>CM035143.1:28823872-29423872 GCA_020205605.1 Panax ginseng | reverse complement strand
GACATTGGTGTCATTATGGCTGTGAGAGCTCTTAGAGAGGGTCGCACCATTGTACCTATGATCGTAGCAGAGACCTTGCGGTCGGCATCCTATTGTTGAACGTATCATACATGAGTGTCCACTGGGAGTTTGGTCATGTTGTACGTGTGGTTTATATCACAATTGAGACCGGTTGGTACCCTTAGACGGCATGGATATTTCTTCACCCATGATGTGGCCATGTCATACTCCTTTCAGCCGTCAGAGTGTACAGATGCTCTGTCTTGGTCCATATTTTTGGCAGATATCAGAGATCCATTCAGCATATTGTCGTGCTCGGGGCTTTGCTCACCATACAGCTTCATTACTCACGCTCCGGGCATGGATTTTGTCCCTCTGGCTAGGTTGAGGGGCGTGACTACTTATCACCCTGCTTGGCCGTGATGTCGCGATTCGACCCGGTTCGAGATTTCTATCCTTTTGATGGGGCGATAAGTCGGCGTTCAACCAGCGATATCTCGTGAGAGGACCAATCCGTGTGTATGCTTGTTGGAATCAGCGTGAGATAGCTACTTTTTCTGTCAGTTATCCAGGTAGTTCTGCAGAGTATTCCGCATGGATGGAGACAGAGATTTTGTTGGCTGAACCAGTATCTGCAATACCGGATAGCGAGTCAGACGATGCAGAGCCCATGGAGGACATTGATACTTACATCGAGGAGGAGCCCGCTGTTGGGTTGCCAACATTTCTTCCGGATTCTCCTAGTACCCGATATTATGCGATTCAATTTTCCAAGACGCGATGCTTAGAGCAGAGTCTTCATATGATGACCTTTGAGAGAGATCATGCTCGATCTATGATGTTGACTGCCCTTGAGGGGAGAAACGTAGCTCTATTAGAGAGAGACGAGGCATTAGATCGCAAAGATGCCGCTGTTGTTGAGCGAGATGAGGCTAGATCAGCCAGAGATGCAGTGATAGTTAAGCGGGATAGTGCTATATCTGATCGGGATGTAGCCGCCACAGATAGTACTGTAGTGAGGTCCCTTACCACTGGCATAATCGCAGAGATGAGCGCATATATTGATGATCATATGGTCACCATGCAGATGGCTGCAGATCTGTTGGATCGTGTGGATATTCTCATACAGGAGACCACATCTTCACCTACTTCCTCTAAGAGGGACGCCATGTTGGGCTTGTTAGCTCGCATATACCCTGACTTGTAGATGAGCTTGTATTTACCTGCAGATACTAGCTTAGCCATTTTGTCATGTACAGTTTACATTGTATATATATCAAACAACATTATATATGACAGGGAAATATATTTTTGGATCACTTCCCTTTTAGCTATGCCTTGCTCTTTGCTTGATATTTTGCCTGCTGCTTCAGGGATTGTGGTCTTGATGTATTCTGAATTCCTCCTGGGTGGATGGACATTAAGTTGTCTCTGGATAGTACAGAATGAATCATCGATCTCTGTGTATCCCTACCATCTTTGGTGTCTTGGGACTGGTTTATGGGTGAAAATGTGGAGAGGAGTATGGCTTTCCTCTCTGAGATTGACCGAACCACAGATTGTTGCCAGCACTTCTATTTAGGAGAAGCCTAGTTAATTCCACCTCTTATGGATTGGTGTTTTGCTCTTCAAGGTATGATGCATGACTATGATGGTCGTAAGAATCTCCTATTTGGGAGGAGTTCAGTAATTCCATCCCTTTGATGCGAAGCCAAATGAAATGTAGTGTATTGAAGGATGATCCCAGTACCAAGTGACAAGGGTTTGTGTTTTGGTAGGGGGGTGAGACCGCTTCCATGAATGGTCGCTACGTACTCTATTAAAGAGGAGATCAGGTATGCGTTGTTCGAACCTGGTGTAAGAGGTTCAACGCTGTATATGGCAAAAATGGTGTAGGAATGTTTTTGGTTGTTTTTGTTTTTGTAAGGGTAGAAATGTTTTTGTTGTTTTTGTTTTTGTAAGGGTAGAAATGTTTTTTGTTATTTTTGTTTTATTACCACCGGGCCATATGAAATGGTTGCATACGTACTCCTATTGAATAGGGGATCAGGTCGACGTAGTTCGCCCCTCAGGGTGAGAAGAAAAGCGTAATCCCATGTGCAGGTCAGAGTGCAGGGAGGAGAAAGTTTAATCCTAGGTTGAGGACAAAATGCAGGTATGAGAAGTTTGATCCCAGGTATGGGGAGCCAAACTGCAAACGTAAGAGGTTCAATCCGCGGTGGGATGACCTAAGTTGTAGGAACGCAAAGGAGAAAGCCAGGCTGCTGGCTTGAAATGTATGTTTCCCTGAGGGACAAAGTGTAGGAAAGTTGTAGGTGGTAAAGGGTTAAAGAACCGGAATGACTGGTGACCTGATGATTATGCACCAGGGTGTTTGCGAATTACTTCAGACATAGTACCGTTTCACAGCATCTGAGTTGATGAGTTGCGAAAATTCATCGCCGTCCATTTCTTGCAATCTGAGAGCGCCTCCTGTCAATACTTCTTTGACAACAAACGGGCCTTCCCAGTTAGGAGCTAATTTTCCTTTAGCCTAATCTTGGTTGTCAAGAATTTTCTTCAAAACCAAGTAATGTTGTTTAAACTGTCGTAGCCGGACTTTTTTTTTGTAGGATCTGGCGATCCTTTGTTGATATAACTAACCATGGAAGATAGCCGCGGTTCGCCTTTCGTCTATTAGAGACAATTGGTGATACGTGTCTTGTACCCATTGGTCTTCATCCGGTGGCGTCTATCAACACTCTGAGGATTCCATTTCAACTTCTATGGGAGTATCGCTTACATCCCCTAGGTTAATGCGTAGGGGTTTGCCCGGTGGAAATGCGCATTGAGGTTTACGTAGGCTATGAGTCGAGGCAATAGGTCGAGGCCAATCTTTGTGGTTGGCGGACATCTTTGCACAATCTTCTTGATATTTTTGTTAGCAGCTTCAGCAAAGACCGTTCATCTTCGGATGATAGATGACAGAGTTGAGATGTTTGATGTGGAATTTACTGCATAAATCCTCCATCATTTTGTTGTTGAGGTTCTTGGCATTGTCTGACACAATCACCTCTGGTTGTCCATATCGACAAAAGACATTATTTCTGATGAAAGCAATGATGACTTCTTTAGTAACCCTTGTGACGCCCCCAAAATAGGTATACATCACTTATTTTGAGTCGTCAAATACATGGTACAGAATACAAATACAACTTAATTATACAATTGTCGTGTACAGTACGACAAAACATAAGATGTGAGTTTTAATACAAATATTGTCGTCTAGACAATATTCAAACTCAAATTCAATATTATTACATCTATTTTCCACTATTTCCTTTGAATAGTGAGGACTACTAATGCTATCATACCGTCCGTCACTCCGTTCCCCGACTAGTCCACCTTACGTTCTCATTTCACAAGAGAACAATAAAAGTAAAAGGTGAGCCCAACTAGCCCGAAGAGGAAATATTATGACTAAGATAATGTAGAATATATTATCGTTAGCCTTCAACACAGTGTTAAAGCGATACAATATAACAACCATCAAGTTTAACTTCGGTGAACAAGCAATCCTTTAAAAGAGTCAAGTAGAGAATAAAATCTACTATCTTTTATGATTTAAAAGGTTTTCATCACTTTTATCATTTGGGACTCAACTTAATAAATAATCCACATCATCGAATCACTTACACTTTCTGCCGAGGATATTCTTTAGTATCAATACCACAATTATCCATGCCTTCTGGGCCAAGAATATTTGTGTATTCAATAATGGTCATGATCATGCCAACAACTGTCCATCAATGCACTACGGGCCAATGAGGACTTTTACCACATCATTAGTAACATTACGGTCATGATTACACCGAATAATCCCTGGTCATAATCATACCAAGTCCATCTATGCACTATAGGCCACAGATGACTTTGAACAAAATATAAACATGAGGATGATGACAATGATATAAGAATTCAATAAAACAAGTTCAAGAATTATTTTATCCAGGAACTAATAACGTCCAAATTGTCAACATGATACTGCTTTGTAGAGTAAAATTCAAGAATGCTCAGAAGAATATTTCCATGAAAAGATACTGGATGAAGCGCAAATATCAAGGATATTCCACAAATTTCATGGAGTATAGAAGTCAAAACTTTAATCAACTGAGTATAATAAGGAATGGAATAACAAAAGAAATCATCAGGCATGCGATAGACCGCATAGGTAGGTTATTCCAATAGAATAATAAATAACGGAATCAGGTCCGGCGTAAAACGCATAGACAGGATATTCCAATAGAATAATAAATAACGGAATCGAAGTCCAGACATAAAAGCGCATGCAGACGAGGATATTCAGCGAGAATAATAAAAAGGCGGAATCGAAGTCCGGCGTAAAACGCATGACATGGATATTCCAAGAGAATAATAAAGGCGAAATCGGTCGTCCGTAAAACACATGACGAGGATATTCCAGCAGAATAATAAAGATGGAACCAGTCCCGGCATAGTAGCGCGAGATAGAATGTTCCAATGAATGATAAAGAATGGAACAATGAAGAATTTCACCAAGTATAGGGTAGCAGCGTATCTGAGTTATTCAACATAAAAATAAAGAATGGAATATGAAGTTCTCTTTATGGATAAGAAAGAAATAATACTCCCTACCTTAGAAAAAGCTGGATCTTTGGAATAGTGAGGTAGTGAGACTTCTCTTCTTCTTTCTATAATTTCTCTCTATAATAATCGCTCTAAAGCTTTTGTGAATTGGTGAGAAATGAAGGAAGAATGAGCTTCTATTTATAGAAAAATATAGTTTCGATAATTGCACGTTTTGGGACTCGAAAAATTATAGTACAATACCTCCAACTTTTCCTTTATTTATAATTTAGTCATTGAAGTATTATCAAACTTGCACCACCTCCCCTAATAGTAAATAATGTGATTCAATAGTAAATTATGTGAATCAATAGTTCTAGACATATGAAAATACGAATTACAGTATAGTACCTCCATCTATACCTTCATTTTTAACTTAGTCATGCAAGTATTATCAATCTTGCACCAACTCCCCTAATAGTAAGAAGAATGTGAAACAATAGTATACAAATGTGAACAAATAGTTATAATCATGTGAAATAATAACAATCAATTGCTCATTTATCCGGTTAAATACCCGATTGGTCAATATAACCTCCAGACATCAATTATTATCGAAATAATTGTCGATTTTCACTAACACAAATAATTCCAATACAACGAAACCATTTTTATCAAAATATAAATTTTGAAATTTGAAGTTTGACTTTTTCAAGAAAAAGTCAACTGTTGATTTTTTTGACCAAATAGTGAATTAGGAAAATTTTGTGTTTATAGACTATTTTTACTAATTTCATTGTTCAGGACTCAAATATCACGTCCGCGTCTCTAAATTCAACTCCGAACACAACTTCAATTTTAATAACATTCATCATTAATATTATAACTCACAATATTTATCAACCAGGTCGTTCCTAGGAAAGAGGGGGCTTTCCAATAAGGATTTCTCCCTATTGGCATGCAATTAGGTGACCAAACCTCTCCTTGACAGAACTTCTAGACATTTTAAATATTGCAATTTAATAATATGAATAACTTTGTCATCTCAATTGTTGATTTAATAAAACAACATATTATGCAGATGATACTATGACAATAATCGAATCAATAATATGAGAGATATGATGCAGCAATTACTGTAGCAATAATTGAGTATAACTGAGTGACTTCTCACGTAAGAATCAATAATCAATACTGTGTGCTACTATGCAACCATGCGTATTAATGTACTTTTACTACCAGGTAGTTCAATAGTTAACGGTAAAACTTTCGCCGTTATTTTCATAAAGTATTTTTGTCGTTTTCTCAATCAAATCAAATAATAATTCCGTTAATGGGGTCCACCAATGATTATCTTGGTTATGCACGAATATTCTCTGTTAAAACGAATATTCCCCGACCAATCGAATATTATATAACAACTTACGTACTTTGCAAAACTTGTAAATATTACCCACAACTATAACATTATATCAAATCCACACCATAATATTCAAAAATATATTTCGAGAAAATTTAATCTTTATTCAAAAAGTTAGGGTCTTACAACCCTGGGAAGGAGGCTACTTCTACCCACTTGGTAAAGTAGTCGATCATGGTGAAGATAAATCAATGACCATTACGGGCTTTAGGCTCAATGGGCTGAGATAAATCCATTCCCACATTGAGAAGGGCGAGGTGAACTAATATTGTGGAGTTCCCATGGAGGGCGTGTATAGCATTCCCATGAATCTGCGCGATAGCATCTCTGACGTGGTCATTGCGATCGACTTTGAGAGATAGCCAAGTAATGTCAAAAATCACGAGGACTTTCTTGACAAGGAGGGGACACTCGTGTGGGGGCCACTGAGACTCGCTGAGGATTTCATCCATAAGCCTTTGGGCTTGATCTTTGTCTAGACATCTGAGGAGACCTAGTCCTGCATCTCTCTTGTAGAGCGCATCTCCACTCAGGTAGAACTTCATAGCAATTCGATGGATCCGCCTTTTCTCAGTCGGGCTCGCCTCAGCTGGTGTAGATCCATCTCGTAGATATTCCTTGATATGCTGATACAAAGGATGTTGGATGGGAGGTAGCTCATCCGATACTTCTCAAACGTAATTCCCATAGGCTGGCGCCTTGTGTAGGGAAATTGTGACGCTCGACAAGTGTTACTTGTCTGATATGCGAATCAAGGAGGCCAAAGTTGCTAATGCGTCTGCAAAGTCATTCCTATTATGAGGAATGTGTAGAAAGGAGATTTCTTCGAACTCCAAAGCCATCTTCAAAACTTTGGAGATGGTAAGGCGACAAATGTAGTTCCTTGGTTTGATAGATTACGGTGGATTAATCGATTACCACTACGAATCTCCAAGGACAGTTAACCCCCTGATGCGCATTGAACGGGAAAGTTTTAGCCCCATGAGACAGCCTTCATACCCAGCCGTATTTGTGATGCCCCCAAAATAGGTCCATTCCACCCAACCCATTCTGAGTCACCAAATACATGGTATAGAAATAACTACAACTTTATTATTACAACATATAAACTGTGAGTTTAAATACAGATATTGTCGTCTAGACAATATCCACACGCAAATAAATCCCCATCATAATTATTGATACATTATTTGACAAAAATGGTGAGGACTACTAAACAACTCTCTCTAGAACCTTCATTCCATACCCCGACTAGTACTCGCTACATTCTCCCCTCCTGAGAAGAAAAATGGAACAACAAGGAAAAGGGTGAGCTCAACTAGCCCAGTAAGGAACATTATGACTAAGATAATATACAACAAATTATCGTTAGTCTTCAACGAGGAAAAAATCGATAAAATATAATAGACAACAAGTTTTAGATCAACAAATGCAATTGAAGCTTGACAATTCATTAGAAACGATCCACGTAGAGAATGAATTCTCATCTTCTAAGATTTAAAAGTCCATCATCAATATTTAATCCCTGTAACAACAATCAATATAAATCTTTAATCATATTTGCACTACAGGCCAAAGATATTAATTTGTATCACCAGTTGGTCATGTTCATCTCAACACTTGTTCATCTTTGCACTACGGGCCAAAGAGATTCATCAGTTTAATCATTCATCTTTGCACTACAGGCCAAAGATATTCATCAAGTATCACCATTAAGGACTGAGGATGATGAAAATCATTTTAGAGAACGAATCCAGTAAGACAGAAGGACAAATATTAGGGATTCGTATTTCGGTTTATCCAAATTAAATAATACTCCATAATAACTAAGTGTGAAGTATAATTCACAAATAATGATCAAAACATGGATACAATCAAAGATAGTAACTATAAAAGACATCTGGAAGAAAAAGAGAAAATTTCATTTTGAATTGAATAAGTACCAGTATTTGTGAATAGTGTCAGATATCGTGAATAATAGTGTCGTATCGTGAATAGTAACCCAGAACACAAAAGATAGAAATTTCACAAAAAAACATCTTCACGCTTCGTGAATAGTACTCGTGAATAGTAACTCATGAATAGTAACTCGTGAATAGTAACTCATGAATAGTAACTCCGACATGAAAAAGTTTTAAATTGATAAAAAGTTCATAACAATATTTACGGCATAATGATATTGAAGAAGATAATATCATTTAAGAAGAAACAACATCCCTTACCTCAAAATAACGTGAGTACTCGATTGAATTTCGGTATAGTCTTGTGAAAAACTCGCATAGTATAGCAACACTCAAAGTATACTCACAAGAATACGCTCGATAATATAGAGAGAGAAAGAGAGAAAACTTTGTTTCAGGTGTGATTTTCAATTCTAACTTAGCCCTCTATTTTATAGGAAAATGCTAGAACGCCAAAGGAGACTAAAATAATAAATCAATATTATTTCTTTTGATTTCCTATTCCACCCACTATTTTCAAAAGTCAGGCATGCCATTCATGAAAAATAATCAGCAGCCCATGTGAATTCTTCCAACCAAAAAGTGGGTCCCCCCATAAATTTAATAAAAATCATTTTATTTTTCCAAAACTTCAACAATCCATAGAAAATAGCCCGGTTATCAGAAATATTCGAAACTTGCGACTTTTTATAGGAAATTCAATTCTCTACAACTTTGCAGAAGAAAGTTTTTCCAAATCCGCAATAGAAAATATATCAGAAATCCACAAACGGATAATTTTCTAATTTCCTTCTCTTTCCTTTCTCTTTCTTCCTTTCCCATAATTCTCCACTAACTCTCTCTCTTCCCCCACTTTCTTCTCTTACCCCACCACTTCTTCCACACACACACACACACACATATACGTATATATATATATATATATATATATATATATATATATATATATATATATATATATATATATATTAAAATATTTACAATTATTAAATAATTCCAATTCTATCTTCTCTCTTCCACCTCATCTATTTATAAACCATGAATTTATTGTAAAATATCACCATCAATATATTATTAAAATAATATATTTAAATGAATTATTTTATCCGAAAAAGATAAAATATTAACTTTTCAACAATTGTTACATTAAAAATTTTCTCCATCTATATCCACAAAAATAAATAAATCCATCATTTATATCAAATAAATATTTTATTATCATATAAATCAATAATTAATTATTCACAAATAATATTATAGAATCACAATTATGACAATCAGGCCGTTCCCAGGAAAGAGGAGGCTTTCCAATAAGGATTTCTCCTTATTAGCGCGCAATTAGGTGACCAAACCTCTCCTTAGACAAAATTTTCTAGACATTGCCAATAATGTTATCTGATAATATTATTCAAATAATATGAATTATTGATTTGATAATGGAAAATATTGTGTAATGACAATTATTGAAACAACAGCAATATAAAATATCAACGCAGCAATTATTGAATCAATAAAATATAATATTGAACAGTAACTATTGTAACAATTATTGAGTAGTTGTGACGCCCCCAAAATAGGTATACATCACCCATTCTGAGTTGTCAATACACGGTACAGAAACAACTACAACTTTATTATTACAATAGTAAAACTGTGAGTTTGAATACAAATATTATCTTCTAGACAATATCTATACCCAAATAAATTCTCATCACATTTATTGATACATTATTTTACAAAAATGGTGAGGACTACTAAACAATTACATCTATAACCATCATTCCATACCCGAGCTCGCATTTCGCTTACATTTCTCGCCTCACGAGAAGAAAAATGGAACAAAAGGAAAAGGGTGAGCTCAACTAGCCTAGTAAAGAATATTATGACTAAGATAATATACAACAAAATTATCGTTAGTCTTCAACAGGAAAAATCTAATAGAATACAATAGACAACAAGTTTTAAATCAATATTCGCAATGAAATAATAATTCATTAGAAGAGTTAAGTAGAGAATGCAAACTACTATCTTCTATGTATGAATTTTAAAGTTAAATAAATCTATCTTTTATCTCTGTAACATCAATCAATATATATCTGGAATCAAATATTCATCTTTGCACTACACAGCCAAAGATATTCATCGATTGGTCATGTTCATCTAAACACTGTTCATCTTTTGCACTCGGGCCAAAGATATTCATCGAACTCATTCATCTTTGCACTACTGGGCCAAAGATATTCCATAATATCATCATTTAAAGACCGAGGATGATGAAAAATATTTTTTAAAGAAACGAATCCAGTGAATCAAAATGACAAGGATTAAGGATTAAGGATTCGTACTTTGTTTTATCCACGTCCAAAAATACCTCAAAAATAATCATAGTGGTGTAAAATTCAAGAATGATCAAAACATGGATACAATCAAAGCTAGTATCCAAAATAGATATTTTGAACGAAAAGAAAAAATTTTATTTTTCGATGAATAGTGTAAATGATTCGTGAATAGTAGCATTATACGTGAATAGTAACCCAGACATTAAAAGTTCTAAATTTGATTAAAAAGTTCGAGATCGATTACTTGGATAATGATATTAGAATAAATAATATCATTTTAAAAAAATAATATCCCTTACCTCGAAAGACAGTACTTCTAGTTGAAACGTCGGATATTGACTATGACTTGAACTTGCACCGTATAGCAATACTCAAAGTATACTCAAAATACTCACAAGAATACGCTCGATAATATAGAGAGAGAAAACTTCAGTTTCTGGTGTAATTTTCAATTCTAACCTAAACACCCTATTTATAGGAAAATGCTTAGAACACCAAAGTAGAAAATTTAATTTAATAATATTATTATTATTTCTACAACTTCCTATGCATACCAACTGAATTCAGCCATTAAAACACATGCAAGACCCACACTCAAATCACTAAAAACATTTTTCATATTAAAAATATTTTAAACTTCCAAAAATCAATTATTTCGGAGCTTCAGAACTTCAATAATTCATAATAAATAGCCTTTTTATCAGAAAATTTGAATCGCGTGGGTTTTTATAGGAAATTCAATTCTCTACAACTTTACAGAAGAAAAGTTTTCCAAATTCCAAATAGAAATTGGCCAAGAAATCCAAAAGCAGGCGATTTTACAATTTATAATCAAATTTCAGCCAAGAAATGGGGTCCACCAACATGTTTAACATGTTTTAAACATTTATTGTAACAAAAATACTCTTTCTCCTCGTATACTCATATATCACACATTCATTGTAAAAATATCACCATTATTATATTATTAAAAATATAATAATATATTTAAATGAATTATTTTATCAGAAAAAGATAAAATTTTAATTTTCAATAATTGTTACATTAAAAAATTTTCTCCATCTATATCCACATAAAATCAATATTTTCCTCATCATATAAATCAATAATTAATTATTCACAAATAATATTACAGAATCACAATATTGACAACTAGGCAGTTCCCAAGAAAGAGGGGTTTCCAATAAGAATTTTTCCTTCTTGCCGCAATTAGGTGACCAAACCTCTCCTTAGATGCGAACTTTCTAGACATTGCCAATAATGTTATCTAATAATATTATTCAGATAATATGAATTATTGCTTCGATAATAAAAAATACTGTGTAATGATAATTATTGAAACAACAACAATATAAAATATCAACGCAACAATTATTAAATCAATAAAATACTGAATAGTAATTACTGTAACCATTATTGAGTAGTTCCTTCTTACGTAAGAGTTAATAATTGGTGCAATACCGTGTGCTACTATGCAATAACGCATATTACTATGTTTTAACCACCAGGTATTCCAACAGTGTACACGGTAACAACTACGCCGTTATTTTTAAATAACTTATATTTGTCGTTTTCTTCCTCCAATCGCGTTACATTATGGGCCCCATACATGGGCTACTGGCGTCATACGAATATTCCCCATTATCACGAATATTCCACGACCAAAACGAATATTCCCAAACAATAATGAATATTTTATAACCATTTGCTTATTTTGAAATACTTGCGTATTTTACACATAACTATCCACATTAATCAAATCAATTCTTACTATTTCAAAATAATAATTAGAGGAAATTAAATTTCATTTATTAATTATTTGGGGTCTTACAACCTCCCCTCCTTATGAAATTTTGTCCTCGAAATTGACATACGTACACAGTGTTTGAAAAGGTGAGGATACCTCGCTTTCATTTACATTTCCAATTCGAGGTCATTTCCTCTATAGCATGGTTCCTCCACAAAACTTTAACTTGTGGTATGACCTTCGTGGCTAAGGACATGCTCCTTCCTATCCAAGATCTTGACAGGTACCTCCTCACACGTTAAGTCTTCGACTATCTCGTCCGGTTCTAACTCAATAACGTGGTTCGGGTCTTTCACATATTTACGAAGTACAGATATGTGAAACACATTATGAACACGAGACATACTTGGAGGTAATGCGAGTTTATAGGCTACATTTCCTACTCGGTCAAGAATTTGAAATGGACTAATAAATCGTGGATTGAGCTTTCCTCTCTTCCCAAATCTTGTAACTCCCTTCCATGGAGCAACTCGCAACAATACATGATCCCATATACTAAATTCCACGTCCTTTCGATGAAGATCCGCATAACTCTTTTGTCGATCTTGTGCCATTTGTATACGTTGTCGAATCATTTGGATCTTTTCAGTAGTCATACGTACTAACTCGGGTCCCAACAATGTTGCTTCACCCACCTCATCCCAGCATATTGGAGAGCGACACTTTCGTCCATATAATGCTTCATAATAATCACTAGACATTTCCAATAATGTTATCTGATAATATTATTCAAATAATATGAATTATTGATTTGATAATGGAAAATAATGTGTAATGACGATTATTGAAACAACAGCAATATAAAATATCAACGCAACAATTATTAAATCAATAAAATATAATATTGAACAGTAACTACTGTAACAATTATTGAGTAGTGCCTTCTTACGTAAGGATCAATAATCAAAATCACATTTGTGCAATACCGTGTGCTCTCTTGTGCAACAACGCGTATTACTGTATTTTAACCACCAGGTAATCCAACAGTGTTAACGGTAATAATTTACGATGTTATTTGTAAAACTCAATCATTGTCGTTTTCTTTCATCCATCCTCATTTTTTAGTTATGGGGCCCATAAATGATCTGCTGGCCAGTAAATGCGGAGATTCCCAAACAAAAGAATATTCCACGACCAAGCGAATATTCTCGGACAATAATGAATATTTTATAACCACTTGCTTATTTTGTAAACTTTGCACATTTCACCCATAACGAAAGCATTATATCAAATTACGACCTTATTAATCAAGAATAATAAATTAGAGGAAATTCGATTTTATTTATAAAAAGTTGGGGTCTTACAGTATTGTTGGTGTTGACAAACTGTAATTTGACGGCAACGGGATATCCGCTCCCCGTGCAGACACTAGAAGCGCTGCTCGGCTCGGAACCTTCCATATTAACATCTCCATCAAAATACATCTTCCATGATTGGCGCGTATCGTACTGATGGTGTTGCTGCACTGTCATTACTCCTTCATCGGGGAAATATGTTTCCATGGGTTTGAAATCCCCTGAAGGTGCGGCGGCCAGTTTATCCGCAATTCCTTGACCTTTGATGGACTATTAAGTCACATATACGATGTCAAATTGTTGTAGGATCAATTGCAGTTGACAAATTAACATAGGTTTATTGAACACGTACTTGAGAGGATCCACACAGGATATGAGATGGGTTGTGTGACCATGGAAGTAATGTTGTAACCTCATGGAAGCCCATGCTAAAGCACAACACGTCTTTTCGATCAGAGTGTACTTGTGTTCACTACTGCTAAATCTTTTGCTGAGGTAATAGATAGCTCGTTCTTGGCCTCTATCGTCCTTCTGTCCCAGCATGCAACCCATGGCATTGTCACTTATGGACATATACAAAAATAGGGGAACATCATCCCTGGGTGGCACCAAAATAGGAGCTTTGATTAGATGTTTCATGATTGTAAGGAAGGCCTTCTGACACTTGTCATTCTATTTCATGGAGGAGTTCTTCCTTAATAGCTTGAAGATTGGCTCACAGGTTGCTATGAGTTGGGAGATAAACCTGCTAATAAAGTTGATCCTTCCCAAAAATCCCAATATTTCCTTTTCTGTCTGAGGAATGGGCATTTCTGTGATGGCTTGGATCTTGGCAGGATCTAGCTCAATCCCTTTGCGGCTGACTAAAAATCCTAGCAACTTGCCTGATTTAACACCAAAGGCGCATTTAGCTGGATTCAACTTCAAGTTGTACTTACGCAACCTATTGAACAATTTTCTGAGATGGTCTAGATGGTCATCCTCCTTCCGGGACTTGACAATGATGTCATCCACGTAGATCTCGATCTCATTATGCATTAAGTCATGGAAAAGAGCCATCATAGCTCGTTGATAGGTGGCTCCAGCATTGATGAGGCCGAATGACAATCGTCTATAGCAAAAAGTTCCCCAACGAGTGATGAAAGCAGTTTTCTCACGATCTTCCTCGGTAGCCATAATCTGATGATACCCTGCAAAGGAGTACATGTCATATTGTGTAGTATTGTCAATGAGAATATGGATAAATGGCACGGGAAAGCTATCTTTTAAGCAAGCTTTGTTCAAATCCCGGTAATCCACGCAAATTCGCACATTCCCTCCAGGTTTAGGTACGGGCACAATGTTGGATATCCACTCAGGATATATAGACACCATGATGATCCCAGCTTGAAATTGTTTCACAATTTCTTCTTTCACCTTTAAACCCCATTCAGGTTTCAATTGCCTGAGCTTTTGCTTCACTGGCTTAAATCCGTCTTTCATGGGAAGGCGATGAAGGACAATGTCAGTGGACAAACCCACCATGTCTGCATGAGACCATGAAAACACATCCTAGAATTGGGTTAATAGCGTAACCATGTCATTCCATTGGTTTGGGGTAAGGTCTGAACCAATCTGGATTAACTTAGGGCTTTCTAAGGTTCCGAGATTGAAAGAAGTGGTTTGATCAAGGTTTATAAGGTTTCTGTGACATATCATGAACATTGTTTTCATTTTCGAAAAGGTTAAACAGAAATTCATCTGTAAACCGGCATTTCTTACGGGCCTGAGGGTGTACAGTCCATGGGCCCTGTATTGATCAATACTACATTGCTAGAACGATATTATCGTTCATCCTTTGTCATTAGTAAGCGATAAAAAATTTTCCCATTATCGGGATGTTCATTTCTGTCGGGTTTTCATAACAAAGGTCTTATATAATTCAACATATATGTATATCAAAGGTGTATCAACATGCGATTAAATACAATGATTATCCAAGTGGGGACACTTATATAATTATTTATAGAAATTAACGAACAGAATATATTTATCTGAATTATCATATACTAACATGTTGATAATCAATGGGCTTATATAATATAGCTTTAACAATTTGTACATTAATAATAATATAATTTTGAAACATTCTTACACTTGTCCATTGCATAAAGAAAATGCAAAGTTAGGATACTTGCCTGATGCGCTGCTTACACTTACGCAACTAAGATTTATCTTTTCTATCACGACCTATCATTAATCAAATCATTTTACTGATTAGTATATCATAACATAACACATAACACTTTGCTATTGCGATTGAGACATAACATAATCATCTTATCACACATGTTCAACAATCATGGTTTCACAAACAAACATCAACACATTCCTAATCGCATTGTTACATAACCTTAACCACCATTGAATCATAAATAAGCAGTTAACTAACTAAATTATCTATGTCCAGATCAATTTACGAACCCGTGGAATTATCGACAACTTTATCGGGTAAAAATCGAGTCTAAGACTCTATATCGAAGTTCAATATCCATATAGACTAATTAAATAACAGTCAAAACATTTATAGATGACTTACAATCATATTCAAACAATTATCATAATTTATCACGAATTTTCAAACACTGAAATCATTATAAAATGATTTAAATATCAAATAATTCTATTACCATTAATATTTAATTAATATTAAACTATTAATGAAACCATTGCCAAAATATTAAAGTTATGCATAATAACTTAAAAATATTTTTAAAGTATTAATATTACCCTTAAATGATTTTAAAACATTTAAAATCATTATTAAATAATTACCATTAATATTTAAATATTAATGTACCATTATCTAAATATTAAAAGTCATTAATTATAACTTAAAAATATTTTTATCCTTTTTAAATGATTTTTAAATTAATAAAACCATTTTTAAACAATTTATTTAATATAATTATTAAATAAATTTAATATCATTAATCATTAAATAAATATCATTAATATTAATTTATTAATGAAATTATCCTTTAAATATTAAAAGTTATATTTTATAACTTAAGATATCTTTAAACATTTTATCTTCATTTAAAATGATTATTAAAATATTAAAATCATTTTAAACTAAATTATTTAATATAAATATTAAATAACTTTAATATCATTATTAATCATTAATTAATGAAATTAACTATTAAATATTAAAAGTTATATTTTATAACTTCAAATATTTTAAATACTTTATTTTCATTTAAAATGATTTTTAAATCATTAAAATCATTTTTATCTTATTTATTTAATTTAATAATCAAATAAATCTAATATCATTAATATTAATTTATTAATGAAATTTCTCCAAAAATATTAAAATTTACATTTTATAACTTAAAATATTTTATAATAAATTAATCTTATTTAAAATAATTTTTAAATAATTAAAATCATTTTTCTATAATTTATTTAATATACTAATTAAATAAATTAAATATCATTAATATTCAAATAATTATAAATATTAATGAAAAATATTCTAAATAATCAGAAATTATTTTTCATAATTTAAAATAATTTTTAAAAACTATTTTTGTAATTTTTATATTTTATTTTCTATTTTAAAATAATTTTCGGAAAAACAGAAATTAAAAATAATAGGAACCGTCGCTGTAGGTCTTTAGCGAAAAAAAGCGTCGCTGTTGGTGTTCTTGAGCCTCGAGAACAATCGGCGATTTCGTGTTCATGGGGTCGAGGTTTGTGGGTTATAATTTAAATGTCTAGTTTGTTTTACATCAATCTAAAACCTAAGTATTGTAGTGTTGATGTAACTCTACAAGTTTCAATCGTTATATTGACCATACCACAACATATCAGGAAGATCTAGGCCAACAAACAACCTGTCAGACGGTTTCTGGGTTTTCCCAGAAACCCAAGTATCCGAGTGAACACCTTCATGCACGATTTACTTTATGTTCAGTTCATGGTTTAAGTTGCTTGATGGTTCATAATAGTAGCATACACAACAAGGTATAAAAGGATAACAAGATTACGGTTCTAAAAGCATTAAATTTAATAGATCAAGTCAAATTCAAAGTTGTGGAAAATCGTTCTTAAAATTTTCGGAAAATTCTAAAAGTAAATCATGATCGGATGGTCATGTTTGACCAAATCCATTACATTCGATAACATGATGATTTAACATATCTAAAGGCGAATCTATAGTCCAACTAGCAAGTTACAATTTAGATACAACATTTCATCAAAAGCAGTAAAACAATTGTGTGATCAAAGAGCTTAAATATCTTGTCAGACGATGTTCATGCTTTCGAAACGCCCGAGAAAGTTTGATCAATCTTAGGTCAACGATATTTGATAGTGAATAACTTCATTTCGTAAATCAAATAGATATTCTACCACTTGGATCTTAATGACCATATACCAAGCTACATAACCCAACACTTAAAAAACAAAAACACCAAATATACTAAGATCAACACGGTCTGACATTCGTTGTCAGACCATAACATGAACTTTTTCCAGAAAATTGAAAATCATTGATTCGAGCATTTAGATGTTATGGATCTGAATACTACCAACCCAGATCATCACTAGAGACTAAATACAACATATTACAATAACAAAAACTAACATCTAACAAGAATTTTTGGAATGAAATTAAGGCTAGGTTTTATACCTTTCTTGGTTTGATTTTCTGATCTTTGGCTTCTGATCTGTTATTTGTGATCGTGGGGCTTGATAAAGGGACTGATATACTTTAATTTTTCATTGGTTTTAGAGAGAGGGGCTCAAGGATGAACTTGGTGAATAATTTAGCAACCAAAATATCATTTTCTCTCTCTCAATCTATATATAAACAATTTAGATGCATGTATTGGTCATCCTAGAGGCTGATTGCTGGCAAAATCGTGCATGTGGAGTTGGTGGAGTTAGTATGAGTTGGTTAACAACTCAACCTAAATGTCAAAACCTAATATTTAGCCTAGATAATACAACTAGGGGTATAAGGGTCATTTAGTTTGTAATTTTAAGGGCAACATGTAATCCTTGTAAACCCTTAGGGTTTAGGGTTTGAGCCAAGTTAGCAAAAGTCTAGGATTTCCAAAATTAGGATTTAGCAACTAGGGTTTATAAAGAAAATAAAATTATTTAATTTTAGTTTCTAAAATTTTGAAAATAATAACTTTGTTAATTAAAGTAAGTTTGTAATTATCTTATACATGGATATTAGGGTTTATTACCCTTAATCACAATTAACCTTGCTAATAAAGCAATTAGGGTTTATAATATCGATAATTATGGTTTCCATAATATAATAAGGGTTTCTAGAAATTAATTTAGGGTTCTAGGTTTTAGGGTTTTAATTTACTAATTAGATTTATTTTAATTAGCAATTAAAGTCTATCACACGTGTTATTAATCATAGTAACACAATTCTTGACAGATCAAACCTCCGGTTTAGGTTTCCGGATTAGGGTTTTCATTCATAGTTTATGGTTTTCTAATATCTAGAAAATACAAATATAAACTAGGGTTTTAAATTTAATAATTAGGGTTTCCTAATTAGCATACCATGAAGTAACACACAACATATATCATATATCTTAATTTTTTATAAAAATCTTAAATTCCCATTTAATTTGAAAAAGCAGGATTAAATCAATTTATGCTAGGGTTTTAAATCTTTCGCACCATTATTCATCATAATTGACCAACGATATGGGTCCACATACATACATATATATATATATATATATATATATATATATGGCACTGAAAATTCAAAATATTATAATATAATAATATTATTATCATTATTCCTTATCTCAGAACCAAAATTAGGGTTTATTAGACTAGTATTTAGGGTTTATAAAAATATTATTAGGGTTTAGTTGTAATATAATAAAATTGTTCCACACATTAACATTACACGCATAACCATACTTATCTATAACACTGGCAAATAATAATATAATATTATTATTCTCATTCCTTGATCAAAACCCGAAATTAGGGTTTGGATTCCATATCTGATTTATCTTTCATATATAACCTTAATAATTAAGTTAAAATAATTAACTTAACTATTCGAAATAATTTCATATAATAAAATAAGTATTATAAAAATTCTATAATCATATCATATAAAATAATATAATTATCCTATTTCCTTGGAAAATAAACATTAAAAACATTTTTACTATAAAATTAATTAGTATAAAAATATAATTGATAATTATTAATAAATTCTAAAATAAATTTATTTGCAATACTTAATGTAATAAATAAATTTTATTTATCACACATATAATAATAATTACACATTACCTTGACACATATCATTCATATTTATTTTAATAAATAAAAAAATATTTATCATAAAATTTATGATTTATTTATATAGAAAATATCGGGTTGTTACATTCACCCTCCCTTATAAGGATTCCGTCCCCGGAATCACCTTTTAAAACCTATACTTACCAGGGTACATAACCCATACAATCATTACAAGTAGATCTCGATCATAATTGATCGATCCGATCTTTAACTATTCAGCAAAAAGCTTATCTATCTTCTTAAACAGAAATTTGATTTCTAAGAGAACTCAAATTCCTCCTTCAAAATAATTTATAAAAATAATTTACTATATATAAGAAAATAATATATTAGAAAATAAAATTAGTTTGAGTAATACGGAGTTGCATCCCCTTTTGCCACGATATCTTGAGCTGGTCATGTTGAAGGCGCTTGCGATTGATTCTATTGATTTATTTGTTGATGTCGGTCCCGATGTCGCCAACCCTTGTCCCGGCTTATGACCCAATGACATCATTTCTTAAGTGGCTGACATTACCTCGACAAAAATTTTGGGTTCGGGCAATGGCGCTCCAATAGCATGGTATTGGGTATTGCTTATTTCCAAAGCATGAAAAGTGACCGATTCCACATCTTCATTGGCATTGATGAATGGCATGTCTCCGTGTTGAGGAATCTCTGGGTTCGGCGCCGATTGTGACTTGAGCTATTGTTGATAATGTATTTCATTTGTTGGTGAAGAGTGGAGGGATCGCCCAACCATATGAATCCATGGTAAATCTAAAGCGGGTTGTATCCGAATCTATCTTGAGCACATGGAAAGATTTGCAGAATGTGTGAGGACCAATTTCGATTGGCAGCTCAATTACTCTTACCGAATTATGGCGAGCTCCATCAAAAGCTTTGATGATCGTATGGCTGCTCCGAATTCGGTTGAAATTGATATTCATCTTCACCAAGGTAGCGTACGAAAAAATATTCAGAGAGGAACCTCCATCTATTAAGACTCCAGCTACCATATATCTGGAGGATAAGACCGCAATGTGCAACGACTTGCAATGACCGGTCCCTTCTGGTGGTATGTCATCATCAGTGAAGGATATCACATTGTTGTTGTAAATGTGATCAACTAGATTGTGAAACTTTTCCGTATCCACTGATGTCGGGAGATAGGTTTCTTCTAAAACCTTTAACAAGACCTTCCGGTGATTCTCGGAAGTTAGGACCAAGTCCAAAATTGATATTTGTTGTGGAGCTTCTTTCAAGCTTAAAACCACCGTAGCTTCATTATGACCCACGGTAGCGGAGGAATTTTTTCAATCTTCTCCATGGGTATTTTCCCTTTGATTTGGTGATAGGCTTCATCACCCGTGGGGGAGATACGGTGGATTTTCCTTCGACATTTATGGGATTGTATGTGAGGTGGATCCTTCACCTTCTCCATAATTCCACGGAATTGTGTGCAAGCTAACAATAGGATATTGTGCTCTGCACGACAAGTTGATTGGCTCGGGAGCGGCCACTCTCAAAGGATTGTTGCCTCCCTTGAGTTGAATTGTTGGCGTTGTGAGCAATGTATTAATCCCATCAGTTTCAGTGGATATAACTACTACCACACTTTTCCACTTAGTAGGGCCTGCATCCTCACTTGCGCGTAACACAGTATCGTCGTCGGCTAGGCGCAGGACACCACTGTCGATTAGATTTTGAATAAGATGGCGGAGTGCCCAACATTCTTCTGTGCTGTGACCACGAGACTGGGAGTGATATTGACACACTCCATCAGAGTTGTACCATCCTGAACGAGGGTTGATTGGAGGTAGAAGGGAACTGATCCTTCCTTCATTGATTAACATATGAAGGATTTCCTCCATAGGTTGGCCCAGATAGGTGAATTCCCTTTTATTGGCGAAATCCCGACGAGCTTTGGCATTTGCTCTCTTTGTCACTTTGTCTTCCAGCATCTAATTTTCTGAAAGTGACGAGGGAATATTCATGACAATAGGTAGGAGACTGGCATGCTCCTTACTGATTAACTAGCGAGTCACTTGATGCTGATAAGTCACTAGTTACGCCAATTGTTCAATTTGTTTGCAGAGAGCTTTCATCTTTCGTTCCATTGTGAACTAGAACTTAGCATAATCCCATCTGTCATCACCATCTTTGATGGTCTGGGAAGAATCACAGCTGAAGTTGGAACTCTGTTCATTGCTCCAATTAATCATGTTGACCTCTTCTTCTTTGTGTTGAGGAAGAGGGTTGTCTTGTACGTGAAGTTGATCTAGTTTGGTGACCACAATCTCTCTGTTGTATATCAGGTCCTGGATCTTGTGTTTCAAGGCCCAACAATCCTGAGTATCATGTCCAGGTGCCCCGGCATGATAAGCGCATTTCTGAGCAGTATTGAAACCCCGTCCATTAGGGCTGACTGGTAGAAGAAGATGCGTAATTTTCTTCTGTGTTGTCAGAAGATTTAAGATGTTCTCGAGGGTATCCCCTAAGGGTGTAAACACTCGAGGGCATTTGACTTCTCCACCTTTTGGTATTGGAGGGTTTGTAGGACCGTGTCTTTGGAAAGGAGTATAGTTTCTCCTTTGAATAGGCATGTTCTGATTGCCTTTTTGACCCTGTAGTATTAGGGAAACATCTTCTTCTTTCTTTTTATGGACCCTCCAGGGGTTGTTTCCATAATTTCCAGATTGGATGTGATTAGTAACAGCTTTGACTGCAACTAGGTCTTGAATCTTTTCGCACTTCAATCCCATCTCAGCCATCTCCCCATGTTTGACCATTTCTGAAAATGGTTTGCCGATGCCGGCTAAAACTCTCTCATAGAAGGGAGCTTCTTGTATGTCTATGAAAGTCATGACCATTTCTGATTCTGTTATGGAAGGACTAACTTGGGCAGCCAGGCGTCTCCACCTCTGAGCATACTCTCTTAAAGACTCGTTAGACTGTTTCTTGATCTTGGTAATTTGATACCGATCAGGAGCCATCTGAGTTTAAAAGCTGTATTGAGTGAGGAAGGCATGTGCTAGCTCTTCCCAGCTATGGATTTTGGAGTTGTCTAATCTTGTATACCACGAACGGGCTTCTCCAGTTAGACTCTTTTGGAATAATTGCATTCTGAGCTTTTTGCCCTCTGCATAGGATCCAAGTTCTCCAATAAACACTTTTAAATTTGTGTAAGGATCTCCTAACCCGTCATATTTTTCAAAGTCAGGAGTTTTAAATTTTTCTGGATAATGAACCCCAGGGAAAATACACAGATCTGCATGTGAAACACTTCCGTGTGTTCCAATTCCTTTGATAGCGCAAAGGGTCTCTTCCATTTGGAGGACTTTCTTTTTGATGTCACCAGTGTCTGGATCTCTAGTGGGATGGGCAACATCAAGAGTTTTGTTGGTTGTATTCAACTGTAGTTCAGGTATGGTAATGACCGGGATTCCCCCTTGGGTGGAGGATTTAGCATGTACGGGTATTTTCTAACCCTGTGTAGACTAGTGTAATTCTTTGAGTAGAATAGCCAAATCTGTAATCTGTTTGCTTAATCAGTCAAATTCTTTTTGAGAAACTGGATTAAGTTCAGTCTGGTTGGATGAAGACATGATTAACTGTAGGCCTGTTGCCTTTTTGGACTTTAAACGGGTAGTAGGTCCGATTGATTCCCTGCGAAAGACTGGCATAGTTTAGTTTTTAGGGAATGTATACAATAACATGATATGTGATATGTCCATTTTAGGAATTTTTATCCTGCACAACGGGTGTCAGCTGTTTATAGCATGTTAATATGTATGTGTACACATTTCTTCATATTTCTCATTACATGGAGATAGATATGGAATGAAATTACAAGTAATTGTGTTTATAAGTAATTGAAATGAGAACATGAAGAGACTTTCCTCCGCTTTGGGTTTATCAGAGGCTGACCTATCTTAGGTTACTCTCGCGGCTTTTTGGCATGAATGTTCCTAAATCATCGCAATCTACTTGACGGGAAGTTAATCCGGTCTTTCAACTGGAGCGAATTTGGGTGGTGCCTTTCCTGAGCCTCGGAGAAATTGTCTTCTCACGAGTCCAGTAATCAAACACCGACAGGATAAAATCCTGGTGGAGGGACCACACAATATACATTCATATACATCGCGTCTCAGCGTATGAAAATGATGACATGTGCGAAGCACTAATATCACAAGCAGATATGGTGCGAAGCACTAATATCACAAGCAGTTTATGGTGCGAAGCACTAGCATCACAAGCAGTTATGGTGCGAAGCACTAAGTGCAATAAGGAAATACATTCGTACACATTCATCAAAATGTAAATGCAACATCCACACACAAGAAGATAACAATTTTGAAAAGATTGTAATAGCGGCTTAAGTCCTCTAACTGGAGTCCCCAGCAGAGTCGCCACCTGTCGGCGTCGGGATTTTTGGATTTCCCTTTCTGTTACTTGTTCTTTGGTGTTCTCATTTTAGCTGAGATTTGTTTGAAAAAACAAGTGAAAAAGGTCCGACATGTATAATGTCAACGATGGACTGTTAAGAGTCGCCATTGGTTTTTTAAATGGTTGTACCAACACAATCGAGAAAAAGGTTTGCACATTGACCCGGTGATGTGATATCGCTAAACGAATTCGATGAAACCGAGATTCATTAGGGTCCGGGGACTTGGTTATGCTGGGGAGGTGTTAGGCACCCCCAAATCCTGTGTTACCACGGTGGACCGCCTCTTTTCAAGAAACTATTATCTAAATGTGTGTGTGTGGGTCAATGTGCTGTTATTTGGAAGTAGTACGAGGCCTCGTTCGAACCTATATGTACAGGGTTTGAATTTATATAAAAATTCAATTTTTAACAAGATATGGCAATGATGTTTTATAAAAGAGGTTTTTAAAACCCTGATGCTCAATAGTAATTGAGAACTTTTACACTCCCATTTTTATTAAGTGCTCGGCTTGATTGATTTTATTTTTACGAATGCGAAGCATCCGTATGAAAATAATGTACAAAATAATGCCGACTTCCTCGTGGTATGGAAACCATCTGAGGAAATTCAGACACCGCAGAATAATTTACAAGCTGCTCACAACTGAAAATGTCCATCACGGGAACCGAATCTAGATACAATAGGCTGAATCTGTGATCACATGATTCCTAGGCGCACAAGATACCGCAATTTGTATAAAAGCAGTAAGCATGTATATATATAAAAGCTGTAAATATATATATACAGACAGGATCACCAACCACGAAGCACCTCTATGGGGGATCGAAAATGTAAATAAAGTTGTAAAAGCAATCAACTGCCACGAAGAAAACTCCAGGATATATATATATATATATAAACAATAAACGCACTGGATGTAAAATCCAGGCTCATCGAACAGAGTTCGACCACAGTTCATATATATATATATATATATATATATAAGCGAATAAACGCACCGGATGTAAAATCCAGGCTCATCGAACAGAGTCCGACCACAGTTCATATATATATATATATATATTAAAGCAGTAAATGCACCAGACCGAAGTCTAGGCTCATCGAACAAAGTTCGACACACAGTTAATATATACAAATGTAAATATATATATATATATATATATATATATATATATATATATATTAAAGTAAATAAACGCTCGAGACCAAAATCTAGGCTCAATCGAGGCATAACTCGATAATATCGTTAATAATATATATGTAAACATATATATATATATATATATATATATATATATATATATATATACTGGATTTGAAATAAAACCACAGATGATAAGTTTAGTAAAAGCAAGCAACACGACTCTCAACGTGTAGAAGGGTGTGTGCAAAGATGAAGAGAAAGACTCTAAGGTGTGTGAGAAGGCTTACAGCTGACTGCTAAAGAAGACTTCTATATCTTTAGAGTGGGTAAGTACTGACTTTTATAGGTACAAAAGGGCTATATATGAGCTCATAGGTATTTAGAAGGGGAAAGTACACTGCATGGGGTGAGTGCAGAGCAAATTGGACAGGGCTTCCTCGCCTTTTTCTCTTTCAAAATGGACTGCCCAAGCCCTCTATTTAGAGGCATTTTAGCTGCAGGTGTACCAGAGGCAACCCGGGTTGGCCCGAGTTTGTCGGGTCGGGTCGTCTCGAAGGACGTGCACTCAGTCACTGTAATGTCCACTCAAACTTTTAGAAGTACAATTCAGGCATCCGTTTGAGGTATACAGGACCTATTTCGGACCGCCGTTGTCAAGATTTGCACGATGGCATGGGATTAGAGTTTGTACGAAGTCATTGAAGATGGGACGATGCCCTTCGGTCTTCAAGCTTCAACTTTCATCCGTTACCCCAGACAATAGTCACTCGGGATTGGTTAGTCTTGTGGGACATCATTGTGTAGAGACGTGACTTGGCATCGTGTTTGACGAGATGACGATGTTTCCCCTCACCGGTGTTATCGTCAAATTGGGCTGATAAAGCAGACGTTGCTCAGACTTCCCTGAGATTGGACTGCTGCAATTGTTGAAGGTCCTCATTGTCACCTTTGAGGTGTGCCTGTCTTCCCGATGTTATTCTTAGGGTTGGTAAAGTGTATCTCGTTGTGAGCACCAAATTGAAGTCTGGTTACATTTGAAAAAAGCATTTCCGGGGTTATCGCCGAAACTGCATTCCTTGGGGTTATCACCAAGGTTAGTGGCTATTCCCAGGGTTGGGACTGAGACTGGATACCTCGGGGTTGTCTCCGAGATTAATCAGTCTTCTCCCGTGTGTGTTCCGGTATTGTATCTGCATGCCTCAAGGTTATCTATGAGGTTGGATTTGTTACTCCCAGATTGCGATCCGGGGTTGATGCTGAACTTCCGGTAGTATCCGGTATGGATTTGGATTGTCTGTCAGGGTTCTCTCTTAAAAGACGAATCTGTCTTCCTGCAATGTTAGTGACAGTGGTACAGAAAATTTTGTGTGTCTACAGATGCCCCTCTTTATCATACTCATGCATGGCGATGCATGGGTAGGATAAAGAATCCTAGACACTTGAAACTCATCAAGATGAACTTGGTACTATGGGTAGCAAAATGATGAAAATGTATAATGCATGTGTACGGGGTTGTAGCCCAATATGCTGGGGATGATTGTTGGATCCCTATTGCTTCAACTGGGGATTGGTAATGCTGGCCAGATTTGATGTGTAAGCCGAATCTATTAGGATGTTGATGTTGGAGTAATCACCAAATTCCCGTGTTCTTGATAACGAATTGATCCTGAAGATGTACCTCTTATGTGTAAGAGATCTGTGGGGATAAAGCTTGGTCTATTTTGAGGATGTGTATAACATATTCTATCATCTATCCTCTTTGATAATATTGACCTTTCCTGGTTGGTATCGCGGGACATGTCGATTCTCATTGGATTCTCGCTAATGACAAATCTTTGTCGAGGATGCCTGACCTTTGTTGACGTGTGAATTAGCGGCTGAGGCTCTATGAGTAGATTGTCAAGGTTTCTTGACCTTCGCTATCGTGTAGATCAACGGAGCATTGCGTTGTGACCCCCGCCGGGGAGCCGCTGGGGAATACGAGCAGTTAGGTATGAAAATCTCGAATAGCTCTAGAGCTCTGATAGGTTTAATCGCTATCGGCTGAAATGACGTCAAGGTTGCTAGACCTTCGTTGATATGTGTGTCAACAGCTGAGCATGCGTTGTTACACCCACCAGAGATATACGTTGTGACCCCCATCGGGGATCTACTGGGGACTCCTGAGTACGTACGCAACTATCGATCGATTCTCAATGCTTCGATGGGTTTACTTGCCATCGGCTGAAATAACGTCAAGGCTGCTTGACCTTCGTTGATAGACATGTCAACGAATGAATGTGTTGTAACCCCCACCGGGGATTTACGTTGTAACCCCCGTCGGGGACATACATTGTAACCCCCGCCGGGGACTCATTTAGGGTAACGACCCAGAGTCGGCGGCATCGGACCTGTGCGAGGTATTTGCCGGATGTGATTTGTGACAAATATGATCATTGGCAGGGTATACCTCGTGTTCGGGTGACTACCAATGGGCAATGTACAGATTCAAAGTCTCATCAGAGAAAACCAGGATTATATGCAGTTTTACTCAATCGCGTGGCATTTTTATTCTCGATTTGACCTTTCTAGTCCGTATGAACTCTTTTGCAACTCGAACTGGACCTAGCCGGAGGTGTGGGACCCACATAGGGGTGCCGCAGGTGCACCTTCTGCAGTCGCAGGTGAACCTGCGGCCAATCGTGGATCATAAATCCTGCAGGTTGGTCACAAGTCACTTTCAACTTGCTTTGCATAGCGAAAACCGTGAGCCATCTTCAGATCTGCTGAGTTCGGGATGCTTTCTGCAAATTCTATCACCGTACAAGTGTTCTACATTATCCTGGTAACGTATGCATGTATTTTTTCCAGTTTCTATCCGTTGGATTGTGAGTTATCGCACGAAATGCATCTAAACACATAGTAGTGATTATGTATACATAAAAGACTTGACAAAAAATATTCAACAAAGTAAATGTTAGTATTAAACCATGCTGAACATAATGATGTGAAAAAATTTAACTTTTAAGACAGTCAAATTGACACCTTTTTCTGCTATTTTTTGTCCTATTTGAGGTCCAATGAGAAAAAAGGTAGCAAGGTAAAGTACTCCTAGTATTGAGGTTAGCCTTATGTATGATGATTTTGATTTTTAATGCATATATTATGTATATGACTTTGGGCCAGGTGTGCTACTGAATGGCCACCTAGACATGCCTATGTGCATGTGGATAGTCCTATTTTCAAAGGGGACTATGGCAAAAATTTTCCAAATGTAGGCATTGGGTAGTCATGCATTTTAACTCTATTATATGTTAAAGTAAATGTATGCATGCATATAGTCATAAATGCATTTAAAAAGCTCCAAGTAAGGAAATACCACACCCTTTCTGAGGTAATTTGGAGACTTGTTGTCCAGATATTATGGATCCGGATCAGCCGAGCAGTTCTATAGGACCACTTCTGGCATACGGCGGAGGGCTTCCAAAGTGCCTCGTCCCCATTCTGTCAGACAGCCTCGTCGGTTGGTGGAGGCCGTGATTCATCCTGTCCGAGTAGATGTGCCAGACGTTGAGGACGAGGAGGCGAATATTCTGATGGAGGATCCCACTCCTGCTGCACATGTCCCTCGTAGGGAGCTTCTGAGCATTCAGGTGTCAAACTTAGAGTCACTGGGTGATTTGAGCAGACATCCATCGATGTACTTGCATGTTAACGAGGTATGGCATTAGAATTTGATCTTCCTTCTTTCCTATTGATGAGGATTAAAGAGTTTTAATGTTGATCTGCATTTCATGCAGGTTCCTGGTTTTACACAGCCTCGGGGGAACTGGTTTAGCATTCACTCCATGTACTAGACACTTCATCCTGACTACCGAGCGGTAGTGCATGAGTGGGGATTTGGGGCATTCTTCTCCATCCTTCCCCGTCGCTGTCCCTGGGGTTACCTCAGGGCATTGTCTGAGTGATGGTTTCATCAGACTCAGTTACTCCATCTGCTGGATTGCGAGGTGATGATGACGCCTATGGACTGACGATTTATCACAGGTATGGAGTTTGGAGGGGAGCCGGTGCCTTATATGGCGAATATCACCCCTACTGCCATCTGATCCTTACTAGGAGTTCCGGCGGAGGCGCTCAAAGGCAGGACTATCCATTCAGGTCCTTTGAGCGTAGATGCTATGAGTGGGCTTTTGAGTGAGCCCATGCCTGATGAAGTCAGAATCAGGGATCACGTTCTGCGGCGATTGTTCCTGATGATCATTTGAGGCTGCTTCATAGCAGATAACTCTTCCACGGTAACCTTTGCTTTGATCAGCGCCACACGTGATGTGGACCGTATTGGAGAGTATGATTGGGGTTCCTATACCTTTGCCTATTTCCTTCAGGGCATGCGCATGCGCTCACAGGGTTTGACTGAGGCTTGGCTAGGATTTTACCCATTTCTGCTAGTGAGTATTTATCTTGTCTTTTCCCATTCATAGGTTAAGAGTGTTTACTGATAACAGATGTTTTGCCATTGTGTTAGCAGTTTTGGGCCTATGAGAGGCTCCCATGTTTGTGTCATGTGAGTGTGTTAGGTTTAGATACCTATCCACGAGGACGACGATGGCACCATTCTATTTTGCCGAAGGTCCCAGTGTTGAGGATTCACTCACCGCCAGATGTCATGTTGGAGTTCTTGTGGCGGATACCATTACATGGATTCCCTATTCAGGGAGCATTTGACCATCGGCTTTGAGGATGGACATCCAACCCGAGTCGAGTATTTGATTTCCACCATGAGAGTTCTCTCTTCATCGATGGAGGTGGGAGCTCTATTTAGGAGAAGCGTGCTATTAGGAGCACCACAGGGGAGATCCGTGTACTGATCTTGCCTTCTGCGGCGTCGTTGGCTGTATCGCGATCACACCACGTCACTAATATCCCATTGTTGGGGGTTGACGGTTTTGCATTATCAGAGGGTCCGTGTACTCAGGAGACGTTTCAGCGGTGGTGGTCCCCTCGCACTATTGGAGCCCAGTCTCGCGCTACACAGTTTATGGGGGATATGGTTCTAAGATCTTTGATGATGACGGATTGGGTAGCTTGTGTCCGAGCTCCGACTCATATGACCCAGATTGATAGCTTGACCCATCAATTGGATCAGGCACATATATTTATACGGCATTTGGGCAGAGATCCAACAGAGGCGGAGTCATTTTTCCTTTCACCAAAGTACCGCCCCTCGAACGACCCATTCGGTTTTTTGCGTAGATCCTCCTCTTTATAGGCCCGACATCCTGCAGCCGATAGAGATCCAGTGACTCAGGAGGAGTTACATCAGGTGGACAGGATTGAGGACGTAGACATCGAGACCCTGGTTTTCTTCTGATGTATATTCTCGTTATATCTTTTAATAGGCCTCTATTAGAAATTGGGTGGCTGTTCCACATTCTTGCTATATCTTTTGATAGACCTCTATTAGTAGTAGGGCGGATGTACCCCATTTCCCTGTATTTCTAGCTGTACAGAGATGATGTATTAGATGGTGATATACTTTGGAATGTATGCACCGTATTTTCATTCCCTATATCATATTGCCATCCATTATCTGTTATGCATGTATCATGTTATGCATATGTATGTATGTCCAGAGATATTCGGCATTGACCCTTGGATGGTCTTACGACACGGCCCGCACAGATGTCTTCTTCGACAGTTAGCCGTATAGATCATACCCCACCATCATTGGTGGCATTGGGTATGCGATCGTGGTACGACAGCATGTCACCACCAGATAGGATGACTGTAGATCAGTTGCTGCAGCATACCATGACTTTATTGCTTTTTCAGGTTCCTGCAGGGTTTGTAGATGGGATTCTAGAGCATTGGCAAGTGGATAGGCAGGTATTCCGATTTGGCATCCATGAGTTGACTCCTACTCTGGAGGAGTATGTACGTTTGACGATGCTGCCTTTAGACAGACCTTGTGTGCATTTGGCTTTGGGAGACATGAGTAGACGATTCATGACTCTCACAGGATTACGACGCAAAGTAGTGCAGGATGAGCTGACATCTGGCCATGTGATATCCCAGCGTTTTTTGTACGACAGATTTGGCTCAGAGGATAGCTACTCACGACATTCTGGGGATTTCACCATACCGGAGGACCATTGGCGTTTGGCCAAGGTTGATGTACTGATGCTATGCGTACTGTCTTATGTCTATATGCCACGATATATGGACGAGATAGACATTGGTGTCTTATGTCTACAGGAGTGTTCACTAGGAGTTCGGTCATGTTGTACGTGTGGTTTATGTCACACTTGAGAACGGTTGGTACCCTTAGATGGCATGGATATTGCTTCACCCATGATGTGGCCATGTCATACTCCTTTTAGCCGTCGGAGTGTACAAATGCTCTGTCTTGGTTCTCATTTTTAGCAGATATTAGAGATTCATTCAGCATATTGCCGTGCTCGGGGCTTTGCTCACCATACAGCTTTATTACTCACGCTCCGGGCATGGATTTTCTCCCTCTGGCTGGCTTGAGGGGCGTGACTACTTATCACCCACTGGCCGTGATGTCGTAATTTGACCAGTTCCAGGATTTCTATCCTTTTAATGGGGCGATAGGTCAGCGTTCAGCTTCTCGATATCTCTCAGCAGAGGACCGATCCCGTGTGTATGCTTGTTGGGATCGGCGTGAGATAGCTTCTTTTTCTGTTAGTCATCTAGGTAGTTCTGCAGAGTATTCCGTATGGATAGAGACAGAGATTTTGTCGGCTGCAACAGTATTTGCAGTACCGGATTGCGAGTTAGACGATGCAGAGCCCGTGGAGGACATTGATACCTACATAGAGGAAAAGCCCTTTCTTTGGGTTGCCAAGATTTCTTTTTGATTCTCCTAGTACCAAGATCGCATTGCGATTCAAATTTTCGGCATAGTACTTAGAGCAGAGTCTTCATCTGATGACCTTTGAAAGAGATCATGCCCGATCTATGATGTTGACTGCCCTTAAGGGGAGAGATGCAGCTCTATTAGAGAGAGACAAGGCATTAGATCGTAGAGATGCCGCTGTTGTTGAGTGGGATGAGGCTAGATCAGCCAGAGATGCAGTGATAGTTGAGCGAGATAGTGCTATATCTGACCGGGATGTAGCCATCACAGATAATCTTCTTGCAGTTGAGGTCCCTTACCACTGGCCTGATCGCAGAGATGAGCGCATATATTGATGATCATATGGTCACCATGTAGATGGCTGCAGATCTGTTGGGTCGTGTGGATATTCTCGTACAGGAGACCACAACTTCACCTCCTTCCTTTGAGAGGGACGCCATGTTGTTCTTGTTAGCTCGCATATACCCTGACTTGTAGATGAACTTGTATTTACACCGCATGACTAAGCTTAGCCATTTTGTCATATCGATTTACATTGTCTATATATCAAACGACATTATATATGACAGGAAATATATTTTGGATCACTTCCCTTTTAGCTATGCCTTGCTATTTGCTTGATATTTTTCGTTGCTTGTGGCTTGTGGTCTTGATGTATTCGAATTCCTCCTGGGTAGATGGACATTGAGTTGTCTCGGATAGTTCGAGAATGGATCATCGATCTCTCGTGTATCCCTACCATCTTTGGTGTCTTGGGGTGGTTTCGGGTGAAAATGTGGAGAGGAGTATGGCTTTCTCTCCGAGATTAACCACACCACAGATGGTCGCCAGCACTTCTATTTTGGAGAAGCCTAGTTAATTCCACCTCTTATGGATTGGTGTTGCTCTTCAAGGTATGACCGCAGCTTAGATGGTCATCGAATCTCCTATTTGGGAGGAGTTCAGGTAATTCCATCCCTTTGGTCTGAAACCAAATGAAATGTAGTGTATTGAAGGATGATCCCAGTACTAGTAGCGGGGTTTATGTTTTGGTAGGGGGGGTAAGACCGCTTTCATGAATGGTCGCCACGCATCTCGTATTGAAGAGGAGATCAGGTCTGCGTAGTTCGAACCTGGTGTAAGAGGTTCAACGCTGTATATGGCAAAAATGGTGTAGGAATGTTTTTGGTTGTTTTTTTTTGGTAAGGGTAGAAATGTTTTAGTTGTTTTTGTTTTTGTAAGGGTCGAAATGTTTTTGTTATTTTTGTTTTATTACGACCGGGCCATATGAAATGGTTGCCTACGTACTCCTATTGAAGAGGAGATCAGGTCGACGTAGTTAACCCCCTCAGGGCGAGAAGAAAAGCGTAATCCCATGTGCAGGTCAGAGTGCAGGGAGGAGAATGTTTAATCCTAGGTTGAGGACAAACTGCAGGTATGAGAAGTTTGATCCCAAGTATGGGTAGCCAAACTGCAAACACAAAAGGTTCAATCCGCGGTGGGATGACCTAAGTTGTAGGAACGCAAAGGAGAAAGCCAAAGTTCTTTGGCTTGAAATGTATGTTTCCTCGAGGGAAAAGTGTAGGAAAGTTGTAGGTGGTAAAGGGTTAAAGAACCGGAATGACCGGTGTGACTTTGATGATTATGCACTGTGGTGTTTATGAATTACTTCGGACATAGTACTGCTTTCACTGCAAGGCCTCGAAAGTTATGAGTTGTGGAAATTCATCGCCGTCCATTACTTGCTATCTGAGAGCGCCTCCTGTCAATACTTCTTTGACAACAAACGGGCCTTCCCAGTTAGGAGCGAATTTTCCTTTAGCCTGATCTTGGTCGTCAAGAATTTTCTTCAAAACCAAGTCATGTTGTTTAAACTGCCGTAGTCGGTCTTTTTTGTTGTAGGATCTGGCGATCCTTTGTTGATATAACTGACCATGGAAGATAGCTGCGGTTCGCCTTTCGTCTATTAGAGACAATTGGTGATACCTATCTTGTACCCATTGGTCTTCATCCAGCTGAGCGTCTATCAACACTCTGAGGGATTCCATTTTAACTTCTATGGGGAGTACTGCTTCCATCCCATATGTTAATGCGTTGGGGGTTGCCCCAGTGGAAGTACGCATTAAGGTTCTATAGGCTAACAGAGTCAGAGGCAATAGGTCAGGCCAATCTTTGTGGTTGGCAGACATCTTTTGCATAATCTTCTTGATGTTTTTGTTAGCCGCTTCAACAAAGACCGATTCATCTTCTGGACGATAGATGATGAGTTGAGATGTTTGATGTAGAATTTATCGCATAATTCCTCCATCATTTTGTTGTTGAGGTTCTTGGCATTGTCTCGACACAATCACCCTACGGTTGTCCATATCGACAAGCGACATTATTTCTTATGAAAGCAATGATGACTTCTTTAGTAACCCTGGGGAAGGAGGCTGCTTCTACCCACTTGGTAAAGTAGTCGATCATGGTGAAGATAAATTGATGACCATTACAGGCTTTAGGCTCAATGGGCCCGATAACGTCCATTCCCCACATTGAGAAGGGCCAAGGTGAACTCATATTGTGGAGTTCCCATGGAGGGGCATGTATAGCATTCCAAAGAATCTGGCACTGATAGCATCTCCTAACGTGGTCATTGCAGTCAGCTTTGAGAGATAGCCAGTAATGTCCCGTCTTGAGGACTTTCTTGACAAGGAGGGGGCCACTCATGTGGGGGCCACAGACTCCGCCATGGATTTCATCCATAAGCCTTTGGGCTTGATCTTTGTCTAGACATCTGAGGAGACCTATTCCTGAATCTCTCTTGTAGAGCGTATCTCCACTCAGGTAGAACTTCATAGCAATTCGATGGATCCACCTTTTCTTAGTCGGGCTCGCCTCAGCTGGTGTAGATCCATCTTGTATATATTCCTTGATATGCTGATACCAAGGCTGTTAGATGGGAGGTAGCTCATCCGATACTTCTCCAACGTAATTCCCATAGGCTGGGGCCTTGTGCAGGGAAATTGTGACGTTCGACAAGTGTTCCTTGTCTGATATGTGAATCAAGGAGGCCAAAGTTGCTAATGCGTCCGCAAAGTCATTCCTATTACGAGGAACATGTACAAAGGAGATTTCTTCGAACTCCAAAGCAATCTTCAAAACCTGCCGATGGTAAGGCAGCAAATGTAGTTCCTTGGTTTGATAGATTAGGTGGATTATTCGATTACCGACTCACGAATATCCAAGGACGATTCGCCCGATGCCCATTGAACGGGCAAGTTTTAGCCCCATGAGACAGCCTTCATACTTAGCTGTATTGTTGGTGCTGACAAACTGTAATTTGACGGCAACGGGATACTGCTCCCCTGTACCAGAGACTAGAACTGCTCTAGCTCCATAACCTTCCATATTAACAGCTCCATCAAAATACATCTTCCATAATTAGCGCGTATCGTACTGATGGTGTTGCTACACTGTCATTACTCCTTCATAAGGGAAATATGTATCCAAGGGTTTGAAATCCCCTGAAGGTGCGGCGGCCAGTTGATCCTCAATTCCTTGACCTTTGATGGACTTTTTGAGTCACATATACGATATCAAATTGTTGTAGGATCAACTGCCATCTGGACAGTCGGCAATTTAACATAGGTTTATTGAACACGTACTTGAGAAGATTCACACGGGATATGAGATGGGTTGTGTGACCATGGAGGTAATGCTGTAACCTCATGGAAGCTCATGCTAAAGCACAACACGTCTTTTCGATCAAAGTGTACTTATGTTCACTGCTACTGAATCTTTTGCTGAGGTAATAGATAGCTCGTTCTTGGCCTCTATCGTCCTTTTGTCCCAAAGATGCAGACTGACGGCATGGCATTGTCATTTATACGGATGTACATAAACAGGGGAACATCATCCCTGGTTGCACCAAAATAGGAGCTTTGATTAGCTATTTCTTAATTGTAAGGAAGTCCTTCTGACACTCGTCATTCCATTTCATGGAGGAGTTCTTCCTTAATAGCTTGAAGATTGGCTCACAAGTTGCTGTGAGTTGGGAGATAAACATGCTAATGAAGTTGATCCTTCCTAAAAATCCCCGTATTTTCTTTTCTGTCTGAGGAATGGGCATTTCTGTGATGGCTTGGATCTTGGCAGGATCCAGCTCAATCCCTTTGTGGCTGACTAGAAATCCTAGCAACTTGCCTGATTTAACACCAAAGGCACATTTAGCCGAATTCAACTTCAAGTTGCACTTACGTAACCTGTTGAACAATTTTCTGAGATGGTCTAGATGGTCATCCTCCTTTCGAGACTTGACAATGATGTCATCCACGTACATCTCGATCTCTTTGTGCATTAAGTTGTGGAAAAGAGCCATCATAGCTCGTTGATAGGTGGCTCCGGCATTGATGAGGCCGAATGACAACCGTCTATAGTAAAAAGTTCCCCAAGGAGTGATGAAAGCAGTTTTCTCACGATCTTCCTCGGCAACCATAATCTGATGATACCCTGTAAAGCAATCAGCAAAGGAGTACATGTCGTATTGCGCCGTATTGTCAATGAGAATGTGGATAAATGGCACGGAAAAGCTATCTTTTAAGCAAGCTTTGTTCAAGTCCGGTAATCCACGAAAACTCGCACCTTCCCTCCAGGTTTAGGTATGGGCACAATATTGGATATCCACTCAGGATATGTACACACCATGATGATGCCAGCTTGAAATTGTTTCACAATTTCTTTTTACACTTTTAAACTCCATTCAGGTTTCAATCGCCTGAGCTTTTGCTTCACTGGCTTAAATCCCTATTTAATGGGAAGGCGATGAAGAACAATGTCAGTGGACAAACCCACCATGTCTTCTTGAGACCATGCAAACACATCCTGGAATTGGGTTAATAACGTAACCATGTCATTCCGTTGGTTTGGGGTAAGGTCTAAACCAATCTGGATTAACTTACAGCTTTCTAAGGTTCGGAGATTGAAAGAAGTGGTTTGATCAAGGTTGGGATTTGGTTTGTCTTTGACCCATTCATGAATTTCTGGAGGCACCTCAATGTCATCCTGTATATCCATCAAGGCCGAATTCATCTCTACATCAAAGGTACAATCCTTGTGGAGAAGAGGCACCATATCGCAATCTGAGCACATCTAAATTGAGTCCTAAAACAAAATATGCTTTCACTTAGTATATATGAAATGTGTTGATCATACACGGTGTTAGCATATCTTGGCAAAATAAAGCGCTAATCTTGCATCTGAAAAGTAAGCAGTTATTATTACTGGCGAAAAGAGTTTTACCGCTTTACCTGACGACCAATGCGAGGATGATGTTCCAATTAGCAAGGGCAAAGTTTGGGTGGACCGCAGCGATGATGGAGGATTGTCATCATCCTCCCTGTCTCGAATGATGGCCATTACATCTGGGAAATCATTGTCAGGGGTGTATTTGATGGTATACTCGTCATGAACGATGATGCATATGGCTGACATCATTCGGATGACGCCTTGCTTGATTCTTCGTTCCTCTTCTTCCACTGCGGGATTTGGAACAAAGATTTCTTTTCCTTTCACCGGTACCGGCTTAGGACATAACATAGCCATTACATTGGCTAGCATCTTTACGGGAGGTTGTACGGACTAAGAGTTTTGAAGGCGAAGATAAACGCAACATGGTTTAAGCTAAAGGAATCTGCTGATGTTTATGAGGATTCCTGTGACTAGAACTGGCAGCATAGCCTAGCCCAGCTATTCCAGCTTGCCTGGTTAAGCGAATTGGGTACTTGATACCCTGGCAATCTTTACCCAACCCTTATCCTGGCTTATGACCCAATGACACCATTTCTTGAGTGGCCGACATTACCTCGGTAGAAATTTCGGGTTCGGGAAATGGTGCTCCAATAGCATGATATTGGGTATTGCTTATTTCCAAAGCATGAAAACTGACCGGTTCCACATCTGCATTGGCAATGATGAATGGAATGCCTCTATGCTGAGGAATCTCCGGTTCAGCGTTAATTGTGACCAGGCTATTGTTGATAATGTATTTCAACTGTTGGTGAAGAGTAGAGGGGACTACCCCAACCATATGAATCCATGGTCATCCCAAGAGCAGGTTGTATCCCAAATCTTACTTGAGCACATGGAAAGATACGCAGAATGTGTGAGGACCAATTTCGATTGGCAGCTCAATTACTCCGACCGAATTATGGTGGGCTCCATCAAAAGCTTTGATGATCGTATGGCTGCTCTGAATTCGGTTGAGATTGATATTCATCTTCACCAAGGTAGCGTATGGAAAAATATTCAGAGAGGAACCTCCATCTATTAAGACTCCAGCTATCATATATCCGGAGGACAAGACCGCAATGTGCAACGGCTTGCAATGACCGGTCCCTTCGGGTGGTATGTCATCATCAGTGAAGGATATCACATTGTTGTTGAAAATGTGATCAACCAGATGTTGAAATTTTTTTTTATCCACTGATGTCGGGAGATAGGCTTCTTCTAAAACATTTAACAAGACCTTCCGGTGATTCTCGAAAGTTAGGACCAAGTCCAAAATTGATATTTGTTGTGTAGCTTCTTTCAAGCTTAAAACCACCGTAGCTTCATTATGACCCACAGCGCGGAGGAATTTTTCAATCTTCTCCATGGGTATTTTCCCCTTTGATTTGGTGATAGGCTTCATCACCCGTTGGGGGAGATATAGTGGATTTTCCTTCGACACTGTAGCAGTTGTATGTGAGGTGGATCCTTCACCTTCTACATAATTCCACGGAATTATGTGCAAGTTAGCAATAGGATATTGTGCTCTGCATGACAAGTTGATTGGCTCGGGAGCGACCACTCTCAAAGGATTGTTGCCTCCTTTGAGTTGAATTGTTGGCGTTGTGAGCAATGTATTAATCCCATCAGTTTTAGTGGATATAACTGCTACCACACTTTTCCACTTACTAGGGCCTGCATCCTCACTTGCGCGTAACACAGTATCGTCGTCTGCTAGGCGCAGGACACCACTGTCGATTAGATTTTGAATAAGATGGCGGAGTGCCCAGCATTCCTCTGTGCTATGACCACGAGACTGGGAGTGATATTGACACATTCCATTAGAGTTGTACCATCTTGAACGAGGGTTGATTGGAGGTAGAAGGGAACTGATCCTTCCTTCATTGATTAAAATATGAAGGATTTCCTCCATAGGTTGGCCCAGATAGGTGAATTCCCTTTTATTGGCGAAATCCCGACGGGCTTTGGCATTTCCTCTCTTTGTCACTTTGTCTTCTAGCATCTCATTTTCTGAAAGTGACGAGGGAATATTCATGACAATAGGTAGGAGACTGGCATGCTCCTGGCTGATTAACTAGCGAGTCACTTGATGCTGATAAGTCACTAGTCCTGCCAATTGTTCAATTTGTTTGTAGAGGGCTTTCATCTTTTGTTCCATTATGAACTGGAACTTAGCATAATCCCATCTGTCATCACCGTCTTTGATGGTCTAGGAAAAATCACAGCTGAAGTTGGAACTCTGTCCATTGCTCCAATTAATCATGTTGACCTCTTCTTCTTTGTTTTGAGGAAGAGGGTTGTCTTGTACGTGAGGTTGATCTGGTTTGGTGACCACGATCTCTCCGTTGTCTATCAGGTCCTGGATCTTGTGTTTCAAGGCCCAATAATCTCGAGTATCATGTCCAGTGGCTTAAGCATGATAAGCGCATTCGAAAGCAAAGATTGAAACGTCGTCCATTAGGGCTGGCTGGTGGAAGAAGATGCGTAATTTTCTTCTGTGTTGTCAGAAGATTTAAGATGTTCTCGATGGTATCCCCTAAGGGTGTAAACACTCGAGGGCGTTTGACTTATCCACCTTTTGGTATTGGTGGGTTTGTAGACTGTGCTGGAAAGGGGGTGCAGTTTCTCCTTTGAATAGGCATATTCTGATTGCCTTTTTGACCCTTTAGTATCAGGGAAACATCTTCTTCTTTCTTTTTATGGACCCTCCGGGGGTTGGTCCCATAATTTCCAGATTGGATGTGATTAGCAACAGCATTGAGTGCAGCTAGGTCTTGAATCTTTCCTGACTTCAATCCCATCTCAGCCATCTCCCCATGTTTGACCATTTTAGAAAATGGTTTGCCGATGCCGGCTAAAACTCTCTAATAGAAGGGAGCGTCTTGTATGTCTATGAAAGTAATGACAATTTCTGATTCTGTCATGGAAGGACTAACTTGGGCAGCCAGGCATCTCCACCTCTGAGCATACTTTCTGAAAGACTCGTTAGACTGTTTCTTGATCTTGGTAAGTTGATACCGATCAGGAGCCATCTGAGTTTGAAAGCTGTATTGAGTGAGGAAGGCATGTGCTAGCTCTTCCCAGCTATGGATTTTGGATTTGTCTAATCTTGTGTACCACGAAGGGGCTTCTCTAGTTAGACTCTTTTGGAATAATTGCATTCTGAGCTTTTCGTCCTCTGCATAAGATCTAAGTTCTCCAATAAACACTTTTAAATGTGTGTAAGGATCTCCTAACCCGTCATATTTTTCAAAGTCAGGAGTTTTAAATTTTTCTGGATAATGAACCCCAAGGAAAATACACAGATCTGGATATGAAACACTTCCGTGTGTTCCAATTCCTTTGATAGCACAAAGGGTCTCTTCCATTTGGAGGACTTTCTTTTTGATGTCACCAGTGTCTGGATCTCCAGTGGGATGGGCAGCATAAAGAGTTTTGTTGGTTGTATCCAACTGTGGTTCAGGTATGGTAATGACCGGGATTCCGCCTTAGGTGGAGGATTCAAAGATGTCTGGGTATTTTTCGACCTGTGTAGGTGGTGTAATTCTTTGAGTAGAAACACCAAATCATGAATCTGTTTGCTTAATCCGTCAAATTCTTTATGAAACCGGATTAAGTTTGACCTGGTCGGATGACAACATGATTGACTGTAGGCCTGTTGCCTTTTTGGACTTTAAACGGGTAGTAGGTCTGATTGATTCCCTGTGAAAGACTGGCATAATTTAGTTTTTAGGGAATGTATACATTAACATGATATGTGATGTGTCCATTTTAGGAATTTTTATCCTGCACAATGGGTGTCAGCTATTTATAGCATGTTAATATGTATGTGTACACATTTCTTCATATTTCTCATTACATGGAGATAGATATGGAATGAAATTACAAGTAATTGTGTTTACAAGTAATTGAAATGAGAGCATGAAGAGACTTTCCTCCGCTTTGGGTTTATTAGAGGTTGACCTATCTTAGGTTACTCTCGCGGATTTTTGGTATGAAGGTTCCCAAATCATCGCAATCTACTTGACGGGAAGTTAATCCGGTCTTTCAACTGGAGCGAATTTGGGTGGTGCCTTTCCTGAGCCTCAGAGAATTAGCCTTCTCACGAGTCCAGTAATCAAACACCGACGGGATAGCCTCCTGGTGGAGGGACCACACAACATACATTCACATACATCGCGTCTCACCGTATGAAAATGATGACATGTACGAAGCACTAATATCACAAGCAGATATGGTGCGAAGCACTAATATCACAAGCAGTTTATGGTGCGAAGCACTAAGTGCAATAAGGAAATGCATTCATACACATTCATCAAAATGTAAATGCAACATCCACCCACAAGCAGATAACAGTTTTGAAAAGATTGTAATAGCGGCTTAAGTCCTCTTACTGGAGTCCCTAGTAGAGTCGCCACCTATCGACGTCGGGATTTTTGGATGTCCCTTTCCGTTACTTGTTCTTTTTTGTTCTCATTTTAGGTGAGATTTGTTTGAAAAAAACAAGTGAAAAAGGTCCAACATGTGTAATGTCGACGATGGATTGTTAAGAGTCACCAGTTGGTTTTTTTAAATGGTTGTACCAACATAACCGAGAAAAGGTTTGCACATTGACCCAGTGATATGACACTGCATAACGGGTCGGTGAAACCGAGATTCATTAGGGTCCGGGGACTTGGTTATACGGGGGGAAGGTGTTAGGCACCCCCCGACATCCGTGTTACCACGGTGACCGCCTCTTTTCAAGAAACTATTATCTGAATGTGTGTGTGTGGGTCAATGTGCTGTTATTTGGAAGTAGTGCGAGGCCTCGTTCGAACCTATATACATAGGGTTTGAATTTATGTAAAAATTCAATTTTTAACAAGATATGGCAATGATGTTTTATAAAAGAGGTTTTTCAAACCATGATGCTCAATAGTAATTGAGACCTTTTACACTCCCATTTTTATTAAGTGCTCGGCTTGATTGATTTTATTTTTACGAATGCGAAGCATCCGTATGAAAATAATGTACAAAATAATGCCGACTTCCTCGTGGGTATGGAAACCATCTGAGGAAATTGAGACCATGAGAATAATTTCTGTGTCTTCATAAATGAAAATGTCCATCACGAGAACCGAATCTAGATCCAATACGCTGAATCTATGATCACATGATTCCTAGGCGCACAAGATACTACATTTTGTATGAAAGTAGTAAGCAGGTATATATATAAAAGATGTAAATATATATATACAGACAAGATCACCAACCACGAAGCACCTCCATGGGGGATCAAAAATATAAATAAAGGTGTTAAAAGCTATCAACCGCCACGGAGGAAACTCCAGGAGGGACAAAACGTAAATAAAGCTGTAAATACGGTCAACCGCCACGAAGGAAACTCCAGGCGGGACAAAATGTAAATAAAGCTGTAAAAGCGATCAACTACTACGAAGAAAACTCCAGGCAGGACGAATATATATATATATATATATATATATATATATATATAAGCAATAAACGCACCGGGTGTAAAATCTGAGCTCATCGAATGAGTTGACCACGATTCATATATATATATATATATATATATATATATATATATATATAGCGAATAAACGCTTAGGATGTAAAATTGGGCTCATCGAATAAAGTTCGATCACAGTTCATATATATAAGTATATATATATAAGCGAATAAACGTCTAGGATGTAAAAATCGGGCTCATCGAATGAGTCCACCACAGTTCATATATATAAATGTATATATATATATATAGCGAGTAAGCGCTCGAGGCATCAAGTCTAGGCTCATCGAACAAAGTTGACACACGATTAATATATATAAATGTATATATATATATATATATATATATATATATATATATATATATATATATATATATTAAAGCAATAAACGCACTGAATAGAAAGTGCAGGCTCATTGAACAAAGTTGACACAGTTAATATATACAAATGTAAATATAAATATATATATATATATATATATATATATATATATATATATTAAAGCAAATAAAGCGCTCGGCATCAAGTTCAGGCTCAATCGAGGCATAACTCGATAATGTTAGTCAATATATATTTAAATATATATATAACATATATATATATATACGGACTGAAATAAAACCACGGACCGAAGTTTGGGAAAAAGCAAGCAACACGACTCTCAACGTGTAGAAGGGTGTGTGCAAAGATGAAGAGAAAGACTCTAAGGTGTGTGAGAAGGCTTACAGCTGACTGCTAAAGAAGACTTCTATATCTTTAGAGTGGGTAAACACTGACTTTTATAGGTACAAAAGGGCTATATATGAGCTCACAAGTGTTTAGAAGGGGAAAGTACACTGCATGGGGTGAGTGCAGAGCAAATTGGGCAGGGCTTCCTCGCCTTTTTCTCTTTCAAAATGGGCTGCCCAAGCCCTCTATTTATAGGCATTTTAGCCGCAGGTATACCTGCGGTTAAGTCGCAGGTGTACCAGAGGCAACCCGGGTTGGCCCGAGTTTGTTGGGTTAGGTCGTCTCGAAGTACATGCACTCAGGCACTATAATGTCCACTCGAACTTTCAGAAGTGCAATCCGGGCATCCGTTTGAGGTATACATGACCTATTTCGGACCGCCGTTGTCGAGATTTGTACGATGTCATGGGATTAGAGTTTGTACGAAGTCATTGAAGATGGGACGATGCCCTCCGGTCTTCAAGCTTCAACTTTCATCCGTTACCCCGCACAATAGTCACTCGGGATTGGTTAGTCTCGTGGGACATCGTTGCGTAGAGACGTGACATGGCATCATGTTTGATGAGATGAAGATGTTTCCCCTCACCGGTGTTATCGCCGAATTGGGCTGATAAAGCAGACGTTGCTCAGACTTCGCTGAGATTGGACTGCTGCAATTGTTGAAGGTCCTCATTGTCACCTTTGAGGTGTGCCTGTCTTCCCGATGTTATTGTCGGGTTGGTGCAGTGTATCTCGTTGTGAGCGCCGAGATTGAAGCTGGTTGCATTTGAAACAAGCATTTCTGGGGTTATCGCAGAAATTGCATTCCTTGGGGTTATCACCAAGGTTGGTGGCTATTCCCAGGGTTAGGACTGAGACTGGATACCTTGGGGTTGTCTTTGAGATTAATCGGTCTTCTCCGGTGTGTGTTCCGGTATTGTATCTGCATGCCTCGGGGTTATCTCCGAGGTTGGATTTGTCACTCCCAGATTGCGATCAGGGGTTGATGCTGAACTTTCGGTAGTATCCGGTATGGATTTGGATTGTCTTTTAGGGTTCTCTCTTAAAAGACGAATATGTCCTCCTGCAATGTTAGTGACAGTGGTACAGAAAATTTCGAGTGTCTACACCTAGAATTACGTCAAACACAAGTATTTTTAAAGAAATAAGATCGACAGGTAATGTACGGTTACCGATTTGAATCAAACAAGAATTATAAACCGTGGATGTAATGAAGGTTTCTCCCAACGGAGTTTCAACCTATAAGTCAAAGTCCAATTTCTTCGGAGTCAAATTTAAACGTTGAGCGCAAGTAAGAGAAATAAAAGAATTGGTAGAGCCGGTATCAAATAAGGTATATACTTCACTAGAGTTTATGATAAGCTTACCCGTGATGACCTCGTTTGGGTTCCTTGCTTTCTGGGAGGTTACAACAAACGCTCTCCCTTGAACCACCGGTTTTGTCTTGTCTGGGACAGACTTTGATGCCTTCATCCCTGCTGGACTTGACTTCGGTGCACGACAAAATCGGGCTAAGTCACCTTCTCTTCCATAATTGTAACATGCTTTGGACTGCTACCTATAGTTTGGATTGATGTGTCCCTCCCCTCTGCATTTGTAACATACGATCGACGGTCGTTCTCCTTCCTTAACAACAGGTGTTGGTGCTGACATCCCTCCATCATTACTAAATCTCCTCTTCTTGAAACTCCCACTTTTATTGTCTTGGCCATTATTACCACCGAAGTGGTTACTATTTCGCATGTTGATTCCTCCACGTTTGTTGTCACAAGCCGATGATTATTACCCTTTGGTATTTTCATTCTGTTTGGTCGCTTTCTCTTGGTTGTATTGACCCGTTATCGCGCTCCAATAACTGAGCCATATTTACAACATCTGAATACAAACACAGTTTATGAGAAATAAGATATTTATGTATCTCCGGTTTCAAACCTCTTAAAAACATTCGCGTCATTCGCTCCTCATTATCAACCAAATGGGATGCAAACCGGGATAACTCCGCAAATTTAGCCTCGTATTGTGACACAATCATATTGTTTTGCTCCAACTTGATAAACTCCACCTCCTTCGTGTGACGAATACTTTTGGGAAAGTATTTATCGTTGAACAGCTCTTGGAACTTCTCCTAAGACATCTTGAGTGCGTCAGGCTGGATACGCTTTACAGATTCCCACCAATAATCTGCCTCCCCTCGCAACATAAAGGTGGCAAAAGGAACCTTTTGCTCCTCGGAGCATCCCAAGACATCAAATATCTTGGTAATCTGCTTTATCCATGCATCCGCTTTAAGTGGTTTTGGCTCTCCAATAAATTCCGGTGGTCCCAGCTCCTTGAACTGTTTAGCGATGACCGTTCGAGAGTTTCTAGTGTTTCCACCTACATTTGGATGAGAATTTCTATTGCACGATGTTATACAATTGCGAAAGCTCTAAACATTCCGTCGTTTAGCCATTTGCTCGGTGTTATTGTTCACACGAGGATTATTGTCTTCACATTGCAGATTATCACGAGTATTAATCTGTGGTGACTCCACGATCTCATGTGCTTCATTGCTTATCTCAACATTTTCTGATGCCATTTTTCAAACTGCCACAAAACAAGGGTTAATTAATATAGCACATATTATCCCTATACTCTGACCAACCAGTTAAATACGAAATAAACTTAGGTAGGTCATACTAGTGAAGGAATTCCCCGTCTCTCCCGTCCTAGTTCTTATCTCACATCTCAGCCATGAATCATATCCCTAAGCTTTGATACCAACTGTGACACCCCCAAAATAGGTACACATCACCCATCATGGGTCGCCAGATACAAGGTACTGAATTCAAATACAACTTAATAATACAACTATCGTGTAAAATACGACTAAACATATGCTGTGAGTTTTAATACAAATATTGTCATCTAGACAATATACAAACTCAATGGGGTCCTCATTACATTTATTATCAAACTATTTCACAGAATAGTGAGGACTACTAATGCACCATCTAGGACCATCACTCTGTTCCCCGACTAGTCCCTGCTACGTTTTCATTTCCTAAAGAGAACAGTGAAAGAAAGGGTGAGCTCAACTAACCCAGTAAGAAATATTATGACTAAGATAATGCAGAATAAATTATCATTAGCCTTCAACAATGTTAAACTGATAGAATATAATAGACAACAAGTTTAACTGCAGCGGATTAAGCAATCCATTAAAAGAGTCAAGTAAGGTATACAATCTACTATCTTCTATGATTTAAAAAGTTTTTCATCAACTTTATTGCTGAGACTCAGCCTAATAATTAAAATTGAATCATCCCTGCTCCACGGCCAAGGATATTCATGTAATCATCAATGGTCATGATTATACTGAATAATCCCTAGTCATAATCATACCAACAATTGTCCACCAATGAACTATAGTCCAATGAGGACTTTTACCACATCATTCGTCACATTACGGTCATGATTATACCGAATAATTTCTGGTCATAATCATACTAAGTCCATCTATGCACGTAAGCCAAAGATGACTTTCATCATAATATAAGTATGAGGATGATGAGAATGACATAATAATTCCATAAAACAAGTTCAAGAATAAATTTTAAAGATTTATAAGTTAATTTATCCAGGAACCAATAACGTCCAATTTGTCAACATGATACTGCTTTGTAGAGTAAAATTCAAGAATGCTCAGAAGAATATTTCCATTAAAAGATACTGGATGAAGTGCAAATATCAAGGATATTCCACTAATTTCATGGAGTATAGAAGCCAAAGCTTTAACCAACTGAGTATAATATAATATATGAAACTGCAAATGGATTTTCACCGCCATGCGATAATCCACGTATCTCTGATCATTTCCATAATTTAATAAGGAATGAATACGAGGATCATGCACCATGCATGTGGTAATCCACATGAGCGAGTTATTCCAACAGAATAATAAAGAATGGAATAATGAAAGATTCACCATGTAATACGATAGGCTGCATGGCGAGGTTATTCCCAACAGAATAATAAATAATGGAAACCGGTCCGCGTAAGAACGCAGATGAGGATATTAAACGAATAATAAATAAAGGAACCATGTAAGGCGTAAGCACTTGCAGACGAGGATATTCGGCAGAATAATAAAGAGCGGAATATTAGAAGAATTTCACCATATATGCGGTACTTAGCATAAAGCGAGTTATTCAACAGAATAATAAGAATAGAATAACGAAGAATTTCACCAAGTATAAGCGTATCCAGCGTATCTGAGTTATTCCAATGAGAATAATAAAGAATGGAATAACAGAAGTTCTCTTCATGAATAAGAAAGAAAGAATACCCCTTATGAGTACAACAAATAATATTCCCTACGAGTACAACAAATAATATCCCTTACCTTAGAAAAACTGAATACTGAAGTAGTGAAGTAGCAGAATACTTTTCTTCTTTCTCTCTATAGTTTCTCTCTCTAGAGTTTCAATGAATTCGTAAGAAATAATGAAGGAATGAGCTTCTATTTATAGGAGAATGGACTGAATAATAACTAATTCATGAACGGACCAGATTGATTTACTTTTAAACGTACGGTCCATATTGGTTTACTATTAAAACTTAAAGCAACGGTCCATACTGATTTACTATTATACTTTCCACCAGCGGTCCATATTGATTTACTATTATATCTTCAACCAACGGTCTCAAAAATTAGCACATCTCCTCATGGAATAATTTTGTACCAAAAAATGATTTGGACCGAACATAAATATATCTTACGGGTGAATAGTACCCCGTGAATAGTAACTCATGAATAGTAACTCGGGAATAGTACTCTGACACGAAAAGTGTCCCGAATACCCAATTGAACAATATAACCTCCAGACATCAATTATACTAACACAAATAAGTCCAACACAATGGAACTATAAAATTCATCTTTAATCAACACGAACTTCTTCATCATTAATATTATAATTCGCAATATTTAACAATGAGGGTCGTTTCCGAAAAAGGGGCTTTCAGATAAGGATTTCTCCTTATTGGTAGCGCAATTAGGTGACCAAACATCTCCTTGACAGAACTTCTAGACATTGTCAATATTGCAAATAATAATATAAATAACTTTGTCGTCTCAATTATTGATTTAATAATATATCATATTATGTAGATGATACTGTAACAATAATTGAATCAATAATATGAGAGATATGATGCAGCAATTACTGTAGCAATAATTGAGTATAACTGGGTGACTTCTCACGTAAGTATCAATAAGCAATACCGTGTGCTACTATGCAACCATACGTATTACTGTACTTTTACTACAAGGTAGTTCAACAGTTTTAACGGTAACACCTCCGCTGTTATTTTTATAGAAAGATATTTTTGTCGTTTTCTAACTACGACAATACTTTCGTTGTGGGGTCCACCAATGATTGTGCCGTTGTACGAATATTCCCTGTTAAAACAAATATTCCCCGACCAATCGAATATTATATAACAACTTGCTTACTTTGCAAAATTTGTAAATATTACCCACAACTATAACATTATATCAAATCCACACCATAATATTAAAAAATATATTTTAAGAAAATTATTCTTTATTCATAAAAGTTGGGGTCTTACCATATGGGTATTTCAGCGGTGTTAAGCAGTAACAACTATCTTTGTTATTATAAAAACTCAAACTTGTCATTTTCTTCATCAAGTAGTTTTACATTATGGGGCCCTGAATGGATGTGTTGTCATACGAATATTCCTAAGCAATGAGAATATTCCACGACCAAGCGAATATTCAAACAAAAATGAATATTTTATAACCACTTGCTTATTTTGCAAAATTTGCACATTTCACCCATAACCAAAGCATTATATCAAATTAACACCTTATTATTCACAATAATAATTAGAGAAAATTTGATTTTTATTTATAATAAGTTGGGGTCTTACACAAAACGCTAGATTCAAGGCTTTCAAAGTAGGTACCTTGACTGTTCTTCATTTTAATGAAGAACATGTCTGACAAGGACTTTGATGGCCTATAATGTAAGACCCCAAATAATTAATAAATGAAATTTAATTTCCTCTAATTATTATTTTGAAATAGTAAGGGTTGATGTGATTAATGTGGATAGTTATGGGTAAAATACGCAAATATTTCAAAATAAGCAAGTGGTTATAAAATATTCATTATTGTCGAGGAATATTCGCTTGTCGTGAATATTCGCATCTTGTCGAGAATATTCGACGACTGCGACCATGAGTGGGCCCCATAATGGAAAGCGATTGGAGGAAGAAAGCGACAAATATAAGTTGTTTAAAAATAGCGGTGTAGTTGTTACCGATTTAATCGCTGGAATACCATTAGTTAAAACACACGATGAATGGCGTTGTTGTTGCACGTAGCACTGCGGTATTGCACCAATTATTGACTCTTACGTAAGAAGGCACTACTCAATAATGGTTACGATAATTGCATTCGGTGTTTTATTTTGTTGATTCAATAATTGTTGCGTTGATATTTTATATTACTGCTGTTGTTTCAATAATTGTCATTACACAGTATTTTTCTTTATCGAAGCAATAATTCATATTATCTAAATAATATTATTAGATAACATTATTGCAAGCGTCTAGAAAGTTACATCTAAGGAGAGGTTTGGTCACCTAATTGCTTGCGCCCATGAAGGAGAAATTCTTATTGGAAAGCCCCTCTTTCCAGGAGCGCCTTGTTGTCAATATTGTGATTTTGTAATATTATTTGTGAATAATTAATTATTGATTAATATGATGAGAAAAATATTGATTTTATGTGGATATAGATGGAGAAAAATTTTAATGTGACAATTGTTGAAAATTAATATTTTATCTTTTTCTGATAAAATAATTCATTTAAATATATATTATTATATTTTAATAATATAATAATTGTGATATTTTTACAACGAATGTGGGATATATGAGTATACGAGGATGAAGAGTATTTTTGTTGCAATAAATGTTTAAAACATGTTAAACATGTCGGTGGACCCCATTTATTGACTGAAATTTGATTATAGCCTCTAAAATCACCCGTTTATAGATTTTGGCCAATTTCTGCTTGGAATTTGGGAAAACTTTCTTCTGTAAAGTTGTAGAGAATTGAATTTCCTATAAAAACACGCGAGATTTGAATTTTTTCGACAAAAGGGCTATTTATTATGAATTATTGAAGTTCGAAGCTCTCAAAATAATTGATTTTGGAAGTTTTAATTATTTATTTTATGAAAAATGTTTTTTACTTCTTCTAGAAGGGAGCATGTGGTTTGTATTCAGATTTTCAGATTCTAAGAATGGGCGTAGAAAATTTTTATATATATTATTATTATAATAAATTTTTACGCATTAGTATTCTAAGCATTTTTCTATAAATAGGGTGCTTAGGTTAGAATTGAAAATCGGACTTAAGCTGAAGTTTCTCTCTATATATTATCGAAAGCGTATTATTGTGAGTATTTTGAGTATACTTTGAGTATTGATATACGGTGAAATTTCAAGATATAGCTTTATATCCGATATTCAGATTAAATCTTGATCTTTCGAGGTAAGGGATATTATTTTTTTCGTAATGATATTATTTCTTCAATATCATTATCTTTGAAATATTAATTCCGAAGTTTTTATCAAATTTGGAACTTTTGGTGTCGAGTTACTATTCACGTATATGGCACTATTCACGTATCACATCTTATTCACGAAATCTAAGACTATTCATGAAAAAAATGAAAATTTTCTTTTCGTCCAAAATATCTATTGTGGATACTAGCTTTGATTGTATCCATGTTTTGATCATTCTTGAATTTTACACCACTATGATTATTTTTGAGGTATTTTTGGATGTGGATAAAACAAAGTACGAATCCTTAATCCTTAATCCTTGTCATTTTGATTCACTTGATTCGTTTCTTTAAAAATATATTTTTCATCATCCTCAGTCTTAAATGATGAAATTATGGAATATCTTTGGCCTGTAGTGCAAAGATGAATGATTTATGATGAATATCTTTGGCCTCTGTAGTGCAAAGATGAATGATTCGATGAATATCTTTGACTGTGGTGCAAAGATGAATGATTTCGATGAATATCTTTGGCCCGTAGTAGTGCAAAGATGAGCGGTGTTTAGATGAACATGATTAATGGTGAATGTCCTCGGCTTGGCACGTAGTGCGAGGATGAATATATGATTCGGATATATATTGATTGATGTTCTGAGGGGATAAAAGATAGAGCGATGAACTTTAAAATTCATACATAGAAGATAGTAGTTTGCATTCTCTACTTAACTCTTCTAATGAATTATTATTTCAGCTGCGAATATTGATTTAAAACTTGTTGTCTATTGTATTCTATTATATTTTTCCTGTTGAAGACTAACGATAATTTTGTTGTATATTATCTTAGTCATAATATTCTTTCTTTGGGCTAGTCGAGCTCACCCTTTTCCTTTTTGTTCCATTTTTCTTCTCGGGAGGCGAGAATATATAAATACTAGTCTGGGGTATCGAATGAAGGTTCTAGGGAGAGTTGTTTAGTAGTCCTCACCATTGTTGTAAAATAATGTATCAATAATTATGATGAGGATTTATTTGTATGTGGATATTGTGCAGATGTCAATATCGTATTTAAACTCACAGCTTTACTATTGTAATAATAAAGTTGTAGTTATTTACATGCAGTGTATTGACAACTCGGAATGGGTGATGTAGACCTATTTTGGGGTGTCACAATTGGTATCGAAAGATAGGGATATGATCTGGCGGAGATCGGGGAATAGAACTAGGAGGGGAGGCAGTAAATCCTTCGCTAGTGTGTCCTACCTAAGCTTATTTGATAGTTGGTCGATATATAGGGATATTATGTGATATATTGATTTCCTTAATTAACCTTTGTTTTATGGCAAGATTTGAGAATGTCGATTGAGAATATTAACAATGGAAATGAGACCTTGAGACGCTCTGTACTCACCAACGAGGAGAGCGTAACAGGTGGCAATGTTCCTCCGTGAACAACACCACCGAAAGCGAGATGATGAAGCGAGGGAATATTTAGAAGCTTTTTGCGTTCATGCAAAATCGAGACGAGGAGACTCGTGTTCAAAACATAGGAGGAAATGATAGCAATTCACGGGTTATCACCAAGCGATTCAAAGAGTTGGGACCACGAATTTAAGGGGAAAGCCAGATCCGATCATGGCGAAACATGGGTCAAGCAAATTACCAAGATATTCGATGTCTTGGGATGCATGAGAAGAACGAAGGTTCCGTTCGCCACCTTATGTTCCGTGGCGAGGAAGACTCTGGTGGGAGTTCGTAGGCGTACCCATCCGGTACTTCAAAGCATGTCTTGGGAGGCTTTTTGAAACTATTTAATGACAAATACTTTCTTGAAAGTGTTCGTCATATGAAGGAAGTGGAGTTTATTAGATCGAGCGCGAACAACATGGCGGTGTCTCGATGCGAGGCGAAGTTTGCGAGTTATCGGTTTGCACCTCATTTGGTGGAGAATGAGGAACGTATGACGCGGATGTTTCTGAGAGGTTTGAAACCCGACATACGTCATTATCTCATCTCTCATAAATTTTCTCTTTATTCAGATGTTGTTAATAGGGCTCAATTGTTAGAGCGAGATAACGAGTACGGCCAACCGAGGTACCATAATCGAGGATCATCTGGGAGATAGCGATCAACAAAACAACAATAACCGGTGGAGAAAGAAAAAGGCGGACAAAATGGTAACCACTCTAGTGGTAATCATGGCCATGAAAATAGAAGAAGCGAGTCAGAGAAGATTTTAAAAGAGGAGATTTAACAATGACCATGTGAAGACGCAAAGTCTTGGCAAACAATTGGTTCCAAGGAGGAGAAGCGACCACCCGGTCATATGCTATAAATGCGGAAAAGAGGGACATATCAGTCCAAACTACCCACAACAGTTCCAGGTATGCTATAATTGTGGAAAGGAAGGACATATCGCTCGAGATTGCACGGTAGCGAAACCTAGTTCAGCGGGGACGGTGACTCAAAAGATCATCCCGAGAAAAGTCAAAGTCATCGGTTCTGGAAGAAGCGTTTGTTGTGGTCGGTCAAAATGCGAGGAACCCAAACGAGGTGATCACGGGTAAGCTATTTATAAATTCTTGTGAAGTTTATACTTTACTAGATATCGGTGCTACCCATTCATTTATCTCTCCTTCTTGTGCTCAACGTTTAAACTTGACTCCGGAGAAATTAGACTTTGACCTATTTGTGGAAACTCCGTTAGGAGAAACTTTCATCACATCCACTGTTTATAAATCTTGTTTGATTCAAGTTGGCACCATCACCTTACCTGTTGACCTTATCTCTTTAAAGATACTTGCTTTTGATGTGATTTTAGGGATTGATTGGTTAACTACTCATCATGCCAAAATTGATTGTTTTCATAAGGTTGTTAGCTTTCATATTCCTAAACAACTGTTGTTATTTAATTCAAGCAACTAAACCATTAAAATCAATCAACATCATATCTAATCATAAAGCTATTCGTTTATTAAAAATGGATGTCAAGCTTTCTTAGCCCATGTTATGGATTTGAATAAAAAGACACGTCAAATTTGAATAATATTCCTGTTATTATTGACTTTCCTGACGTATTTCCTGAAGAACTTCCCGGTCTACCCCCAGAACGTGAAGTTGAATTCTTTATTGACCTTGAACCTGGTACAAAGCCCATTTCTAAAACCCCATATCGAATGGCTCCTATTGAACTTCAGGAGTTAAAGGTCCAACTACAGGAATTGTTGGACATCGATTTCATTCGTCCTAGTACATCTCCTTGGGGTGCTCCTATTTTATTCGTAAAGAAGAAAGACGGGAGTATGCGACTTTGTATTGACTATCGGGAATTGAACCATGTCACCATCAAGAATAGGTATCCTCTACCTCGTATTGATGACTTGTTTGACCAGTTGCAAGGAGCATAATTCTTTTCAAAAATCGATCTTTGTTCTGGATATCATCAGCTGAAGATTAGAACTGAGGATATTCCAAAGACTGCCTTTAGAACTCGGTACGGGCATTATGAATTCTTAGTAATGTCTTTCAGATTGACTAATGCTCATGCGGCTTTCATGGATATGATGAATCGAGTATTCAAAGAATATTTGGATAAATTCGTTGTTGTCTTTATTGATGACATCCTCATATATTCCAAAAGCCGTGAAGATCATGAGCACCATTTGAAGCTGGTACTACAAAGGCTTCGTGAAAAGAAGCTATATGCTAAGTTAAAGAAATGTGAGTTCTGGCTTGAGGAAGTAGCATTTCTTGGGCACGTGGTGTCAAAACATGGAGTATCTGTTGACTCGGTGAAGATTGAAGCAATACAAAGTTGGGAGCAATCGAAGTCGGTGACTGAAGTACGTAGCTTTCTGGGTCTAGCTGGTTATTATCGGAGATTCGTGGAAGGGTTTTCTCGAATCGCTACTCCATTAACCCAGCTAACTCAGAAGGATACAAAATTCGTTTGGAGCGAAGAATGCGAGAAGAGTTTCCAAGAGCTTAAGAGGAGACTTATTTCGGCACCTGTTCTAACAATACCATCTGGTTTGGATGGATTTGTTATCTCTGACGATGCTTGAGCAAAGGGTTAGGATGTGTTCTCATGCAACGTGGGAAATTCATAGCCTATGCCTCGCGACAACTTAAAGAATATGAGAGGAATTATCCTACTCATGATCTAGAGTTAGCGTGATCGTTTCGCTAAAGATCCTGGAGGCACTATCTATATGGGGAGAAAGTGGAGATATATTGGACCATAAAAGCCTTAAATATTTCTTCACCCTAAAAGAACTTAACATGCTGGCGGCGACGTTGGCTCGAGCTATTGAAAGACTACGACCACACTATTCAATACCATCTGGAAAAGCGAGCGTGGTAGTGGTACGCGTTAAGTAGAAGATCATATGCGAGGAACGAGTGCGATGATGTCAAGTACGATAGAGCCAACTTTAATAGAAAAAGTTAAGGTTGCTCAAGCCCGCAGGCCGGAGCGTCGCGTATGAAGAAGAAAGTACAAGAAGGTGATATTCCAGAAGCAAGAATCGATGATGAAGGAATACTTCGAGTCCACTCCAGACTTTGTGTTCCTAACGACTCTGATTTGAAGTACAAGATTATGATGGAGGCACACAATACACCATTTGCAATCCATCCTGGAAGTACTAAAATGTATCGTGATCTTCGACATACATTTTGGTGGAACAATATGAAGAGAGAGATTGCAAAGTTTATCTCAACGTTTTTAACTTGTCAACGTGCAAAGGCGGAGAATCAAGTGCCTAAGGGACCATTGCAACCACTTGAGATTCTGAAATGGAAGTGGGAACACATTACCATGGATTTTGTTACGGGTCTTCCCACGGTTTCTCAAGGCATAAATGCCATTTGGGTTATTGTTGATAGATTAACCAAGTCTGCACATTTCTTGCCGATACGGGAGACTTATTCTCTTGAACGTCTTGTTAGTATGTATGTAAATGAGATTGTGAGGTTGCATGGCATGCCAGTATCCATGGTTTCAGATCGTGACCCAAGATTCACTTCAAGATTTTGGGTTAGCTTGCAAAAAGCTATGGGTACGGATTTACGATTGATTTGGCATACCATCCTCAAGCAGACGGACAATCGAGAGGACTATTCAAACTCTTGAAGATTTATTAAGACACTATGTCCCTGAACTTCAAGGCGGTTGGGATAAGTATTTACCATTGGTGGAATTCTCCTACAACAACGATTATCGAGGCAAGTATAGGTGTGGCCCCATTCAAGCATTATATGGGCCGAAAATGTCGCTCTCTCAATATGTTGGGATGAGGTGGATGAAGCAACATTGTTGGGACCCGAAGTTAATACGATATAACTAAAGAAAAGATCCAAATGATTCGACAACGTATACAAGCGGCACAAGATCGACAAAAGAGTTATGCGGATCTTCATCGAAAGGGCGTGGAATTTAGTATAGGGGATCATGTATTGTTGCGAGTTTCTCCATGGAAGGAGTTACAAGATTTGGGAAGAGAGGAAAGCTCAATCCACGATTTATTGGTCCATTTCAAATTCTTGATTTGAGTAGAAAATGTAGCCTATAAACTCGTGTTACCTCCAAGTATGTCTCGTGTTCATAATGTGTTTCATATCTCGTACATGCCGTAAATATGTGAAAGACCCGAACCACGTTATTGAGTTAGAACCAGGACGAGATAGCCAGAAGACTTAACGTATGAGGAGGTACTGTCAAGATCTTGGATAGGAAGGAGCATGTCCCTACACGACGAAGGTCATACCACAAGTTAAAGTTTTGTGGGGGAAACCATGCTATAGAGGAAATGACACGGGAGTTGGAAAGCGGAAATGAAAGCGAGGTATCCTCATCTTTTGAAACACCAGTACGTCGTCGCCAATTTCGAGGACGAAATTTCATAAGGAGGGGAGGTTGTAAGACCCCAAATAATTAATAAATGAAATTTAATTTCCTCTAATTATTATTTTGAAATATTAAGGGTTGATGTGATTAATGTGGATAGTTATGGGTAAAATACGCAAATATTTCAAAATAAGCAAGTGGTTATAAAATATTCATTGTTGTCGGGGAATATTCGTTTTTCGTGGAATATTATCTTTGTCGGGGAATATTAAATGCATTGACGTAGCGACCATGAGTGGGCCTTATAACGGAAAGCGATTGGAGGAAGAAAACGACAAATATAAGTTGTTTAAAAATAACGGTGTAGTTGTTACCGTTTACACTGTTGGAATACCCGTTGGTTAAAACACACGAATACGCTGTTGTTGACAAGAAGATTGCTCTGCGGTATTGCACCAATTATTGACTCTTACGTAAGAAGGCCCTACTCAATAATGGTTCTGTAATTCTTTATTCGGTGTTTTATTTTGTTGATTCAATAATTCTTTGCGTTGATATTTTATATTTGTCTTTGTTGTTTCAATAATTGTCATTACACGGTATTTTTCTTTATCGAAGCAATAATTCATATTATTTGAATAATATTATTAGATAAAATTATTGGCAATGTCTAGAAAGTTACATCTAAGGAGAGGTTTGGTCACTTAATTGCGCCGATGAAGGAGAAATTCTTATTGGAAAGCCCCTCTTTCCAGGAAGCGCACGGTTGTCGATATTGTGATTACAGTAATATTATTTGTGAATAATTAATTATTGATTCATATGATGAGGAAAATATTGATTTTATGTGGATATAGATGGAGAAAATTTTTAATGTGACAATTGTTGAAAATTAATATTTTATCTTTTCTAATAAAATAATTCATTTAAAATATATATATATATATTATTATATTTTAATAATATAATAATGGTGATATTTTTACAACGAATATGGGATATACGAGTATACGAGGAGGAAGAGTATTTTTTGTTGCAATAAATGTTTAAAACATGTTAAACATGTCGGTGGACCCCATTTATTGATTGAAATTTGATTATAGCCTCTAAAATCACCCGATTTATTGATTTGGCCAATTTACGCTGGAATTTGGAAAACTTTCTTACGTAAAGTTGTAGAGAATTGAATTTCTATAAAAAACACGAGATTTGAATTTTATGACAAAAGGGCTATTTATTATGAATTATTGAAGTTCCATGATTCAAATAATTGATTTTTGGAAGTTTTAATTATTTATTTTATGAAAACACATTTTTACTACTTTCTAGAAGGGAGCATGTGGTTTGTATTGATTTTCAGATTCTAAGAATGGGCGAGAAAATTTTATATATATTATTATAATAATAAATTTTTACGCTTTGGTGTTCTAAGCATTTTCCTATAAATAGGGTGCTTAGGTTAGAATTGAAAATCACACCAGAAACTGAAGTTTTCTCTCTATATATTATCGAGCGTATTCTTGTGAGTATTTTGAGTATACTTTGAGTATTGCTATACGGTGAAAGTTCAAGATAAAACCTATATCCAGTATTCCAGTTAGAAGTACTGATCTTTCGAGGTAAGGGATATTATTTTTTTCGTAATGATATTATTTCTTCAATATCATTATGCTGAAATATTGGTCTGAAGTTTTTATCAAATTTAGAACTTTTGGTGTCGGAGTTACTATTCACGTATACGGCACTATTCACGTATGCGGTACTATTCATGAATACGGCACTATTCATCACAAAATGAAAAAAAAAATTCGTCCAAAATATCTATTGTGGATACTAGCTTTGATTGTATCCATGTTTTGATCATTCTTGAATTTTACACCACTATGATTATTTTTGAGGTATTTTGGATGTTGATAAAACAAAGTACCAATCCTTAATCCTTAATCCTTGTCATTTTGATTCAACTGGATTCGTTTCTTTAAAAAAATATTTTTCATCATCCTCAGTCTTAAATGATGAAATTATGGAATATCTTTGGCTGTAGTGCAAAGATGAATGATCTATGATGAATATCTTTGGTTTGTAGTGCAAAGATGAATGATTTTCGATGAATATCTTTGACTGTAGTAAAGATGAATGATTTCGATGAATATCTTTGGCCCGTAGTGCAAAGATGAGCGGTGTTTAGATGAACATGACTAATTTGGTGAATGTCCTTGGCTCTGTAGTGCAAGGATGAATATATGATTCCGGATATATATTGATTGATGTTACAGGATAAAAGATAGGCGATGAACTTTAAAATTCATACATAGAAGATAGTAGTTTGCATTCTCTACTTAACTCTTCTAATGAATTATTATTTCATTGCGAATATTGATTTAAAACTTGTTGTCTATTGTATTCTATTATATTTTTCCCTATTGAAGACTAACGATAATTTTGTTGTATATTATCTTAGTCATAATATTCTTTACTGGGCTAGTCGAGCTCACCCTTTTACTTTTTGTTCCATTTTTCTTCTTAGGAGGCGAGAATATAGCAAGTACGAGTCGGGGTATGGAATGAAGGTTCTAGGGAGAGTTGTTTAGTAGTCCTCACTATTGTTGTAAAATAATGTATCAATAATTATGATGAGGATTTATTTGTATAGATGTCAATATCTGTATTTAAACTCACAGTTTTACTATTGTAATAATAAAGTTGTAGTTGTTTCTGTACCGTGTATTGACAACTCAGAATAGGTGATGTAGACCTATTTTGGGGGTGTCACATATAAATTACTGTAAAGATGCAGAATGACCATGAAATTTGTTTGTAGTTGCAGTACTACATAAGTACTATAATCATAACACATTAGACTGCCCAGAAACATGAAGATCCAAGATATATGATTAGTCAAACTAGCTACATTGATAATTGCTATGAACATTCTAGGTTTGTTAAAGAACACATATAGTGACGGTTCTGTCGCTATAGGGCCCATTAGCGACATATTTATTTACAAAATAATTATTTTATTTAAATAATTAGAGAAAATTAGTTTTAAATTATTAAAATACATAATAAATTACTTCAAATTATTTTAAAGCCTAAAATTGGTTTTTAATTATTTAGTGTATATTTCATAAATATTTAATATTTTGGAACATAAATGGTATTTAATTTATTTAATTATAATATTAAATAAATTATTTAAAAATAATTTTAATTCTTGAAAATTTATTTAAAATTATATTATGGTATAAGAAAATATTTTGAGTTATTTTTATTGACTTTTAATAATTTTTTTTGATGAATTTTATTAATAAATTAATATTAATGATAATTAAGTCATTTAATAAATGTATTAAATAAATTATGAAAAATAGAATTAATAGTTATAAAATATAAATTTTGATATTTTGTCATGAAAAATATTACTCCCTCCGTCCTAGGATAAAAGTCCTTATTACTATTTTAGGTTGTCCCATGTTAAATGTCCACTTTTTTTTAATAACCAAACTTTTACACATTTTTTCCTATTATGCCCGTAGAATTAAATATCTCATACTTTTCTTATTCTAATTCTATCTCCATATTTAATGACATTATTATGGATAATTTTGTCATTTTATTCCTCTTCTTAATATGCGTGAAATGTCCACCAGGACTTTTATCCTGGGACGGAGGGAGTAATATTTTAATATGAATGATATTAAATTTATTTCATAATTATATTAAATAAATTAGTTTGAAAATAATTTTAATATTATAAAATTATTTTAAATAAAACTAAGGTGTTTAAAAATATTTGAAGTTATAAAATATAACTTTCAATATTTAAAGGTAAAATTCATTAATTATTTAATATTAAATGATATTTGATTTATTTAATAATTATTTTAAATAAATAATTTTAAAATGGTTTATTAATTTAAAAATCATTTAAAAGGATATAAATGAATTAAAAGTCTTTTAAGTTATAATTAATGACTTTTAATATTTGGTAAAAGTGCATTAATATTTAAGTATTAATGATAATTATTTAAAATAATTTTAAATATTTTAAAAGTCATTTAAGGGTAATGCTAATGTTTTAAAAGTATTTTAAGTTATTATAAATAACTTTAAGATTTTGGCAATGGTTTCATTAAAATTTAATATTAATTTAATATTAATGATAATAGAATAAATTGATATTTAAATCATTTAATAATGATTTCGGTGTTTGAAAATTCATGATAAATTATAATAATTATTTAAAAATTATTATATGGCTATAAAAAATTGTATGACTGATATTTACATCTATTGAATTATAGAATAGAGTTTTAGACTCTATAATTACCTGGTAAAGTCGTCGGTACACCAAAATATCTCAGAAACTGATCCAGACCTAGATAGTTTAACTTGATAAGTGTTTGTATGTTATTCTATGACTGTTAAATTTATGTGACAATGTGCCTAGGTTATGTGCTGACTGCAAATAGCAGTACTGTGTGTTATGTTATGTTATTCTATTCGATAGAATGATCTTATTAATGATAGGTTTCGGTATAAAAGATAAAAATAAGTTGTGTATTGTAAGCAGTAGACTAGGCAAGTATCTTTACCCCTTGCATTTACTTTATGCAATGGACACGTATAGGCAAGTATTCTAACTTTGCATTTACTGTATGCAATGGACATCTGTAAGAAAGTTTCAGAATTATATTATCATTGTGTTAGATTATTAACTCTATTGTTATTGATTATGTACTCAAATATTCGTATTCATGCAAGTTCTCGAACTCTATTCGTACATTGTTTATCAATACAATATTACTATTAGATTCAGATATATCTATTTTATTCGTAAATTTCTAAGATTGGTTATACAAGTGTCCTCACTTGGATAATTATTGAACATGTTGATACATACTTATTGATTTCCAATATGTATATCTTAATTGAAAGTTGTCTAAGCTATTTGTCTCGGCTAGACACAGATTTAAAATATCTTTTGAATATGATAGAACCTTATTGATATCCAACCAAATTGTTTGGTTTGGATTCCCGACTAAGTGTGAACATCCCGGATATGGGAAAACTTTTGTGCGCCTAAGGCGGATATGATGAATGAGAATATCGTTCTGGTATGTAGTATTGATCAATACAGGGCACATTGTGTATATCACCCTCGTGCTCGTAAGTTACGACGGTTTGCGGATGAAGTTCTGCTAAACCTTAGCAAAAATGAAAAACAATGTTCATAGTCTGTCGAATAATCTTCATTTATAGTCAGTACATAGTTTCAAAAATTTGAAATAAAATTTTTATGTTGATTAGTTTTGCTTCAGTTTACTTCACAACTATTGTTTCGTTGTAGAAGTATCATTCAAAGAAAAAATTTAATCCTTTTAGCTAATGTTTATTGTTTGCTATTACTTGCTAGGCACTCAAATGCTAATTCTTGCTTAATTTAAATGTTTTCGGTTAAGTATGATCAACCAGAGGGCTCTTCCAAGAACAAAGGGAAAGGAAAGCTGACAATATAAGTTTGTGTTATCTTATGTAATAGCTAGACTTAAATAAGATGATTATATTCACTATGAAACAACCCGGGTCAAATCCCGAGTCCGGAACAAATCTCGGGTCAAATCCCAAGTCTGAATCGAATTAAATCCATCAAAATAAGGCCTCAAACTACTAGCCCAATAGTATCTTCTTGGGTCATCTTAGCCCACCATAAACTCCCAAAAGGTCATGACATGAAGGTACTATTGGTAGTAACTTATTTCCTTATATGCAAACAAATTTTTTCCCTATCTTTCGATGTGGGACTGGGGTGTTACAAACTCCCCCACTATTGTTACCTCGCCTCCCAATAACTCTGGCGGATCTATGAGCCATCTAAGAAAGAGATCACGAATATAAACAAAGTAGATTAGAGACAAATTCAAATATAACTGATATAATAGCTAAACAAAAAATCAAACGAAATAGAAACCTAACCTAGAAGTCTACCCATAACTCACAGGTCAAACCTAAATAGGTTTTCTACAAGAAAGAACCAAAGCTTTGATACCAACTCTGTAACACCCCCTTTCCGAAATAGAAAGAGAGGTTACTCAAAACATAACAAAACTAATGAATTTAATAGCAAGACTCAAAGCCACAAAAGAATAGTCTTAATAACTGATAAATACCACAAGTCAACCATAATAAATCTCAAATTGTCTTAAACCACAATCTAAAATAATTATTATAATTCCAAGTAAATTGACACATCAAGTCTAAACATAATATTTCTAATTTATTGGAATAAATGGAGCTCTCATCACACTTGCCCTTGATTCCCCTGATTACCTGCCGGAAGAAAACATAGCATGAGCCAAATGCCCAGTACGGATATAGAATACAAATAATGAACCAAAATAACTAACTCAATTAAATGAAAAGAGACGAAACGAACTGAAACGAAATGAACAAATCTAACACAACGAAATAATAAATTTGAATCAAATGGCTGGGTGTTATTTCATACGGAGCTCAGAATAAAACAAAAATATACCTTGCCACACAAGCAAGTCAAATAATGCCACATAGGAAAATCAAATAATGCCACACATACAAGTCACACACATTGGACCGCGAATCCAATGCATGTAAAATCGGAAGGTGTGTTTGGCACAAACATCACCAATCAGCAGAACATAACAGAACAGAAAACTAGGGTCGACCCATATGCCTCCCATAACAAAACACCAAATGGCCAACTCCCAATGGAGCACAAAACGGAGACGTCGTGGACTGATCACACTGCCACGGAAGGTGTCATGCCTCGGTGCCAAGAGGACATGCATGTGGTACCCCCAAAGGTGGTTATAGCTCAGGTATACCCTACGGTATTCCAACAAAGATACAATGTCACAACACATGCGACACAATATCAACACAAAGGGGTTCTAACGTGTACATGTTAAACTGAAATGAATTATCAACACAAAGTCTCCAAAAATATACTAACATGTACATCAATACAATATCAAAATAAATTTATAGTCATGATACACTAGTCTAAAGAGCACAAATAGGAGTTCTAATATAAACTCCAAAACAACCTATCATAATAAATTGACAATAAATAATTATGAGAGGCAATACTAAATTTCGAAATGAATAACGAAATGAACAAATTAAAAACAAAAGAGTCTCGTTGAAAGAGTTCGGAATCCGTACCTGGATTAAGCAATGTATTACCCAAAGTATATTCCAAAAATACTTCCTAAATTCCTTCCGTCCGATCTAATAAATTAATAATAATACAATTATAAGTTACTTAATAATTATCATTTATATTAATATGAAATTAATTCTCCAATTATATCAATTTTACAAGACAATCTGAATTAAATAATAATTGATCTTGTAAAATTGATATAATTGGAGAATTAATTTCATATTATTATAAATTATAATTACTAAGTAACTTATAATTGTATTATTATTATTTTATTAGATCGGACGGAGGGAATTTAAGAAGTATATTTGGAATATACTTTGGGTATTACATTGCTTAATCCAGGTACGGATTCCGTACTCTTTCAGCGAGACTCTTTTGTTTTTAATTTGTTCGTTTCTTTATTCGTTTCAAAATTTAGTATTGCCTCTCATAATTATTTCTTGTCAATTTATTATGATAGTTTGTTTTGGCATTTATATTAGAACTCCTATTTGTACTCTTTAGACTAGTGTATCATGACTATAAATTTATTTTGATATTGTAGTGATGTACATGTTAGTATATTTTTGGAGACTTTGTGTTGATAATTTGTTTAAGTTTAACATGTACACGTTAGAACCCCTTTGTGTTGATATTGTGTCGAATGTGTTGTGACATTGTATCTTTGTTGGAATACCGTAGGGTATACCTGAGCTATAACCACTTGTGGGGGTACCACAGGTATGTCCTCTTGGCACCGAGGCATGACACCTTCCGTGGTAAGCAGGATCACCACGACGCCTCCGCTTTTGTGCTCCGCTGGGAGTTGGCCATTTGGTGTTTTGTTGTGGGAGGCGATGGGTCTAATTCTAGTTTTTCTGCTTTGTTCTGCTTTTGATTGGTGATGTTTGTGCCAAACACACCTTTCAATTTTAAATGCATTGGATTCGCAGTCCAATGTGTGTGACTTGCATGTGTGGCATTATTTGATTTGCCTATGTGGCATTATTAGACTTGCCTGTGTGGCAAGGTATATTTCTATTTTATTCTGAGCTCGGTATAAAATAACACCCAGCCATTTGATTCTGCTTATTATTTCGTTGTGTTAGATTTGTTCGTTTCGTTTCAGTTCGTTTCGTCTCTTTTCATTTAATTGAGTTAGTTATTTCGGTTCATTATTTGTATTCTATATCCGTACTTGGCGTTTGGCTCATGCTGTGTTTTCTTTTGGCAGGTAATCAGGGGAATCAAGGGCAAGTGTGATGAGAGCTCCATTCATTCCAATGAATTAGAAATATTATGTTTAGACTTGATTTGTTAGTTTACTTGGAATTATAATAATTATTTTAGATTGTGGTTTGAGACAGTTTGAGATTTATTATGGTTGACTTGTGGTATTTATCAGTTATTAAGACTATTCTTTTGTGGCTTTGTGTCTTGCTATTAAATTTATCAGTTTTGTTATGTTTTGAGTAACCTCTCTTTCTATTTCGGAAAGGGGGTGTTACATACTATCTATCATGTAATGAAATGTGTTGAAGGTCGCGTACCTGGGATCTATCATGTAATGAAATATATAAAATTAAGTTTTATTTTATGACAATATTATTATTTCCGCTCATAGAAATGGTATCATAAAGCACTGAGTTCGGGGCAAGTACCTAAATTTGGGGGCGTTACAAGCACCACCACCATTGGCAACTCAGCTATGGGTGTCGGTAAAATCTCTACCTGGTTTACAGACTCTTCACTACCACATTTATGTCTCTATACATCATGTTATCTCCTAACATCTACAATAAAACAAGCTATCTTGATTAGTACACATCATTAAAATATTATAAACACATATCATATTTAATGCATTTTTTGGGTTAACTTCATCTTTTAAATTCTTTAACTCTTCTTAATGTTATGGCTTAAGGTTCTTTCCCTCCTTATGTTTTATAACCTATAGCTTTGATACCAACCTGTGACACCCCCAAATCTGGATATCTTCTAACCTGATTAACGGTGCTACACGGTGCTATAGTTCACACATACATTCAATTGAAATACCTCAAAAGAGTGAATATGTCTTCTATATATTGCAAAATAATATTTCCCTTCCCAAGTTCTTTGTAACCATTACATATGTTTATTGTCATAGTATCAAATAATTACAAAGCTTATACTATGCTATTACAAAGACAACTAATTATCCGCCTTAGCCTTTCCTTTATCCTTAGTGGATCCTTCGATCCGCTCATCTTAGCTGCATTCATGTGGTTCAAGCAAGAGTGGGCATAACTAGCTCAGCAAGTATGACAATTTCATTTAAGTAATATGTTTGAATCATATGAATATATATATATCTTCTATAACTAAATCAATAGTTATGAAGTACTATAGATAATTCAAAATAGCACTTCTCTTTTCTTGAAAATGTTTAACAATGCACAACATACGTTAAACATTGATTTTGGTCCACGACCTTGAGCATTTCATTCTTTCTTTGAAAAGGACAACCCGACACCAAGTCCGTAAGTCCGACATTTCTTACGAGCACGACTAGGTGATCAGCCTATAATACTCTATGTTGTACAACACTACTTCATTAAACATATCTACGTTTAAGTTTTGGCAACCTCACGTGACTGTCGATTGATGACAAAACATTTGTTTATTCATACTCAGTCTTTCTTGAATCCATACCAAACACAGTCGATATAAGATAGCAATATTGATAATATTTTGATAGATTATAAGAAAATCCACAAACCACATTAAGTCTAGCCGAAGGAATTGGCTTCGACTTTTTTATACATCAATTCATGCGTAAGATACATGAATTATAAAGCTTGTCTAAATTAAGCATAGACAAGGGTTTAGAACACTTGTCTTCAGCATCCTCTACAGTTAATTCACTCCTCTTTACAGTCTTTATAGATTCTACAATACATAATTACATATCATACCACATTAGGTCAAAACGATCATCACGTATTAGTTAACGTTCATTACGATTTATCGTATTACTTTATGTTTACATTCGAATAACCTTTCGTTATCTTTTAATTGTTAAACGTAAGGTTTTAGATCACCCTTTATGATGTTACTTTAAGTTTAATTTAAGGTCATAATTCACCTTCAATCAACTTCCCCTTTCTTTACATTCATTTCATTTCCTCTCTGCCTCTTGCTTAGTATTGGAACTGCGGCACCAATTTCCTAAGTATGTTCCGCGCTGCGGCACGAGTTAGCAGTGTATAGAATTCGGTTACGGAGTAGCGGTGCCAAACCCTTCAGTATAAGTTGCCTTGTGGCGCGACTTGATAGTGTATGGGATCCGGAGATGGCGTTGCGGCGCAAACTTTATAAGCTTGGGTTGCGCTGCGGCGCCGGCCCTGAGCCTGTGAATTTGTTTTTTAAGTTTTCAAATTTCTATTCTTTTCGGGCTCGTAGCTTAATCGTTATAAGTTTATAAGTTCAAGTTTTCAAATTTCATTCCGATAATTTCACGATTTCGACGATTATCGTCTAATCTCGTAAATTTTGCCATAACTTCGTTACTTGAGATTTTTACTCTATTAAAAATGGATTCATTCCATCATTCTATCATGTTAACCAAGCATATATCATCTAATCCTATACACGATGGTTTTAAACTTGTCCATCAACAACATATGATAATTTTCATGCGTTCTTCATTAGTACCTATATCTATGATTATGATTCCACTTATAACATGGTTTATTAATGTTTAAGTCCACTAATAGCCATCCTTGTTACTCCTTATAATACATGTTCAACCAATAATCACTTCTCTATCAATCTACCAATGAAGAGATAAAGATTAGTGGTTAGAGGTTCATTACCTTTGATGTTCTTGCTTCTCTTATTCTTCTTGGATTAGTAAACTAGCTCTCACTTCTCTCTCAATATAATTGTGCTAAGTGTTGGCGGAAATAAAACAACCAACAAAAGACTAACCAAGCTTCTTATTTATAAGCTTTTCAAAGTGAGGGTAGAAAAGTCAAAAGTCATCCACTTCCTTAACCAAACTTCTAAAGGAAGCTATCCCACCTCCTTATTTGGTCAGCCATGACTCACTATGGGGGGGCCCACATGGGTTGCCCCATGGGTTTTTCTCACCCAGTGACCCATTAATTCAATCCACGGGTCCGGTTCTGTGACACCCCCAAATCCGGGTAGTTCAATTCCACGGGATTTGGTGTTCACTATACAAATATCATCTATCTATCTACCCATAATAAATGCAAGCCATGCAATAGATAGAATAAAAATCTTCCCCTTAAGGGTTACAACATCCGAATAATAATAATACAAACCCAGGTTAAACTAACCTTAAACATCTGTGCGGAATCATAAACAAATAAGTCTTAACAACATCATTAAATCAAGTCTTAAACAAAATACATCATCAAATAAACAACAAGTCTTCATCACTTGCTAACTTTGCCCTTGCCTTTACTAGTGGAAGGTTCATCAGTTCTTTCGTTCTTAACTGCAATGTTATTATTAAGCAAGAGTGAGCACTATTGCCCACAAGTATAATATTGAAATAACAGTATAATAACATGCGAGTAAATCAAAAACATCTGCATAAAAGCTCAACTTTTGAATCAAGAATGAATAACAAGAATCAAAAGAATTTTGAGGGTCATAAGACCTTGAACTATGTCCTAGGTTATCAAGGGTTATACTTGAAACCTTTAACAGTCATAAGACTATGGACCTTCTGTAACATCCCCAGATTCGGGTCCCAAATCACCACGAATCCGGTGTACTATTTTTATAACTATTGTGGAAGATATAAACATAAATTGTTTATACATTAAACATTACACATTATCCCCAAGGTCGAGAACCTTCACATAATACCTAAATCAATATCCTATCAGACATACAAAGCTATTATCATACATTACTGTTACAACTTTAGCTGCACATATAATCCAAAGCTGACTTGTCTTGGACTTTTCTTGTAACCGATGTATTCGTCATAATCTGTAATGTTTATCATGATATAGCAAGGGTGAGTAACAATTTTGCCCAGCAAGTATAAGTTCAATTAAGGATATATCATGATCGAAAGAATTTAACAATAAGTTGGCTAACTTTCTACAATATATACATTGCGAAAGAGCATGAATAAATTTTAATAGTTGAACAAATAATGAACATGAATAAATCGACTGGACCAAATGGTAATGAAGGTGATCAGCCTTTCATACCTGATGAATACATGAAATGTGCAAAGAGTGAGAATCAATAATTCATAGACATGGTATACTCAGTAATGATTAACCCCAAGCATATTTCAAAAATATCAATTCGAGATCGAGTTAGAGAACTTGCATGTACCATTGATTACCGTTACGCAACCTATATCGCTTTTTCTGAAGACCTAATATAGATAATACCGATCTCCAAATATTAGAATAACATCACAAGATAGTCTTTATTAAATCTGAGTTATAATATAACCTAACAAATTACCACATAATCCTATCGATCACCATAAATACCTAAAATTCGATTATCAAGTCAAACTATTTTCACCGAGTTGAATTCGGTATAAATTTCGACATTCCAAAAAAGTCTAGTCAGATAATTCATGAGTCTAATTTCCATAAGACTTTGCCTAAATTCTTTACATTTACCTTAGATAATTTCATTTTCAGTCAAAATATTTTTCAATGACTTATAATAATTTTTCGATTATTACAATCATTTATCATGATTTTCAATCATTAATATCATATTAATATGAATTAAATACTACTTAATTCCATTATCATTAATATTAATTTATTAATGAAATTCATTATAAAATATTAAAAGTCATAAAAAATAACTTAAAATATTTCCTAACACTTTAATATAATTTAAAATGATTTTTAAAGTATTAAAATCATTTTTATGTAATTTATTTAATAGAATAATTAAATAAATTAACTATCATTAATATTTAAAAATATTAAAATATCAGTGAAATATATTCCAAATTATTAAAAACCCATTTTTAGGCTTTAAAATAATTATTACAAATTTATTATGAATTTCTAATATTTATTTTCTATTTATTCTATAATTTTCGTTTAAATTTGGGGTCCTCCACAGAAACACTTGTAGACGGTGATCTACAAGTTCGATTTGGGCCCACTTGGTATTGTTAGAACCGTGACTTCCCGAGCTACGTTGTAGGCTCAAGAAACGGTCCATTTGGCATAGTATAGCTCCCTGAAAATAGGCCACTACCGACTAACCATTACATGCCTTGTAAACATTTTCAGTTTTGGAGTCTTTTACAGAAACGCTTGTATTACGAGATCCACAACTCCGATTGAGGCCTAATCAAACTCGTTGGATCCGTATCTTCTTGAACTACAGTTTTTAGTTATCAAATACCAAATTCCAATCTGTCTAGGTCCCTGAAATCAGGCCCAAAGTGACTGGTCGGCAAGGTTTTCTTCAACAGTTGGTTCATTTTCCAGATTTGGGGTCCTTAACGGAAACGCTTATAAAACGAAATCTACAAATCGGATTTAGGTCCAATAGGTATCGTTGGATTCGTAATTTCCCGAAATATTGTTTCCATGTATCAAACAACTTTTGGTTCAGTAGCTTGTGTTCAACAATTAAGGTAATTTGGGATTTAATTCATAACTTGCTCATTTCTTAACATATTTGAGTGATTCCAAAGGAGTTTTGCCCTTAACTCATGTATCTAGCATGCTAACATGTTTTAAACAATTAATCACATGAACCCAAAGAATCTAACATAAAAAAAATATATATATAACATATAAAGGAAAGCTTTTTCTTAAACCTTTTGGTACAAAACTTGATTTCCTCACTTTGGATCTAACTTTTGATTTCAAAAATACTTTGATACACATATAAAATACCAATACTCATGTAAATCATGAGTTTTTATGATCCAAAACAAAAGTTGCTTGGTTCATAAAGATCTAACAAAAAGAGCACAAAAAGTGAAAACTTTCATTTTCTTACCTTTTTCTTCTTGCAAGCCTTCTTGATCCTTCAAAGTAACTTAATTTTAAGTTGTATGAAGATCCAAGACCCCTCCTAGACTCCCTATAACTACCGAAATATGTAGCCTCCTTTCTCTCTCTATTATTCTTAGTTTAGACTTAGGTTTAAAAATTAACATAACTTAGTGTATATACAATATACATATAACATATATAATTATAGAATATGTAACTCCCAATATAATTACATATACTTATTATCAATTTAATATATAAGTTACAAAAATTAGAATTTTTAATGCCCTAAGGCTTGTTTGGCAAAACCATATTAAAATAATGACTTAATCATTCCTTAAGCCTTTTTGGCAAAACAAGATTAAAATAAGAATTTCAAAAGCTCTAAGGTTTTGTTTGGTAAAATCAAATTAAACTCTTTTAATAAATATAGTTTATTGTCCCACATTGTTTACTTGGATTTTCATATCCAATCTTAATTAAATAAACTAATTACCACATACTAAATAAATTTCCCACGTAACCAAATATCACAAAATTATAACCTCATTGTAATTTTATTTAACAATTAATATATAACTTTAATTATTAAATTACGACATCAATATAGCAAGTCATGTAATCTTTAACAACTCTCTAACTGTTAAATTAAATTAGAGTATTATTTAATTCACAAATATATACTAATAACAATCACATAAATAAAATATTTATTTAATTTAATAAATATTTTAAATTATAAATAAAATTTTGGGTTGTTACATCATTCCTTTCTTACAAGGATTCTGTCCCCAGAATCACAACTCAAATAATTCATTCGTCACATTCTTTCTTCCTTATAAGGATTCCTTCCTCGGAATCACCGAAACCCTAACTTACTTAGGTTTTCGTCAAATCTCTTCATTGAATAAGTTCAACACATGACCTTAATATAGGTTTTATATTTCCTACTACCTTCATTTCTTCAACAAATTCTAGGTTTTATTTCATAACTTTCACTTTAACTCAATTATATTCTGAGTATTATATATTCTTTAATCCAATTATTTCCTTTTCTAAAGATTGTTATCATAAACACTCGCGATATTACATTCACCCATTCTTCTAAGAATTTCGTCTTCAAAATTTTTATTTATTAATCTTTATTCATTCATTCTATCAAAATAGATTTTACGTTAATACTTTATTCACTCATTGGGTTTTATAACCACTTCTTTCCACAAAAGTCTTTCTTCAATTATTAAACTGTTCTATTAAGAGATTTACATTATTCTTTGATAACTCATCTCCTTCTCATTTCAAAAAAAAATTTCTCACCTATTCCATATATTCATAATTCAGTGTTGCATTCTACGACTTACTTCTTTCTAAGGAATATCATCCTTACCACATTCACCTTTTAGAATTGCAAGAATCTTCCACAATTGCTCAATAATTGGGAAGAAATATGAATAACTCAGGAATTTTAAAAGATTCCAAATCATGCTGGGGGGTCACAAGACCGTGAACTCTATTCTCGGTTTACTAGTGCTTCAACTCAATCCTTCACACTGCAAACCAGAGTGTTTATCAATCACGAAGACTGAAAACACCCTCCTCACATACACTAGGTGGCCAGCCTATTATACCACTACATTGGGCCGCAACGTAGTGTTTTGTAATGACTATGTGCGTTACGCTCGGAACCATTGTCCCCGAAAACATGTCCCTTTATAGGGTTGTTCACCTCAGCTTTTCAACATCTGAATCCGCACCAAAACAATTTGGTTTGGCATAACTTTTCAATAAACGCTTGAATTTCATGAACATCTTTCAATATTCGTCTAGCTGAATCAAATAGCATAGACTTTTACAACAATTCGGACATCAATCAAAATATACACACATATATATATATATATTCGCATATCTTAAAGAAATCTCAAAAATCTTTTTATGACGTCATGATACCGCACTCTATTTACAGTCTGTTGAGGATTCCGTCATTTGGTGATTTTATCATACTACATCATACCATAGTGGGCTGACGATCCTTAGATCACATCCAACACTAGGTAATACCGCATTGATGACTCCATCATTTTTATCATCTTTGCACCAGGTTACATGATGCATTAATGATATAAAATACATTTTGATATATTACAAATCATTTTTTGTCTCAGCCAAGAAGCAATTAGCATAGATATCACGAATAATGATTGTTGTTAAAACTCATTGGTTCCATCATTTGATCCAATGTTTTTTAAAAAAATAGAAGTGTAAACATCAGCACGAAGTCAATAAATTTCGAAAGTCTAGCATAACTAGTAGATTTAGAGTACCTATACTTCCACCATCAACTCCACTTTCTATAATGATCCATTACTTAATAGGTCTATCTATTCTTATCATCCTCAATACTCTATTTACACTTATCTATACCCAGTTCGTCAAACTTACCACACGTTATGAGTTCAGGAACTTGCCACAATCATATGAGTTTAAGAACTTATCATAGTCAGACCATAGGTGTCCATTAGCTGAGGGGTTCAAAAGCATACCATATAATTATGAGTCACGAACCTACCATAAGTATGAGTTTTAAGAACTCGCACTTAACCTTATAATATTCTCTAACTATACTCTACCTATCTGTTATATACATGAGAAAAGAATCACCTTCTCAACAGACATATAGCAAATAGCGCGACACAAACATTCTAATGATTATCAATGTGATAAACTGAGTGCAAGCACAAAACCCTCGCCCATTCAAAGGTTTGTACAACTCAGCCATCACATGAGTCCTCAATTAAAATCCCACCTAACTCTATCTTTCTTATAACTTGCTCTTTGCTCGATACGAATTCCTTGTATCACATCATCTATAACTCCTCATGAGTTATCTCATACTATTTCATAGTACTCCATCTTCATAGCATTAAGCTATAATTATTCAAACATTATAGACCATCTTTCTTTTATAACTTAAACAGACCACGTCGTGATCTTATTCTATAATCATCTCGCTTAAAATTATTTTCTTAACTCGTGATCGTTTTGTTTTACGATCTTCTTTCTTTCTCTTTTATATCATTTACGACATTATTCTTTATCTTGGCTTTTGGAGTTAGGAAACTCCCATTTCTTATCTTTATATCTCTTAGATTCTTCTTTGAATCTTCTTGTTTATAAAAAAAAATTCTTCCTTTAAGAATTTCTAACTTCATTTACATCGCTCAAAATTTCATTCGAGTTCTACACTTTCATCATATGTATCCATTTCTACACTTGGAACACATCGAGTCTCTAACAGTTTCAATATGGTACGCTGAGTGGTTTCCCACAAACAACCAACAAACTAGGTTCCGAGTTACTAGTTCGTATATACCTCCACTCTATGAAGGAATTGTTTAGCCCAGATACCATACCTCAACTACTAAAGAGTACAACTGTACCATACTTAACTATAACTTTTCATTCTTAACTTCGTTACCAATCTCTTCTTATAGACATTGTCTATTTGTTATCGTCTTATATTCTTATTATTGGAGTTGGGTAATTCCATAACTTTGCTAGATTCTTCTTTGAATCCTCTCATGCATGTTTTCATCCCATCTTTATAAATTTCTTAAATTACTTCTTATTGTTCAAACTCTATTTGAGCGTATTCGTTCATTATCTTCACCTCTCTTCTCTAAGGTTATAGGCTAAGGTACTCCTACCTAAGGTTTATAACCCATGACTCTGATATACATATCAGTAACATCCCAGATTCGGGTCCCAAATCACCACTTAATCCAGGTATTATTTCTATAACTATTGCGGAAGATATAAACATAAATTGTTTATACATTAAACATTACACACTATCCCCAAGGTCGAGAACCTTCACATAATACCTAAATCAATATCCTATCAGACATACAAAGCTATTATCATACATTCTTTGTTATAACTTTAGTCTGCATTATATAATCCAAAGTGACTTGTCTTGGACTTTTCTTTATGTAGATGTATTAAATCATAATCTGCAATGTTTATCATGATATAGCAAGGGTGAGCAACAATTTTGCCCAGCGAGTATAAGTTCAATTAAGGATATATCATGATCGAAAGAATTGAACAATAAGTTGGCTAACTTTCTACAATATATACATTGCGAAAGAACATGAATAAATTTTCATAGTTGAACAAATAATGAACATGAATAAATCAACTGGACCAAATGGTAATGAAGGTGATCAGCCTTTCATACCTGATGAATACATGAAATGGGCACAGAGTGAGAATCAATAATTCATAGACATATATACTCAGTAATGTTTAACCCCAAGAATATTTCAAAAATATCAATTCAAGATCGAGTTAGAGAACTTGCCTGTACCATTGATTACCGTTACGCAACCTATATCGCTTTTTCAAGACCTAATATAGATAATACCGATCTCCAAATATTAGAATATCATCACAAGATAGTAATCTTTGTTAAATACGATTATAATATAACCTAACAAATTACCACATAATCCTATCATTCCATAAAATACCTAAAATTGGTGATCAAGTCAAACTATTTGATGCGAGTTGAATTCGGTATAATTTCTGACATCCCAAAAACTCTAGTCAGATAATTCATGAGTCTAATTTCCATAAGACTTTGCCTAAATGCTTTACATTTACCTTAGATAATTTCATTTTCAGTCAAAATATTTTTCATTGACTTATAATAATTTTCAGATAATTATTATCATATATCATGATTTTTCAATCATTAATATCATATTAATATGAATTAAATACTACTTAATTCCATTATCATTAATATTAATTTATTAATGAAATTCATTACAAAATATTAAGTCATAAAAATAACTTAAAATATTTCCTAACACTTTAATATAATTTAAAATGATTTTAAAGTATTAAAATCATTTTTATGTAATTTATTTAATATAATAATTAAATAAATTAACTATCATTAATATTTAAAAATATTAAAATATTAGTGAAATATATTCCAAATTATTAAAAACCCATTTTTAGGCTTTAAAATAATTTTTACAAATTTATTATGAATTTCTAATATTTATTTTCTATTTATTCTATAATTTTCGTTTAAATTTGGGGTCCTCCACAGAAACACTTGTAGACAGTGATCTACAAGTCCGATTTGGGCCCACTTAGTATTGTTAGAACCGTGACTTCCCGAGCTACGTTGTAGGCTCAAGAAACGGTCCATTTGGCACAGTATAGTACCCTGAAAACAGGCCACTACCGACTGACCATTACATGCCTTGTAAACATTTTCAGTTTTGGAGTCTTTTACAGAAACGCTTGTATTACGAGATCCACAACTCCGATTGAGGCCCAATCAAACTCGTTGGATCTGTATCTTCTTGAACTACAGTTTTCAGTTATCAAATACCAAATTCCAATCTGTCTAGGTCCCTAAAATCAGGCCCAAAGTGACTGGTCGGCAAGGTTTTCTTCAACAGTTGGTTCATTTTCCAGATTTGGGGTCCTTAACGGAAACGCTTATAAAACGAAATCTACAAATCAAATTTAGGTCCAATAGGTATCATTGGATTCATAATTTCCCAAAATACAGTTTTCATGTATCAAACATCTATTTTGGTTCTGTTTTCATCCCGGAAAAATGGACAGAAGTGACAAATCAATAGCTTGTGTTCAACAGTTAAGGTAATTTGGGATTTAATTCATAACTTGCTCATTTCTTAACATATTTGAGTGATTCCAAAGGAGTTTTGCCCTTAACTCATGTATCTAGCATGCTAACATGTTTTAAACCATTAATCACATGAACCCAAAGAATCTAACATAAAAAAATATATATTGTATATAAAGGAAAGCTTTTTCTTAAACCTTTTGGTACAAAACTTGATTTCCTCACTTTGGATCTAACTTTTGATTTCAAAAATACTTTGATACACATATAAAATACCAATACTCATGTAAGTTGTTAAATATTACATGAGTTGCTATATTGATGTCGTAATTTAAAAATTAAAGTGATATATTAATTGTTAAATAAAATTACAATGAGATTATAATTTTGTGATATTTGGTTAAGTGGGAAATTTATTTAGTATGTGGTAATTAGTTTATTTAATTAAGATTGAATATGAAAATCCAAGTAAACAATGTGGGACAATAAACTATATTTATTAAAAGAGTTTTAATTTGATTTTACCAAACAAAACCTTAGAGCTTTTGAAATTCTTATTTTAATCTTGTTTTGCCAAAAAGGCTTAAGGAATGATTAAGTCATTATTTTAATATGGTTTTGCCAAACAAGCCTTAGGGCATTAAAAATTCTAATTTTTGTAACTTATATATTAAATTGATAATAAGTATATGTAATTATATTGGGAGTTACATATTCTATAATTATATGTGTTATATGTATATTGTATATACACTAAGTTATGTTAATTTTTAAACCTAAGTCTAAACTAAGAACAATAGAGAGAGAAAGGAGGTGCATATTTAGGTAGTTATAGGAGTCTAGGAGGGTCTTGGATCTTCATACAACTTAAAATCATAAGCTACTTTGAAGGATCAAGAAGGCTTGCAAGAAGAAAAAGGTAAGAAAATGAAAGTTTTCACTTTTTGTGCTCTTTTTGTTAGATCTTTATGAACCAAGCAACTTTTGTTTTGGATCATTAAAAACTCATGATTTCTAACTGTTAAATTAAATTAGAGTATTATTTAATTCACAAATATATACTAACAACAATCACATAAATAAAATATTTATTTAATTTAATAAATATTTTAAATTACAAATAAAATTTTGGATTGTTACTCGAAAGCTCGGGTCGGGTCATCCGATCGGGTTGCCGGAGGTGGAGACACGAAGGCTGGTGGTATTATCCCACAATGGAGAGATGACGGTCCAGAGGTGGGGACACGAAGTCAGCCGGTATTATGCCACAATGGCTAGAGAGGCAAAGATCTTTGGGTCGTGTGTGTGATTGGTTCTGACGGGGACGTCAGAAATTTAAGTGCGGGAGTTTGTAACACCCCAGTCCAACATCGAAAGATAGGGGAAAAATTTGTATGCATATAAGAAAATAAGTTACTACCAATAGTACCTTCAAGTCATGACCTTTTGGGAGTCTGTGGTGGACTAAGATGACCCAAGAAGATACTATTGGGCCAGTAGTTTGAGGCCTTATTTTGATGGATTTGATTTGATTCGGACTTGGGATTTGACCCGAGATTTATTTCGGACTCAGGATTTGACCCGGGTTGTTTCACCTTCTACTCGTACTTAGGGGGATCAGCCCTTAGTACCATACTGTGCACAATATCTTAACGCTAACGCATAAGTAAATCCCTTTGCAGGGTTGTTCATCTCAGTTTGACATTCGAGTCCACACCAAAGGAAGTTTGGTTTGGATAATTCAATAAGGGTTCTGAAATTTAAAACGTTCATCAACTATGGACTAGTTGAATCAATAAGGATTCGTTAGTCTAACAAGGTTCAACAATAATGATATTCAAATTGAATAATAATCTCAAGAAGTATACAATAGAACGATTATTGTATAACAAAATCATACTTTGAAAAGATAATCAATCTTTAATATAATAATTCGAACTTGAATAATAGTAATGATAATTTACTCGAGGTAAATAATAAACTTGAACAATAATGACAAATAGGATAAGGAAACTTGCCTCGTGCGTAGATTACACTTTAACTAAGCACGTTCTTTGAATTTAATCCTACATACCATTCACATTCACAATACCAGTTAATTATAACTTAACTAATCATCATAAACTCATTCTCTTTGTCTACTTTGATTATTAACTATACTTAGTTAATTTACTACTTTGTCACATAATTTACACATCATGAATAACAAGCTAATTATGTATTCAATAATTTAATCCACATATAATTATGGTACTTACATGTTAAACATCTATTTTACATCTCATTATACTTCTAACATGTTTACATGTTCATTACATTAAGTTAACAATACATTGCCAGACTTAACACTTTAAAAATTATATTTCTAGACCATTTTTGCGAGAGTGTATATTTGCTTGTACTATTATGTATTACGGACGGACTTACGTCATGCATGGTGGGATATGGGACATGAAAGGTGGCCATGCATGAAAGCAGAAATTGTTCTGCAATTCGCGAAAATTGCAAAACACAGCCCAAAAACTCCAATTAATTTATTACTACACGAAATTAATCATACCCACATGTTATAATTCAAGCATAAACAATACCCAACATTTTATAGAATGGTTTTAACCAATTAAAACACATAATCACAGTGTTAAAAATCTATAATTTCACTGACTTTGATGTTCTTGAAGGTTTTGAAAATTAAATATGAAAATTGATACTACGGATTCGTTATAACACCGAATCCGTTCGTTTAAAGTTTGGTCTCTTCGTATCAACATGTATAATAATATACGAGTGTAAAATTTAGGGATAATATACGATCAATACATAAAATATCACGTATAAGGCCATAAGGCCAAAACTCATACTCTGTAATTTTGTAGAAATCATATACGATGTAATATTATGAAACTATTGATATGGAATCATGCAATATATATATAAATACGATTTGATACATCTTAACCCATAAATAACTCATAGATATTACTCCTTTCTCAATCACAGAGGCTTTACAGAAAACTGTGAAAGCCATTTTTTTTATCAAAACTTGAATACGTGAAATATAGAATTTGGGAAGAGGAGATTACCCTGAGAATAAAGTATATATATGTAGGCTTAGATTCTTTCTTCAATCACTGAGTTCTCGTAAAATCCTCTGAACTCTCTCTTGAATTTCTCAATCTCTCTCTGTATTACTAGACTTAGGCAAATAATGAATAAAAGAAAAAGACGTCTGATAATTAAAGGAGAAAAACTAACGCAGAAGTGGTCAGTTGGCCCAATCATGGGTTAACTGCTGATAACTCCTCTTAGGGCCTTGTTTGGCTTAGCAAGAATAGATTTAAAACCATTTAATTTAATAAAGCTTTATCATATAGTTTAATAAATGTCACACTCCTTTATAAAATAAATCAATATCTTATTTAATTTACTTTAATAATTTCTCATAAATTCACATAGTTACATAATTAATTTTCTCATTAATAAATAATGTCAAATTATTAAATCTCTAATTAATAATTAAAATACCCAAATGCTTATTAAATATTTCTTTTAATACAATAAGCTCACATAATAACATACTTTGATAATAAAAATTCTCTACATTAATTTAATAAATGTAACACATATAATTAAATTAATCTACCACAATTGCATCAATTAGTTATTTAATCCTATAATTAAATCGTCGAAAAATATTTATTTAATTCAATAAATATTAAAATTAATTACAAAATTCTTGTTCGTCACATCTTTACCCCCTTAAAAGGATTCTGTCCCCAGAATCACGACTCAATAAATTCGACCCGTTACATTCTTCCCCCCTTACAAAGATTCTGTCCCTAGAATCGCTTACAAATAATTAAGTAAATAAATGAGGGTAATTCTTCATCATATTTTCTTCGAGTTCCCACGTAGCTTCTTTAGCGTTGTGGTTCCTCCAAATTACCTTAACAGAAGGTATAACTTTATTTCTGAGAACCTGTTCTTTTCGGTCAACAATTTGGACAGGAATTTCTTCGTAAAATGTAGGGGTTCATATTCAATTACATGCTTGTTGTGACACCCCCAAATCTGGGTACTTCGATTCCACGGGATTTGGTGTTCACTGTACAAATATTATCTATTTATCTACCCATAATAAATGCAAGCCATGTAATAGATAGAATAAAAATCTTCCACTTAAGGGTTACAACATCTAAATAATAATAATACAATCCCAGGTTAAACTAACCTTAAACATCTATGCAGAATCATAAACAAATAAGTCTTAAACAACATTATTAACTCAAGTCTTAAGCATAAATACATCATCTAATAAAAATAACAAGTCTTCATTACTTGTTAACTTTGCCCTTGCCTTTACTAGTGGAAGGTTCATCAGTTCTTTCATTCTTAACTGCAATGTTATTATTAAGCAAGAGTGAGAACTATTGCCTTACAAGTATAATAATGAAATAACAATTATAATAACATCTTGAGTAAATCAAAGACATCTCAATAAAAGCTCAACTTTTGAATCTAGAATGAATAACAAGAATCAAAAGAATTACGAGGGTCATAAGACCTTGAACTATGTCCTAGGTTATCAAGGGTTATACTTGAAACCTTTAATGATCATAAGACTATGGACCTTTCTATCTTTCGACTTAGGGGGATCAACCCTTAGTACCATACTGTGCACAATATCTTAACGCTAACGCATAAGTAAATCCTTTTGCAGGGTTGTTCATCTCAGTTTGACATTTGAGTCCGCACCAAAGGAAGTTTGGTTTAGATAATTCAATAAGGGTTCTGAAATTTAGAACGTTAATTAACTAAGGACTAGTTGAATCAATAAAGTTCACTAGTCTAATAAGGTTCAACAATAATGATATTCGATTTGAATAATAATCTCAAGAAGTATAAAATAGAACAATTATTGTATAATTGAATCATGCTTTGAAAATATAATAAATCTTTAATATAACAATTGCACTTGAATAATAGTAACGATAATTTACTCGAGGTAACTAATAACTTGAACAATAATGAAAAGTAGGGTTAGGAAACTTGCCTCGTGCGTAGGCTAAACGATTACTACTTCCGTTCACCACAAATCCTACACACATACCATATGTATTCACGACATTCATTAGCTACATTTTCACTTAATTATTTAATATAAACTCCACTTTATTTAACAAATCATTACCCTTCTAATTTAATTACTTAATTAAATTAGAATATTTTCATTCTCTTACTATTATTACACTCGAATAAATTATTTCATAATAATTTTCATCGAATATTTATTTTATTCCATAAATATCTCAATTAAAATATTTACTTTATTTTATAAATATTTTAATAATAATTTTCATCGAATATTTATTTTATTCCATAAATATCTTAATTAAAATATTTAATTTAATTTATAAATATTTTAATAATAATTTTCATTGAATATTTATTTTATTCCATAATATCTCAATTAAAATATTTAATTTATTTTATAAATATTTTAATAATAATTTTCATCGAATATTTATTTTATTCCATAAATATCTCAATTAAAATATTTAATTTATTTTATAAATATTTTAATAATAATTTTCATCAAATATTTATTTTATTCCATAAATATCTCAATTAAAAATTTAATTTATTTTATAAATATTTTAATAATAATTTTCATCAAATATATATTTTTTTTATTATTATTTTTTTTTTTATTTATTTATTTTTTGGCTTGATTCTGGTAGAGGTAATTTAGTTTAGTAACGCATGGTTGAGAATCGGGTTACCAGTGCTCATTTTTGCGATTTTTGTAGTTCTGCGAGTTCATGAAACATAACAAGGCCAAATTAGGCCAAAAAATCAATCGCGAGGTAAAATTATACATGAATTTGGCCATAACTTCCAATTAGTTATTTGTACAATTTAGACTTACCCAATCATTGTAATACATATATAATCATTACTTAACCCATCTAGCATGATTTTTAACAAGTTACAACACATAATTTGCAAAAATCAACACATTTACTTCTTTGTTCTTGATGTTCTTGAAGGTTTTGAACATAAAACATAATTTCAACACTACGGATTCGTTATAACACAGAATCCGTTCAATTAAAGTTTGGTCTCTTCATATTAACATGAATAATAATATACGAGTATAAATTTTAGGGATAATATATGATTAACACATGAAATGTCACGTATAAGGCCATATGGCCAAAACCCAAACTCTGTAAATTTTTGAAATAACAATTCATCGTATTATGAAACAGATGATATGGTTTGTGAAATATATATAATTAAATACAATATGGTAACATTTAACACATATACAACACATAATCCATACCCTTTATAAATACAGAGACTTTATAGAAAACTTGAAAGCCATTTTCATAAAACTTAAACAACGTAACTTTAAAAATTTGGGAAGGAGGAGATTACCCTGAGTGTAAGGTATAGATTAGAAGACTCAGATGTTTTCTTAAATTCTCCTCTTTCAATCTCTTTCACAATATCTTAATTCTCTCTGACAGTTCTCAAACTCTCTCTCTGAATTTCTCTCTGTGATGTTTTATCAGACTTGGTAAAATAAGAAATAATGAGAAGACGCATATAAGAAAGGAACTGACGCACTGAGTGGTCAGTTAACCCAATAATGGGCAACTGCTTCCAACTCCCCATAGGGCCTTGTTTGGCTTAGCAAGAATATATTACAAAACCACTTAATTTAATAAAACCTCTACAATATAGTTTAATTCATGTCACACCCAATTATCTGATAGCTCAATTATATTATTTAATTTAATATAAATTAATTATAATAATTTCTCATAAATTCACATAGTCGTATAATTAACTTTCTCATTAATTAATTATATCCAATTACTAAATCTCCAATTAATTATTACATTAATTAAATAACATTAGGCTTATTAAATATTTCATTTAATTGATAAGCTCACATAATTACATAATAAGCTCACATAATTACATACTTGAATAATAAAAATTCTCCATATTAATTTAATAAATATAACACATATAATTAAATTAATCTACCACAATTTCATCAATTAATATTTAATCTAATAATTAATTCATCGAAAAATATTTATTCAATTCAATAAATATTAAATTAAATTACAAAAATCTCGTTCGTCACACTTGTAATCGGCCTTGTAGGGTCGTAACACAGAAACATGGAAGACGTTGTGGACATTCTCGAGTGATGGAGGTAATTCTACATCGTACGCAACTTCTCCGATTCTACGCAATACTCAAAGGGTCCAATAAATCCTGGGCTCAATTTTCCTTTCTTTCCGAACCTGATCTTCCCCTTCTAGGGAGAGACCTTCAAGAAAACATAACTACCTGATTCAAACTCGATATTTTTACGATGTGGATTAGCGTATTTCTTTTGTCGATCTTGATCCGCTACCAGTCGTGCTCGGATCACTTTGACTATTTCTGTCGTCTACTGTACCAATTCTGGCCCTAACAATTATCTTTCACCAACTTCATCCCGAAAAAGCGGAGTTACGCACTTCTGTAGTATAACGCTTCGTAACCGGCGACATGCCTATACTAGCGTAGTAATTGTTGTTGTGGCCAGAACTCTACTAATGATAGGTGATCATCCCAATTTCCTTTAAAGTCCATCACACACGGGCTCTTAGCATATCTTCTAATATGCGAATCGTTCTCTCACTCATCATAAAATGCATTTGAGGGTGGTAAGATGTACTCATTCGCAATTGCGTACCCATCCATTCTGAAGGCGTTTCGGAAATTTGATGTGAAGCGCGGATCCCTATCTGAAATAATTTATCTGGGAACTCCGTGCCTCAAAACAATCTCTTTACGTATAGCCTTGCCAACCCGATCTAAGTTGAATCTTATTTTGATCGGAAGGAAGTGTGTAGATTTTGTCGATTCAATCGGCGATAACCCATCTTTGCGTCGTAGCCTTTACGAGTCGTCCGGAAGGCCAACCACGAAGTCCATTGTAATATGTTCCCATTTCCACTCTGGGATCTTTAACGGTTGTAGCAATCCACTCGGTCTCTGATGTTTCGCTTTCACTTTCTGACAGGTCAGACACTTGGCAACACATTCTGCAACATCACGTTTCAAATTCGACCACCAGAAATGTTGTCTAAGATCTTGGTACATTTTTGTACTACCAGGGTGAATCGAATATCGTGAACTATGAGCCTCGCTTAAAATATCTTCCTTAATCTCTTGAACTGGCGGTACCCAAATTCTATTCTCAAATCTCAGTATTCATTCCTTATTCATCTTAAATCTTGGTTCGGTTCCTTCAGATATCTTCTTTGTCACCTTTTTGCATTCTTCGTCCTGAAGCTGAGCCTCCTTTACTTTATCTAGTAGAGTTGTACCAGATTACATCTGAAATATTTTCTCATCAATCTCAATAGTATACTTCACTTCCAACTCTAGTTTCTCTATTTCTGAAATTAGCTCTTCCTGAGCATTCAACATCATCAATTTCTCACGACCCTTTCTACATAAGGCGTTGGCAACCACATTTGCTTTACCCGGATGGTATAAAATTTCACAATCGTAATCCTTAATTAATTCCAACCATCTTCTTGACGCATATTTAAGTCCTTCTGTGTGAAAATATATTTCAAACTCTTATGGTCCATATATATTTCACACTTCTCCCCGTAGAGATAGTGCCTCCAAATTTTCAAAGCAAAACAACTGCAGCTAACTCTAAGTCATGGGTCAGATATCCCTTCTCGTAATCCTTCAATTGTCGTGATGCGTACGCAATGACCTTGCCGTTTTGCATCAGCACACATCCAAGTCCTTTATGAGATGCATCACTATAAACAACAAAATTTCCTGTATTATCTGGAAGAGATAACATAGGTGCCGTACTCAACCTCTTCTTCAATTCTTGAAAGCTTTCCTCACACTTATCCGTCCAAACAAATTTCACAGCTTTTTGAGTTAAATTCGTTAACGGAGTTGCGATCTTGGAAAAGTCTTGTATGAACCTTCTATAACATTCCGCCAATCCAAGAAAACTTCTTATTTCTGAAGGCGTTCTCGGCTGATCCTAGTTAATCACGGCTTCTACTTTAGATGGATCTACCGAAATTCCGTTTTTATCGATCACGTGACCAAGAAATTGTACTCGCTCGATCCAGAATTCGCATTTGAAAAATTTAGCGTGCAACTTCTCCCTTCTCAATACTTCCAATGTTAACCTCAAATGTTCTTCGTGTTCTTCCTTGGTTTTCGAATAAACCAAAATGTCATCTATAAATACCACTACGAACTTGTCCAAAAACGGCTTGAACACACCATTCATTAGTCCCATAAATGCTGTAGGAGCATTCGTTAGACCAAACGACATTACTAAAAATTCGTAGTGACCGTATTGCGTTCTGAATGCTGTCTTAGGTACATCCTCTGGCCTCACCTTCAGTTGATGATAACCGCTTCTCAAGTTTATCTTGGAAAAGTATCTCGCTCCCTTCAATTGGTCAAACAGGTCATCGATCCTCGATAATGGATATCTATTCTTAATCGTGACCTTATTTAGTTCTCTGTAGTCAATGCAGAGTCGCATCGATCCATCCTTCTTTTTCACAAACAACACCGACGCTCCCCACGGCGATACGCTTGCTTGAATGTACTTCTTGTCCAAAAATTCTTGTAATTGTACCATTAGTTCCTTCATCTCTACTGGTGCCAATTAGTATGGTGCCTTCGATATTGGAGCAGTTCCTGGCGCCAAATCGATCACGAAATCTACCTCTCTATCTGGTGGAAGTCCTGGAAAATTGTCTGGAAATACGTCGACAAAGTCCCTCACAATCGGTATCTCTTCTACCTTCGGGTTCTCTTTTCGACTGTCGACTATGTAAGCTAAGTATCCTACACAGCCTTGTCTCAACAACTTCCTGGCCTGCATCATCATCAGACAACTCGCTTGTTCAGGCGACTTCTTTACCATATAACACAACCTTTGGCAGGGTCATAAGGTTAATACTTCTTTAAGCAATCAATTCTGACCCGTAATTGAATAACGATCCATTCCCAAAATAACGTCAAATTCCCCAAGTCGAATAGGGATAAGATCTACGTTCATGATATTACCCTTAATATCCACTCTCTGAGTTCTTATATACGTACTTACTTGGGGATTATTTCTCTAATTGCAATTTCTATGTTCATGGGGTAATCCAATTCATTGTTATGCAAATCTAATTCTTAGCAAAATCATCGGATATAAAGGAACAAGTAGCACCTGAATCAAATAATACATAAGCATTAACTTTATTGATCGGAATGATACACGACACCACATCACGGATTGAAGCGCATCTTGCACCGTCATGTTGAAAGTCCGTGCGGTCGGTCGGTTTGTTACGGTTGGTCCGGTGATGGTTAAGGCATTTCCAATGTTATTTCCCCGGTTTCCTCCTGATCCTGATCCTCCCGATCCCTCCTTGGGAAAATCTCTTACCAAATGGTCCTTCGAACCACAAGGAAAACAAGCACCCTTCTTTGGGTTTAGACAGTTTGGTGCTATGTGGCCTTCCTGACCACAATTGTAGCACACTCTTTTTCCTTTCATACAAACTCCCAGATGGGCTTTCTCACAAGTCGGGCATGCTTCGATTCTTTTCTTCTGATTACCTTGCTAATACCCCGATGATGAGCTTTCGTTCCACCTTTTCTTCTGATTAAAATTTCCACCTCCTGTGCCACTTCCACTGACCTTGTTATTAATTTTACCTTCAGTCTTCTTCTTCTTCTTCTGATCTTGATTGTACTTGGTCACTGCATCGCTTCCTCCTTCAAATGAGGATGGCCTTTTCGATACTCCGAAAAAAGCGTGTTTATTTGAAACATTGATACCTTGTTGTACACCCAAGGCTTTAGTCCTTGTTCGAATCTTCTGGCTTTTCTTTCGTCCGTGTGTACTTGATACGGGGCGAACCTCGCAATCTAATTGAATTTAGCCGCGTATTCAGGTACGCTCATGTTTCCCTGCTTCAGTTCCAGAAATTGAACTTCCATCTGATTCTGCGAACTAGTTGGGAAATACATTTCGAAAAACATTTCTTTAAATCTCTCCCACGTAATTACACCTTCACCTCCTCGCACTTTGTTTGCTTGCCACCAGTAGCTAGCCTCAGACTTCAGCATAAACGTTGCAAAAGTGGTCTTCTGATCTTCTCTAACCCTAGCAACGTCGAAAACCTTTTCCATTTCCATAACCCACGTTTGAGCCTCGATTGGGTTCATAGAACCTTTGAACTCTGGCGGTCCCACCGCCTTAAAGTCTTTAAGCGTTGTGTTTGGTGGAGCTTGCGGTTGATTATTCATGGCTCGGTCGATAAGTTAACCAAGCTATTTGTTGCAGGATTAGCGTTGGCATTATTGTTATTATTGGTTGACTCTTCCTGAGCCGGTTGACGTTGTTGTCTTCTCCTTGGCGGCATTTTTTTGTTAAATAAATGCTTATTAGAACTTTATTTATTTCTCTAAATAGTTAAGGCATTACTCAACAATTTAACATATCACTTAACACATCATCTCAAATAACTTGATATATTTGCATTCAAATCAAAGTTTTAACATTAAACGATAGCATAACTGCTATTTACATCAACTATCCTGGAATAAAGAATCCACATGATTTAAAACATTCAAATATTCTTTCGTTCATAAACACGTCAGAATTTACATCTAAAAACTAATTATGTTCTTCACATAATTAAATAAATCATATCATTGTCGATCAAGGTACTGATTAGCCTTGCTACGCTCCTCTTCTAAGATGCGATGCATCATCCTGCGATCCATCATGTATAATGGTAGTCCTTCGAACTGGATTGGGTACCTCAAAACTCGATCTTGGGTCTCATTCATTGCCTTGTTAAGTGTAGAGTATGTTTCCCCAAACTTCGCTTTCTTTGCATGACTATCATCCTCTGCACGATCAGCTCGACTCGATTCTCTTACCCAGCCTTCCTCTGCTATGTTCAGCCTTTCAGAAGTTTCCTTCGGTTCCTTCTTCAGTTTCTCTATCTCCTCGGTCTTATCTTCAGTTTGACCCTTCTCATGGACCAAATCCCATTCTACATTTTCCAGTCTAGAGTGAAGAGTCAAAATCTCCCTCTCCTTCCGCTCTAGAGTAATATCTTTGAATAACTTGGCTTCATTTCGGTCAAATCTGGACCTCGTCTCGTAACTCCACGTTACGGTCGTATAACGTGTCATACATCTCAGCATCAACGGTGTACCGTGGTAACTCCTCTTCTTCCTCTTCCTCTTCCTCAACAAATTCCTCCTCAGGATCAGTCTCGGGTTCATGCTCCTGACCAACAACGGTGATCAATGGAGATGACTCCCTCTGTACCAGCTGCTCCCTAACGACCTGAATGTCTCGGGGCTCCTCCTCTGTCGGTACTATAGGTACACGGGGTTCCTCCTCAGTAGGTACTATAAGTACTCGGGGTTCTTCCTCCCCGGCTTGACTAGCTTCTCCAACATTCGACATCCTGACAACAAAATTTTAAGTTTTAGTTAATAAGTCGTATCATCGAACACATACATTAACACATAAACACATAAGGTCTTTTATTATCTTAAATGAATTACATAAATTCATTTTTATAACTCGATAAGAGTTTTCCATCACTATCTTCTTTCTATAAGGCTACTACCTAAGGTTGTTCCCCCACCTAAGGTTCATAACCTACAACTTTGATACCAACTTGTGACACTCCCAATTCCGGGTAGTTCAATTCCACGGGATTTGGTGTTCACTGTACAAATATCATCTATCTATCTACCCATAATAAATGCAAGCCATGCAATAGATAGAATAAAAATCTTCCCCTTAAGGGTTATAACATCCGAATAATAATAATACAATCCCAGGTTAAACTAACCTTAAACATCATCTTGGAATCATAAACAAATAAGTCTTAACAACATCATTAAATCAAGTCTTAAACAAAATACATCATCAAATAAACAACAAGTCTTCATCACTTGCTAACTTTGCCCTTGCCTTTACTAGTGGTAGGTTCATCAGTTCTTTCGTTCTTAAGCGCAATGTTATTATTAAGCAAGAGTGAGCATTATTGCCTTACAAGTATAATATTAAAATAACGATTATAATAACATGCGAGTAAATCAAAGACATACGAATAAAAGCTCAACTTTTGAATCAAGAATGAATAACAAGAATCAAAAAGAATTACGAGGGTCATAAGACCTTGAACTATGTCCTAGGTTATCAAGGGTTATACTTGAAACCTTTAACGATCATAAGACTATGGACCTTCTACTTTCGTACTTAGGGGATCGACCCTTAGTACCATTTGTGCACAATATCTTAACGCTAACACATAAGTAAATCCCTTTGCGGGGTTGTTCATCTCGGTTTGACATTCGAGTCATACGAAAGGAAGTTTGGTTTGAATAATTCAATAAGGGTTACGAAATTTAGAATGTTCATCAACTATGGACTAGTTGAATCAATAAGGATTCACTAGTCTAACAAAGTTCAACAATAATGATATTCAAATTGAATAATAATCTCAAGAAGTATACAATAGAACGATTGTTGTATAACAAAATCATACTTTGAAAAGATAATCAATCTTTAATATAATAATTCGAACTTGAATAATAGTAATGATAATTTACTCGAGGTAAATAATAAACTTGAACAATAATGATAAGCAGGGTTAGGAAACTTGCCTCGTGCGTAGATTACACTTTTACTAAGTACGTTCTTTGAATTTAATCCTACATACCATTCATATTCACAATACCAGTTAATTATAACTTAACTAATCATCATAAACTCATTCTCTTTGTCTACTTTGATTATTAACTATACTTAGTTAATTTACTACTTTGTCACATAATTTACACATCATGAATAACAAGCTAATTATGTATTTAATAATTTAATCCACATGTAATTATGTTACTTACATGTTAAACATCTATTTTACATCTCATTATACGTCTAACATGTTTACATGTTCATTACATTAAGTTAACAATACATTGCCAGACTTAACACATTAAAAATTACATTTCTGGACCATTTTTGCGAGTGGCGGCTATGATTGCTGCGTTTTATACTAGGTCTTGGTATTTGCTTAGTGGCCAGTATTATGTTGGGACAATTGGCTTATGCTATGGCGAGGGACTTAAGGCGATGAAATTTGGTGGCCCATGACATCGCGAACGAAGCTACTACGCAATTTCGCGAAAATTGCAGAACACGGCACAAAAAGTCCAATTAATTTATTACTACACGAAATTAATCATACCCACATGTTATAATTCATGCATAAAAAATACCCAACATTTATAGAATGGTTTTAAACCATTAAAACACATAATCACAGTGTTAAAAATCTATAATTTCACTGACTTTGATGTTCTTGAAGGTTTTGAAAATTAAATATGAAAATTGATACTACGGATTCGTTATAACCTTAGAATCAGTTTGTGTTTAAAGTTTGGTCTCTTCAGTATCAACATGTATAATAATATCTGAGTGTAAAATTTTGGGATAATATCTGATCAATACATAAAATATCACGTATAAGGCCATAAGGCCAAAACCCATACTCTATAATTTTGTAGAAATCATATACGATGTAATATTATAGGCGATGATATGGAATCATGCAATATATATATAAATACGATTTGATACATCTTAACCCATAAATAACTCATACATATTACTCCTTTCTCAATCACAGAGGCTTTATAGAAAACTGTGAAAGCCATTTTTTTTTATCAAAACTTCAATACATGAAATATAGAATTTGGGAAGAGGAGATTACCTTGAGAATAAAGTATATATATGTAGGCTTAGATTCTTTCTTCAATCACTGAGTTCTCGCAAAATCCTCTGAACTCTCTCTTGAATTTCTCAATCTCTCTCTCTGTATTACTAGACTTAGTCAAATAATGAATAAAAGAAAAAGACGTTTGATAATTAAAGGAGAAAAGCGGCCTTGAAGTGGTGGGTTGGCCCAATCATGGGTTAGCTAGCGATAACTCCTCTTAGGGCTTGTTTGGCTTAGCAAGAATAGATTTAAAACCATTTAATTTAATAAAGCTTTATCATATAGTTTAATAAATGTCACACTCCTTTATAAAATAAATCAATATCTTATTTAATTTACTTTAATTAAAATCTAATAATTTCTCATAAATTCACATAGTCACATAATTAATTTTCTCATTAATAAATAATGTCAAATTATTAAATCTCTAATTAAGAATTAAAATACCCATATGCTTATTAAATATTTCTTTTAATATAATAAGCTCACATAATCACATACTTTGAAAATAAAAATCTCTACATTAATTTAATAAATGTAACACATGTATTTAAATTAATCTACCACAATTGCATCAATTAATTATTTAATCTAATAATTAAATCATCGAAAAATATTTATTTAATTCAATAAATATTAAAATTAATTACAAAATTCTTGTTCGTCACAGGTTCTTGGTTCAGGCTTAGTTTTAATTAAATTTGAGCCTAACGTTGGGCTTGCATTACTTAGCTTTGGGCCTTAACAATAATTCACTTGAGCTTGCCCAATACATAAGTAAATCATATTAGTCCATTACAAATGGCTTAAGTTTTAATGTATAATCCTCATATTCTTCTCGTATACTAGTTCGTATAACGTTCATTATATATGTTATTCTATCTTTCGTAATAGACTTGTACAATACTTCGTATCATACTCGTATTCATTACCTAGTATAATAACTTTCTTATTAAACAATCATCATATATTCAAACATTCACTTTCCTTAACATTCTCAAACTTAGTACGCATGCGAAAAACTGCGTTTGTCACAACTGAATTATTATTACATAATCCCTCCTTCCTTATCATTCTATCGGTACGTATTTCCCAGAAGTTCAAAAATAATTCCTGAGTAGAAATGGATGAATAGTTTTCAGAGAATTTCTCTGAAAGCTTTTGTTTTCGTCTTGGAAATTCAAACACTTTAATTTTATCACGTAGCCAGAATACTACGACATTATTCCACTTTTAGGTTATAGAATTACCTTCATCTTGATTACTCGTTATAAATAACATATACTATAATTTTATTCATTATTTATTCAAATACAATTATTTTACAATTAATCTGATTTTCTCGGTTGTTACACTCACATTGATATGCTATTTTATTATGAAAGCTCATTGCTTTATTTGCGTTTATGAACGACTTTTACTTTGATAGTAGTGTTGTACCTTTTAGACTTATGCACAAAGGATTCGATTTAGATAAAGGTTCATTTTTAGAACATATAAATATAAATGACATCTGGGAAAATAGGGTTTTCTAATCCTTCGTCAAATAGGAATCAAGGTCCTTTGATACTTCCTTTTATTATAAAAGATCTTTGTTATTTATTTTGAAAAGTTGTTTTGGTGGTGATGCAAGTAAAAAGCATTAAATAGGGTCGAATCATATACGGGCATGAAAGTCGTATAGATAAATGCAAAACCTGCAATTAAAGGTTTTCACTATCTTGGGGTCTTAAATCCGATCTCTTGGGACGAACCCCAAGAAGTCGTTTTAAGATATGATGTTTACATTTACATTGGTTTATGTAGTTGATATTATATTTAAAAGCAAAAAAATGTACATTGTGGGAATCTAGTCGAGATCCGATAATGGGATCTCAAACCCAAGATTCCCAGGCTCACATTTAGAAACTTAAAAACATTCATGATACTCGATTTTCGATATAAGATGATCCATCAGCTCGAATCCCTTATACACATAAATCGAATCCTCTTCACCACTAGATATAGATCTAAAGCTTTACATAACCCGACATTGATTTACAATATTTGAAATGACTAGATCTGACCCAGATCTATGTCGGTCTAGCATAGGGGTTCAAGCATTGATGCTCCAGAACCTCTCGGAAGCTAGATACAAATAGATCTAGGTTGATCTAGTGCCTAAAATAGTTTTTAACTGTATATATACAATATATAACAAATTTGAATAGTTAAATATGTAAATATAACTACCAAACACAATAGATGTGTTGCAAAATAGATTTATCTATAGATTTACATTATAAAGTAATCAATCTAACAGTTTTAACTATGTAAATAGTAAACTACACAAAATACCACTTATTTCACCTTAGGTGATGAAGAATAAGCATGTGATCATTGTGGATCGATACTACAATGTCGTGGGAGTAATATCTAGTGTATATATGAAATTTTCGATACAATATATGAGTTAGTATGCTTAGACCCGAGCTCTCTCTCTAAAATCCAAGATTTTGATGTAAATTGTATAACTCTTTAAATTATGAGTTGTTGCCCTTTGTTTATAGATCTGGTGAACATGCACAGGTGCACCTATGCCCAGGTACATGTACAAATGTGTCTGGCCCTTGTGGGTCCCACAGGGTTGTAATTTGGTCCTTTGGTCATTCTTCGGAGAAAGTTGAGCTCTGTACCCAAAAATCTCAAAAAGGTTCTACTCAAGGCTATGAAATGAGGTTGATTTCGAATAATTTGGGATGTCGGGAAAATGATGCTCGTAGCTGAAAGGTATATTTCAGTTTTCGCAGGTTGTTAACTCATCTCAGGCAGTTTGAAATTGGGAGTTGTTGTGGAGGCTTATGGTGTCTTTTTCCTCAGTTTTACGACCCCCGTTTGAACAAAGTGGTGCGTTGGGTGCTCTTGCACTTAGGTTTCCCCCGAGGTCATCTCCTAGTTGACCTGAGGTCTTTCTCTAGTCTCAGGGTCATCTCCGTGGTGACCTGGTGCTTGTTTTTCCCTTAGGGTGGTCTCCGGGGGAAGTTGTTGCTTTGTTTTGCCTTAGGGTTTTCTACGGGGTAGACATGTGTCTTGTCTCGCCTCGCGGTTGTCTCTGGAGCAGACTTGTACCTTTTCTGTCATCGGTGTTATATTTATGGTGGACTTGTGACCTGGCTTGCCTCGGGGTTGTCTCAAGGGCAGGCTTGTGCCTTATATGTCCTCGGGGTTGTCTCCGGAATGGACTTATGTCATGTCTTATCTCGAGGTTATCTCCGGGGCAGGCTTGTGCCTTAACTATCCTTGGGGTTGTCTCCAGGGTGAGCTCGTGTTTTGCCTCAGGGTGTCGCCAAAGCTTAATTACGCTTTTACCCTCTTGAAAGGTTAGTCCAAGAAAATTAAAATTTTAGGTGTATACAACTGCTCTAGGAATGGGCGTCGTGGCGCTCAACTTCCTGGCCTTGGAAAATCTATTTTTCGTGCTGGAACTCGTGAGTTATTTTTCTAGTAGATAACGACTGAATCTCGACTTGGTCTCTTCACGAAGGTTGTACCATTTGAAATGTAGATGAATTTAGGCTTTTGAATCACCTCATTTGGAATTCGAAATCTCAATTTATACCCATTTGAAGTGAGTTGATCCAAAAAGGAATCCAATCCAAGTAAGGTTTGGATCAACTTACTTTGACACACTGTTTGGAGGTCCAACCGAACTCGAACTTTTTCAAACCATAGCTTTCTGGAAAGCTTGAGAAGTCCTCTACTAGCTTCAAGAAGACCACTTTCTCATTCTAAAATTCTAACACCATCCAAAACTATATTGAAGCTCTGGAGGGCAAAACGTCGAAAAAGCTAAAAATTGCAATATACTCCAATTTGACTAAAAATGAATCCCAACAGCTCCAGTTTAACTAAAATGCAACCAAATAACTTCCAATTTCATTCCTTACATAAAAACACATAAAAAATAGAAAATTCTCAAAAACTCACAAATCATCAAGTTAAAAAAATTTAATTTAAAAGTATAAAAACAACTCATCATTTATACTATCTCCTCTCTTTTAATTTTCTTAAATTGTGTAAAATTCATATTTTGAACATTCTCTTGATAACAAATAGTATTTATTTAGTTATAATAATAATTATAAATAAAAATAATATGTCTTATATACATCGAACTGAGACAACAAATAATAAATGAGATGGAACAACAAAATTTATCTCAGTAAACTGCAGGGTAAATTTTTTTACAAAACTAATAAATTAGTCACTGTAGTTGGCAAGTTTTACTGATTACACCATCAAACTTTTAATTTTTCAAATAACCACATTAAACTGATTGAAATATTAAAAATAAACCATTCTGTTAAAATGATTTAACGTCTATCAAATTGGTTCAAGATTTTTCATACGTGGAAGTAAAAAAAAGTGAAACTGAAATAAAAATGAGGTGGCCAATCAGCAACAATGACATGAAAATAAAAATTGTACACGGGAAAAGAAAAATAAGAAAAATTATTTATTCTCTCTTCCTTCCTCCCATCTCTCTCTTCTCCCCTTCTTCCAGATCAAATTCGAAACCCTAAAATTGAAACCCATCGATTTGCAACTAAAAGAACAAAAAGGAAAAAAATGAAGAAAAGACAGATGAAAACCCTCAAATCTCGAACAAAAATCTAGCCAAATCCATCTATTTGAGATGGAGGATAGAGAAGACAATTTATGTTTATGTTTCTTCCCAAAAAAATCAATCTAATTCATCCCTTCTTCCTTATCATCAATGCAACCGGAAAACCCAGGTGAGTTTTTAGCTTTTATTGACTTTTCAGCAGCTACCCACTTTTTTCATGGCATAAATTACTATAATTTGGTAGTGAGTGGTGATAATAATTTTTTAATGGGCCGCTCTTGAAAGTCCACTCTTCGGTTAAGTTGGGATTAGGAGGAAATTGAAAGATCATTCGTCATTCGTACAAACTGAAGTTGTTTGACAGTTCACTAGTTCCCTTACATCTATTGTCGGGCTTCGCTTGCTGTTATATGTCGTTCAAGACTATCTCCCTCTTTCTCTATATTTCTAGTGTATATCCCGTACAAATTTGTGAGAATTTTTACTTGGAATTTAGAGCAATAATTTTCAGTTGAGTTGAATTGTTTGTGCTTGTAATTGATCTGGGTTACAATTATGTAATGTGTAAGACCCCAACTTTTTATGAATAAAGATTTAATTTTCTCTAAATATTATTTTGAATAATAAGGTGTTGATTTTATATAATGATATAGTTATGAGTGATATGTGCAATTTTTGCAAAGTAAGCAGGTTGTCATAAAATACTCATTTGGTCGGGGAATATTTTTTTGTCGGGGAATATTAAATGCGACGACACAATCATTAAGTGGACCCCTAGCGAAATTAAAATGATCGGATGATAGAAAGCGATAAAAATAACATTTTGATAAAATAACGGTAAGACTTTTACTGTTAAAATACCCGGTGATAAAAGTACAGTTGTCACGCCCCCAAATCCGGGTATCTTCCAACCCTACAGATGGTCCGACATGGTGCTACAGTTCACACATTCATTCAATTAAAATACCTCAAAAGAATGAAAATATCTTCTATATATTCAAAAATAATATTACCATACCCAAGTTCTTTATAGCCATTACATGAGTACTTGTCATAATATTAAGTAATAACAACATCTGTACTATCCTATTACAAAGTCAACCTATTGGTTTGCCTTGGCCTTCCCTTTATCTTTACCCAAACCTTCAGTCCGCTCGGTCTTAGATGCATTCATATGGTTCAAACAAGAATGAGCATAACTAGCTCAGCAAGTATGACAATTTCATTTAAACAACAGGCTTGAATCATAAGAATCGTATATCTTCAATAACTGAAACAGTAGTCATGAAGTACTATTGATAATTTAAAATAACACTTTTCTTTTCTTCAAAACATTTCACAATGAACAACATTCATTAAACATAAATTCGGTCCAAGACCTTGAGCATTTCATTCTTTCTTTGAAAAGGACAACCCGACACCAAGTCTGTAAGTCCGACATATCTTACGAGCACGTCTAGGTGATTAGCATATAGTACTATATGTTGTACAACACTACTTTCTTTAAACGTATGTAAGTTTAAGGTTTGGAAACCTCACGTGCCTATCGTTTGATGACAAAACATTTGTTTATGCATACTCAGCCTTTCTTTGAAATCAATACCAAAATAGTTTTGCAAAAGATAGCAACTTTGACAATGGTTTGATAGATTAACAGGAAATCCACAAAACACATTAAGTGTAACCGAAGGAATTGGCTTCAACTTCATTATACATCAAGTCATGCGTAAAGTACATGAATTACAACACTTGTCCAAAAGAATATAGACAAGGGTCAGAATACTTGCCTTCAGCGTCTTTTACAGTAATTATACTTTTCCTTTGATTCTTTAAGGATTCTACAATACATGATCACATAACATACCACATTAGGTCTTATATAATCAAGTAAGGTCACTACAGTATCTTACCCTTCTTTTCAATCTAATCATGTCTTAGATTGTTTATCATTTGTTACGGTTTATCGTATGACATTGTTCTTACATTTATGTATTCGTTTGTCAACCTTTAGATAACATTCTTTAGGTTTTAAACACCCCTTTTTGAAGTTACTTCAAGTCAATTAGGCATATATTTCATAGTTAATTAGCTTCCTTCCTTTTTATACACTTAATCATTCTTCTTTGCCTCTTCTCTAGTGTTGGCGCTGCGGCGCCAGCTTCCTACCTTCAACTCGAGCTGTAACACAGGTTTCCAGTACCATTGGCTCGGACTTCGGTATTGCAAGTGCTGAGTCCCTTACTGCTGATCGATTCTGCGGCGCCACTCTTGATAGAGGCTAATGGTCATGTATCCGGCGCTACTGGCGCTAAGGACAATCTTTAGGCGCCACTACTTGACTGAAACCTGAGCCTCAAAAAATTTTGACAAAAATTTTCTTATGTGAAATTTTTTGGCCTCATAACTTCTTCGTTATAAGTCCGAATTGGCTCGTTCAAAAGTCGTTAGCTCACAAATCACATGCTCTATGATTTCATTAGAAAACGTTTCTTTTTTTAATCTTTTAACTCAAAATTCACCGATTAGTTCATTATTACAAAAACGTTAAACATTCGTGAACGTTCAAAGCTCGTTTCTTTATTCTAAGACTGAATTTGGTCATTTTTGAGTCTGCAACTCTAGAATGCCAATAGATACTATTCTCCATCAAAAACCAACGTTTTCGAGCTCAATGCTAACTTTTGACTTTCATTCCGAGAATTTAACGATTTCGACGATTATCGTCTAATCTCGTAAATTCTGCCATAACTTCGTTACTTAAGATTTTTACACCATTCAAAATGGATTCATTCCATCATTCTAACATCTTAACCAAACATATTTCAATAAATCATTTATATGACAAATTCTTCAATGTTCTTCATTAATTCATAACTTTCATTATTATGCTTGTCTTACAACATGGTTTATTAAAGCTTAAGTTCTCTAATAACCATCTATATCACTCATAACATACATGCTCTACCACTATCCACTTCTCTATCAAAAAATCAATTGAAGAGATGGAGAATCATGGTTAAGAATTCTTACCCTTGATGATCAACTTGATTCTTCTTATTTTCTACTTGAATTATGAAAGCTCTAGCTCTTATTCTCTCTCAATATTATAAGTTCTAGGATGTTGGTGGAAACTAACAAGTAACAAATGAACTAACACCCTCCCCATTTATAGGATTTCTAAAGTGAGGGCATAAATGTCTTTTAGGCCATGCCACCTCCTTTCTTTAACCTCCTTACTATTCATTACTTGGGCATCACAACTTTTATCCTTTGCTTGGCCACCAAGGCCAGCCATGAATCACCTATGGGGCCCACATGGGTTGCCCCATAGGTTTTCTTACCCGTTGACCCATCGGTTCGACCCACGGATTCGGTTCTTAGTTTGGGCTTTAGGTTTAATTACCTTGGGCCTAAAGTTGGGCTTGCAATACATTTCATTGGGCCTTAACATAATACGAATTGGGCTTGCACAATTCCTACACAAATCCTACAAGTCTAATGTAATAGGATTAAAGCGTTTAACGTAAAATTCGCGTATCCTTTACATATACTAGTTCGTATAATCTTTCGTCATACACATTATACCAACTTTAATATATACTCGTATAATACATCGTATCATACTCGTATTCATTACCTCGTACAATACTCGCTATTATACAATCATCATTTATTCCAATCCTTACGTTCCTTAACATTCTCAAATTTAGTACGCAGGCGAAAAGCTGTGTTAGCCATACTTGAATTATTATTACATAATCTATCCTCCCTTATTATTCTATCGTTACGTATTTCTCGGAAGTTCAAAAATAATTCCCGAGCAGAAATCAGTGAATAGTGTTTTTCGGAAAATTTCTCGAAAAACTTTTATTTTCATCTTGGAAATTCAAACACTTTAATTCCTTAACATAGCCAGAATACTACGACATTCTGATATATTTAGGTTATAGAACAACCTTCATCTTACTAACATATAATAATAACATGTAATATAATTTTATTCATTAATTAATTAAATCAAACTATTTTACAATAAATTTGAATTTCTCGGTCGTTACAACAGTAATACGCGTTGTTGCACAATAGCACACAGTATTGCACAGTATGTCTGATTATTGATGCTTACGTAAGAAGTCACTCAGTTTTATTCAATTATTACAATAGTAGTTGCTGCATAGTATGTGACGCCCCCAAAATAGGTATACATCACCCATTCTGAGTTGTCAATACATGGTACAGAAACAACTACAACTTTATTAATACAACCATAAAACTGTGAGTTTAAATACAAATATTATCTTCTAGACAATATCTATACCCAAATAAATCCCCATCATAATTATTGATACATTATTTTACAAAAATGGCGAGGACTACTAAATAACTCTCTCTCTAGAACCTCCATTCCATACCCGACTAGTACTCGTTACATTCTCGCCTCCTGAGAAGAAAAATGGAACAAAAAGGAAAAGGGTGAGCTCAACTAGCCCAGTAAAGAATATTATGACTAAGATAATATACAACAAATTATCGTTAGTCTTCAACGAGGAAAATCGAGAGAATACATTAAACAACAAGTTTTAGATCAATATTCGTAGCGGAAAATATTAATTCATAGAAGAGTTACGTAGAGGATGAAATCTACTAATATCTATGAATTTAACATTCCATCATCATTATTTTATCCATGTAACATCAATTAATATTTATCTTGAATCAAATATTCATCTTTGCACCATAAGTTAAAGATATTCATCAGTCGGTTATGTTCATCTAAACACCTATTCATCTTTGCACCACAGGCCAAAGATATTCATCAAGAAATCATTCATCTTTGCACTACAGGCCAAAGATATTCAGTAATATCATCATTTAAGACTGAGGATGATGAAAAATATTTTAAAGAAACGAATCTAGTGAAACAAAAGAACAAGTATTACGGATTCGTATTTCAGCTATTTCATGTCCAAAAATACCTCATAAATAATCATAGTGGTGTAAAATTCAAGAATGATCAAAACATGGATACAATCAAAGCTAGTATCCCACAATAGATATTTTTGGACGAAAAGGAAAATTTTATTTTTCTGTGAATAGTGTCGTATTCATGAATAGTGTCGTATACGTGAATACTGCCGTATACATGAATAGTAACTCCGACACCAAAAGTTCCAAATTTGATAAAAACTTGAGATCAAGATTTAAAGATAATGATATTGAAGAAATAATATCATTACAAAAAATAATATCCCTTACCTCACAAAGACGGTGCTTCAGAGTGAAAAAGCTGGATCTGAAAGTGAAGGAACTTGCCAGTATAAAAACCCTCAAAGTATACTCACAAGAATACGCTCAATATATCGAGAGAGAAATAGAGAAAACTTGGAGTTTACGGTGTGATTTTCAATTCTAACCTAAGCACCCTATTTATAGGAAAATGCTTAGAACACCAAAGTAGAAAATTAAATATAATATTAATATAATTATACAAATTTTCCTTAGCCCACCTTTTGGTCAAAACACCACCACACATGTTAATGATGTAAAAAAAATACAAAAAACGTTTTCTAACAAAAATAATTTAAACTCCAAAAATCAATTCACACCGATATACAGAAACTTCAATAATTCACAATAAATAGCTCTTTTATATCGGAAAATTTGAATCTCACAATTTTTATAGGAAATTCAATTCTCTACAACTTTGCGTAAGAAAGTTTTCCAAATTCCAAAAGAAATTGGCAGAAAATACATCAAGCAGGCGATTTTACGAATTTATAATCAAATTTCGGTCAATAATTGTGTCCACCAACACACAAAACATGTGTCAAACATTTAATGCCACAAAAATACTCATCCTCCTCATATACTCATATATTCCACATTCATTGTAAAAATATCACCATTAATATATTATTAAAATAATATATTTAAATGAATTATTTTATCAGATAAAGATAAAATATTAATTTTCAACAATTGTCACATTAAAAATTTTCTCCATCTATATCCTCATAAAATCAATATTTTTCTCATCATATAAATCAATAATTAATTATTCACAAATAATATTACAGAATCACATTATTGACAATCAGGCAGTTCCCAAGAAAGAGGGGGCTTTCCAATAAGGATATCTCCTTACTGGCGCTTAGATGACCAAACCTCTTCTTAGACATAACTTTTTAGACATTGCCAATAATGTTATCTAATAATATTATTTAGATAATATGAATTATTGCTCCGATAATAGAAAATATTGTGTAGTGACAATTATTAAAACAACAGTAATACAAAATATCAACACAACAATTATTAAATCAATAAAATAAAATACTGAACATTAATTACTGTAACCATTATTGAGTAGTGCCTTCAAAAATTGGTGCGCTCATGTGTCTTTCTTGTCTTGACAGCAGCGTAGACATCGTGTTTTAACCACCGGGTATTCCAACGGTTGTTCGTGAATAACAACTTCTGTGCGTTATTTTTAAACAACTTATATTTGTCGTTTTCTTCATCCAATCGCTTTCGCTATGGGGCCCACACAAAGTTCTTGTGCACATAAATACGAATATTCTCCGACAGTAAGAATATTCCACAACCAAACGAATATTCCCCGACAATAATGAATATTTTATAACCACTTGCTTATTCAAAATATTTGCGTATTTTACCCATAACTATCCACATTAATCAAATCAACCTTTACTATTTCAAAAATAATAAATAGAGGAAAATAAATTTCATTTATTAATAATTTGTGATCTTACAACCTCCCCTCCTTATGAAATTTTGTCCTCAAAATTGACGTACGTACCTGGTGTTTCGAAAAGATTAGAATACCTCGCTTTCATTTTCGTTTCCAACTCCCAGGTCATTTCCTCAATAGCATGGTTTCTCCACAAAACTTTAACTTGTGGTATAACCTCGGTACATAGGACATGTTCTTTCCTATCCAAGATCTTGACAGTACCTCCTCGACGTTAAGTCTTGGCTATCTCGTCCGGTTCTAACTCAATGACGTGGTTCGGGTCGTCCACATATTTACGTAACATCGATACATGCAAAACGTTATGAACACGCGTCATACTTGGCGGTGAAACGAGTCTATAGGCCACAACTCCTATTTGATTGAGAATTTCAAATGGATTAATAAATCGAAGGTTTGAGCTTTCCTCACCTCACTGATTCTCGCTTTTTAAATAACAACTTCTTGCACCTCCTTCTTCAAATTCATCAGCTCCGGTGTGTAGCTTGAACAGCTTTAACTTTATCGATTAAAGTCGATTATACTCGTATATCATCACGTGGGTACCTAGAGTTTTCATCTCCATCTCTATTATTTGTAAATTATACGAAATTAGTCTTTGACAATATCGTACTCGTACTTGTATACAATATTCTACTCAACACGTCAGCTACCACGTTCGTTTTTCCAGGATGGCATGGTCAGAACATGTGCTAAAATGAGTCTCCTCTTGAGTTCTTCGAAGCTCTTCCCACATTCCTTGCTCCATTCGAATTTTTGTATCTCTACGAGTCAACTGCGTTAATGGAATAGCGATTCGAGAAAATCTTTTCACAAAATCTTCGATAATAACCAGTTAAGCATAGAAAGGTATGTATTTCGATTACTGACTTAGGTTGCTCTCAAGCGTGACTCATATCCCAATCTTGGATAGACGTCACAATGACACCTATCGATTTACTCTCACTACGAATATAGCATCCCCTACGGAGATGCGGCGGTGTATTCCACAAAGGAAGTCACCCGGATAAAGGCTGGTACCAAATTCTATAGTTGAATTTTAACTCTTGAAGTTCATATAGAGCCATGAGATATTTAGAAATGGGTTTTGTGCTGGGTTCAAAGTCGATACAAAATTCAATATCACACTTTGGGAGTAAGCCAAGAAATTCTTCAGAAATCGTCGGGGAAAGTCAATAACAACAGGAATATTATTCAAATCTGACGTGTCTTTATTCAAATCCATAACATGGGCTAAGAAAGCTTGACATCAGTTTTTCAATAAACGAATAGCTTTATGACTTGATATGAAAGTGTTTGACTTCAATTGTTTGGTTGCTTGAATTCGAATAACAGGTTGCTTAGGAATATAAAAACTAACAACCTTACGAAAGCAATCAATTTTGGCATGATGAGTAGTTAATCAATCAATCCCCAAAATCACATCAAAAGCAAGTATCTTTAAAGAAATAAGGTCAACAGGTAATGTGATGGTGCCAACTTGAATCAAGCAAGATTTCTAAACAACGGATGTAATGAAAGTTTCTCCTAACGGAGTCTCCATAGATAGGTCAAAGTCTAATTTCTCCGTAGTTAAGTTCAAACGTTGAGCGCAAGCAAGAGAGATAAAAGAATGGGTAGCACCGATATCAAGTAAGGTATAAACTTCGCAAGAATTTATAAATAGCTTACCCATGATCACCTCGTTTGGGTTCCTTGCATTTTGACCAGTCACAACAAACGCTCTTCCAGGAACCGTTGACTTGACTTTTCTGAGACAGTCTTTTGAGTCACCGTCCCCGCTGAACTAGGTTTTTCTATCGTAGAATCTCGAGCGATATGTCCTTCCTTTCCACAATTATAACATACCTTAAACTGTTGTGGACAGTTTGGGCTGATATGTCCCTCTTTCCCACATTTTTAACATACGACCGATGGTCTTTCTCCTCCCTTGGAACCAGTTGCTACTGGCGCTGACGTCTTCACATGGTCATTGTTGAATCTCATCTTTTTAAAATCTCCTCCCGACTCGCTTCTTCTATTTTCATATTACGATTACCACCGGAGTGGTTACCTCCTTTGTCAAGTATTCTTCTTTCTCCGTGGTTATCGTTATTACGATGACTCGCTATCTTGATATGATCCTGGTTATGGTCCCTCGGTTGAACGTCTTTGGTTATTGATGCTTATGTGATAAGTCACTCGGTTTTGTTTTATTGGTATTATTAATGTAATAAAAGCAGAATACTTTTATAAAGTTATTCTATAAATAGAATATATTATATTCTATTATGCATAGTGTTGTATATAGTGTTCACATAGTGTTTTGCATAGTAAAATCTTTTTATATAAAAGCAGAATACTTTTATAAAGTTATTCTATAAATAGAATATATTATATTTTATTATGCATAGTGTTGCATAGTGCATGCATAGTAAAATCTTTTTATATAAAACAGAATACTTTTATAAAGTTATCTGTTTTATTAGACAATAATTAGAATATATTATATTTTATTATGCATAGTGTTTTCATAGTGCCTGCATAGTGTTTGCATAGTAAAATCTTTTATAAAGTTATTCATTTTATTAGATTATAAATAGAATATATTATATTTTATTTAAAAGATTTTGCTTTAAATATGGACCGTCAAATTAAAGTAAATCAATCTGGACCGTTCATGAGTTAGTTACTATGCAGTCAATTTTTCTATAAATAGAAGCTCATTCCTTCATTATTTCTTACGAATTCACTGAAACTCTAGAGAGATAAACTATAAAGAGAAAGAAGAAAAGTATTCTGCTACTTCACCACTCATATATCAAGTACTCTTCTTCTTAAGTTAGGAAATATTATTTGTTGTACTCATAAGGGATATTCTTTCTTTCTTACTCATGAAGAGAACTTCTGTTATTCGATTCTTTATTATTTTGTTGGAATAACCTGTATACGCGGGATACCCTATAATTGGTGAAATTCTTCTGTTATTCCATTCTTTATTATTACATTGGAATATCACGTCTCATGTGCATGCATTTTACAGCAGGACCATGTTTAAATCTTTATTATTATTTTGTTGGAATATCCCATGCATGTGTTTTCTGCCGGACTTGGTTTCATCTTTATTAGTATTACATTGGAATAACTTCGTACATCATGGAATACCGCATGCATGGTGATTTCTATTGTAATTCCATTCTTTATTATTCTATTGGAACATCATGCCGGTGTGATTTTCTTTGACACGGTTCCGTTAATTATTATTCATTTGAATAACTTTGTCTGTCATACAATCTACCGCATGCATGGTGATTTGTTGTTATTCCATTCTTTATTATTACATTTGGAACATCCCGCTTTGTGATTTTCGCTGGACACTGGTTAAGTAAATTATTATTCTGTTGGAATAACTCGCCTATGCTAAATACCGCATGCATGGTGATTTCTTTTGTTATTCCATTTCAGATTATACTCGGTTGGTTGAAGTTTTGACTTCTATACTCCATGAAATTAGTGAAATATCCTTGATATTTGCGCTTCATCTAGTATCTTTCATGGAAATATTCTTCTAAGCATTCTTGAATTTTATTCTACAAAAGAAGTATCATGTTGACAATTTGGGCGTTATTAGTTCCTGGATAAATTAATTCTTGAACTTGTTTTATTGAATTATTATGTCATTGTCATCATCCTCATGTTTATATTATGTTGAAAGTCATCTGTGGCCTGTAGTGCATAGATGGACTTGGTATGATTATGACCAGGGATTGTTCGGTATAATCATGACCGTAATGTTACAAATGATGTGGAAAAAGTCCTCATTGGCTCGTGGTGCTTTGATGGACAGTTTTTGGTATGATTATGGCTATGAATTCTCTTTGGCCGTAGTGCAAAGATGAATTATTTTATGGCATGATCAGGACCGTTGATGAAAACATGATTATTCTTGGCCCGTAGTGCATGGATAATTGTGGTCGTGATGCTAAAGAATATCATTGGCCATAGTGCAGGGGTGATTCGATGATGTGGATTATTTATTAAGCTAAGTCCCAGCGATAAAAGTGATGAAAAACCTTTTAAATCATAAAAGATACTAGATTTTATTCTTAACTTGACTCTTTTAATGGATTGCTTGTTCTACAGCAGTTAAACTTGATGTTTATTATATTGTATCAGTTTAACACTGTTTAAGGCTAATGATAATTTATTCTTCATTATCTTAGTCATAATATTTATTACTAGGCTAGTTGAGCTCACCCTTTCTTTCACTGTTCTCTTCAGGAAATGAGAACGTAGCGGGGACTAGTCGGGGAACAGAGTGACGGTCCTAGATGGTGCATTAGTAGTCCTCACTATTCTGTGAAGTAGTGTGATAATAAATGTAATGAGGACTCCATTGAGTTTGTATACTATCTAGAGGACAGTATTTTTATTAAAACTCACAACCTATGTTTTGTCGTATTTTACACGACTGTTGTATAATTAAGTTGTATTTGAATTCTATACCATGTATCTGGCGACTCAAGATGGAAGATGTATACCTAATTTTGGGGGCGTCACAGTTGGTATCAAAGCTTAGGGATATGATCACTGGCTAGGATGTGAGAATAGAACTAGGACGGGAGAGACGGGGAATTCTTTCGCTAGTATGACCTACCTAAGTTTATTTGATATTTAATTGGTCGGTCATAGTATATGGATAATATGTTACATGTCAATTAACCCTTGTTTTGTGGCAGTATTTGAAAATGGCATTCGAAAATGTTGGGATCAACAATGAAGCACATGAGACTATTGAGACACCTTTAATCACTAACCAGGTTAATGTGATGTTAGATGAAGAAGAAATTAGAGATATCTACGTGGTGCATGAAGAACTAATAGTTGCACCCGAGCTAGTTGCAGAGGTAGCAGCTGAGAGTGAGGAAGAAGAGGAGGAAGAGGAACCTAAGGAGAATTTATTAGAAGAATTTTATGATCAAAATTTAGCATTACAAAATTGTATTCATGAGTTAGAAGAGTAGGCTGAAGAATAGCAGGAGGTCATGGAGCAAAGAGATGCAACCATTCAAAATTGTGTTACCCGATGTGCGATGCTTGAACAGAAGCACTCTTTGGCAGAGTATAAGATATTAGAGTGGAATCGAGAATGCTATGATCAAAGTTACGGTGAAAGCGAAACAAGCGAACGAAGGAGAATAGAAGACGATGGGTAAAAGCCGCGCTGACGTGCGAGATATTGTAGAAAAAGACGTCCGATCCAATAAAGCCAAAATAGATGAAATGAATTTTTCTTTTTGGACAACAATTGGGAGAATCCAACATCGAATTGAATTACCACATGCATAGCGGTCAACCCCAATTCGATATGGATGGGAGAATAATGATTCAAATCATGGATCGGGAATGGGGACGAAGCACTTAAGGGTGGAATGTACCCTATAGCAAAGTCAAATCCAGTAGTTTAAGTGAGAGCGTTTGTTGAGGAACCCGAACAAAGTTATTACGGGTAAGTTAATGTTAAACTCTTGCGAAGTTTATACCTTATTAGATACCAGTTCTACCCACTCTTTTATTTAACCTAGTTGTGTTCAATGTTTGAATTTAACTCCGGAGAAGCTAGATTTTGAATTTATCTGTTGAAACTCAGTTGGGAGAAACCTTCGTTACATCCACTATTTATAAATCTTGTTTAATTCAATTTGTCACTTTCACGTTACCTGTCAATCTTATCTCTTTGAAAATACTTACCTTTGATGCGATTTTAGGAATCGATTGGTTAACTACTCATCATGCTTTTCGTAAGGTTGTTAGCTTTCATATTCCTAACCAACCTGTTATGTGAATTCAAGCAACCAAACCACTAAAGTCAATCATTGTCATATCAAGCCATAAGTAAAGAGCCCCGGTCCTTTCGCTGGTGACTTCCTTGTGTGGAATGCACCGAAGCCAGACTTTCTGTAGGCGACATCGTGAATGACGGTGGCAAGTTGATAGGTATCAATTTGACGTGAGCAAGTCTGGATGAGGGTCACAGTTTTGAATGATATTTCTATTGTTAATAAATTTCCTGACGTATTCTTGAAGACTTCTTAGCCTACCCTAGAGCGTGAAATCGAATTTTGTATGGACTCCAGTACTAAACCCATTTCTAAAACCTTTAAATATTTCTTCAACTAAAATGAACGTAACATGCGGCAAAGACGTTGGCTCGAGCTGTTGAAGATTACGATCGTACCATGCAATATCATCGTGGAAGTACGAACGTGGTAGCTGACGCATTGAGTAGAAGATTGTATACGGTTACAAGTGCGAATATACGAACCCACGTGAAGATAACGAATATATTATTAGAATCGACTTTAATCGATAAAGTTAAAGCCGCTCAAGCTACATACTCAGAGCTGATGAATGTGAAGAAGAAGGTTCATGAGGGCGTTTTTCTAGAAGCAAGAATCGACGAAGAGAGGAAATCTCAACCCTCGATTTAATTGGCCCATTTAAAATCCTCGATCGAGTAGGAACTGTGGCTTATAGACTCATTTTACCGCCAAGTATGTCACGTGATCATAACGTTTTTAATGTATCGATGTTACGTAAATATGTGGATGGCCCGAACCACATTATTAATTTAGAACCGGACGAGATAGCGAATGATTTACGGTTTGAGGAGATACGTGTCAAAATCTTGGATAAGAAGAATCGTATTCAACACTCAAAGGTTATACCTCAAGAGATAGAATTTGAAATGAAGTCGAGGTATCCTCACCTTTTTGGCATACCAGGTACGTACATAAATTTTGAGGGCGAAATTCCATAAGGAGGGGAGATTGTGAGACCCCAGATTTTATGAATAAATATTTAATTTTCTCGAAATAATTTTTTGAATATTATGGTGTGGATTTGATATAATGTTATAGTTGTGGGTAATATTTATAAATTTTGCAAAGTACGCAAGTTGTTATATAATATTCGATTGGTCGGGGAATATTCTTTTTGTCGGGGAATATCCGTACGACGGTACAATCATTAAGTGGACCCCAGAATGGAATTATTTTCGATTGAGAAAATGACAAAATACTTTATGAAACTAACTTGGCGGAAGTTTTACGTTAACTTTGTTGAAACACCCGGTGTTAAAAGTACGAAAGAATGGCATGTGGTTGCATAGTAGCACACGGTATTGATTATTGATGCTTACGTGATAAGTCACTCAGTTTTGTTTTATTGGTATTATTAATGTAATAAAACAAAATACTTTTATAAAGTTATTCTATAAATAGAATATATTATATTCTATAATGCATAGTGTTGCATAGTGTCTACATAGTATTTTGCATAGTAAAATCTTTTTATATAAAATAGAATACTTTTATAAAGTTATTCTATAAATAGAATATATTATATTTTATTATGTATAGTGTTGCATAGTGTTCCGTCTTTATTATTATTTTGTTGGAATATCCTGTCTGTGTGTTTTACGCCGGACTTGTTTTCATCTTTATTAGTATTCTGTTGGAATAACACATCATATCAAGTTATTTTGTCATCATTATTTTAGTAATTTTTTTATGTAATTTAAGAATTGTTAATAATTTAAGAATTTTATATGAAACTTTTGGGTGATTTCATTTATTAGATGTATATGTGTTGTACATATATGTGTTATTTCAAGATATGTGATGAGATGTATTTAAATGGTTGGTTTAGTTTTATTTAACTATTTAAATTAAAATTAAGTGAGGAATTATTCTATTTTATTACGTGGGATGGTATTAAATCATGAAATTTGGAGTTAGAGTAGGAATTTAGAGATCTGAATTTGTGTATTCGAGTCGGGAACGTCGAAATTAGTCGAGAGATGGTGTAATCACGAAAAAGTGTCACGATTAACTTTTTGGTCAAAGTCGACTGTTGACTTTTTTGAGAAAAAAAGTCAACTACAATTTGAGAGATGAATTTGACTAAGCGGATAGTCCCATGGCGTCGGGCGTCGACTTTAGTAGGAATCGATATATGGTTACATAAAGTTTGGTTAGAAGGGTAAAATAGTCAAATAGCTTATTAATTATTAATTGATTAAAATAATATATGTATTTTTTTATAATAGAAATCAATTTGGTGATGGACCCATGAGACTATTAAATTGGGACAAGGGAGGAGTATCGTATATTACATAATAGCTAAGGTGGAAGTAATTTATTTTATTCCTTAAAATCAAAATTCTTTTTATTTTTCTAACTCCCACATTCATTTTCTCTAACTCCCACATTCTTCCTATTAATTAACTATATTATTGTAGTATTAAGTATTGTGAGTAACTAATCATTAGAGTTGGGGGTTATGGGAGTTGGGGTTATGGAAATCAAAGACTCTAACAAAGCTATACATATATACAAACACACTTTTCTTTTAAGAAAATTCCACCAAGTGAGTAAACATGAGAGAAATTGAGAGCCTAAGAGAGTTAGAACTAATTTTGGAGGATTCTTGAGGATTTGACAAGCAAGGAGAAGGAGCATCATATTAAACCAAGAAGAAATTCATCAAAAGGTAATTCATGAACCCATTTTATTTTTATAACAAAAATGAGAAGAAAATGCATATAAAATTGGTAAATGATTTGTTGTGGCTTTGTGTTGCCATATTTTTGTTGTTTGATGATTATAGATCATTAACAACAAAAGATATGGGTTAATCATGCATCAAATTCATAGAAAATCAAAGAATTAAGCAATGCATGCTCTACCTTTGATAAAATGTCTCTAAGGTGCTAAATTAATCAAAAAGGTGGAAGTTTTGTTGAAGTTTGATGTTGTGAAATGTGAAAACATGTGAGAGTAGATGATCTGGACATTAGGAATAATTTAATTGCATGCTAGAAGCAAAATCCGGATTTTTGTCAAATTGGGTTTAACTAGTAATCTGTGATTTTGGGGTTTTAAGACCTCGGGATCATGGTGTATATGATTTCGATTAACGTATGTAATAATTTTATAAAATAGTATGTAACATGAAAGGTACAACTTTGTCCAAATTTCATAGGAAGGGAGTTAAATTGAAGTAAAGTTATGAAAAGTCGTGAAAATCGTAGAGTAAACTACGAAAATATAAAGTCGATGTGAAAATAAATGAAAATCGTAAGTCGATGAAAATCGTGAAGTAAATGAAAATCGTAGAGTAAACTCGTAAAAAAATCGTGAGTCGATGAAAATCGTAGAGTAAAACGAAAATCGTAGAGTAAAATGAAAATCGTAGAGTAAACTCGAAAATCGTAAGTAAACTTGAAAATCGATTGAAATCGTGAAAATCGTAGAGTAAATGAAAATCGTAGAGTGAAAATCGTAGAGTAAACTCTACGAAAATCGTAAAGTCGTGAAAATAAAGTAAGTAAACTGAAAATCGTGAGTAAACTCTGAAAAGTAGAGTGAAAAAAACTTTGAAAATCGTAGAGTAAACTGAAAATCGTGAAGTGAGTGAAAATCGTAAGTCACGAGATAGTAGAGTGAAAATCATAGAGTGAACTCGAAAATTATAGAGTAAAGTTTATATTACAACTACTATCGTTGCTAATAGTTGATGTGCATGATTATACAATTGTGTAGGAGACGCGTGAAGTGCGAGATAGTACATAAGTATTTATTAATCTATTATTGGTAAACAACGATCAAGGCAAGTTTCTTACCCTATTTTTCATTATGAATTTATTCAACTCTTATTTGAGTTGATTGCGGTGAGGTAAGTTTGGGCTTGTGATTAATTAATCATTCATGCAAGCTCCTTTATTGTAAAGTTCTATAACTTCAATTGTGATCGAAAGCGTTATTGATGATTATTAGGTTCCTATTGCAAGCTGCTATACTTTAAAGTTTGTATTCCCTTAATGAACTATATTCAAGCATGCTTTCTAGCTTTTCGTTTCGACTAGATGTTATTGATCAAACATAGTATATTGTTTAAACAATTCAAATCCTTTGAAGCTATTTGATGTTTACCAATCAAATTGCTTTGGTGAGGTCCATATGAATACTAAGATGAACAACCGGATAAGCGGGGAGTAGCGATGATGGGCATATAGTCCCATTTAAACGCTTATGCGTTTAAACTTTATACTTGTGCACAATGTAAGATGCGATAGAGGTGATCACTGGAGTACTTGAGAGAATAGTTTACAATCTATTTGATTGTTAAGCCGTCTGATGGTTTTGATGAAACAAAGTAATGTTAGGGTATCTAACACCCCTTAGTATGTTATTGAGAATTCTAGAACTCTTATCTTGATATTCGGTTTATCTCTTGATATTTATTTCAACTATTGAGAAATATTCATACTAATGCTTCTACTTACGATGTATGTTCTCAAACTACTTTATATACTTCTTTGGGCAATTTGTGCTCATTCTTGCTTAAACTTTTTGAGTTAAAGGATGATATCTTTTGAGGGCTCGGGCAAGGACAAAGGAAAGTCTAAGATGAAATGATGAGAGTTATTTATGTAATAATTATATTTCGCATATGATGTGATGTAGCGATAAGCGCTAAGTTTAAGTTTGATTTATTAAAGGTTGTAAAGACTTGGGACTTTATTTTGAATAAGTATGTAATAATATTTATTATTATTATTATTATTAGAGTTACTTAGATAAATGATGATGTATGTTATATCGTGAGCACCATGTCACATGTCGATGTTACTGCGGTTTGGGGCGTCTGAGTTTAGTATCAAAGCAATAGGTTATAAACCTTAGGTGGGGAACCTTAGACTATAACCTTAGGGAAGTTAGTGGAGAAAATAAAGAGATGAACTCATGTAGAGTTCTAGGGGTTATGTCAAATCTATTTTTCCTAAAACAAAAACAACTATTTTAAAATACTAACCGAGTGATTTTTTTCTTGTTTGAAGGATGTCGAGGAGAAGAGGAGGTTAGAGATATCCACGTTGTGAGTGGCGATTGGTGGCAATTTGTATGCACAGAGCCTATATTGAGGCGATGGTGACTCGAGACCGGAGAGTATCTGAAGAGGAAGAGGGCAGGAGGACTCGGAAGAAGCACCTGAGGATACTTTATTGGATGAGTTGATGGATAGGATTACGGAGTTGGACGAAAAGGTCCATGAGTTGAAGGAGTTGTATCAGGGGGAGCGGCAAACTGCAGCATTGCTGGAGGCATTGGTGCACCACGATAATTAGGAGCAGGGATCTGGTGACAAGTTGCGGGCATCGGACGGAAGCGGATAATTTGGAGGATGAGAAAGAAGCTATTAGGACCCACTTGGGGCATACCATTAATGGGTTAGAGTCGAGGATTCATTGTCTTCAAACTGACAAGCAGATTATTACCACATTTTGGGGAGAGAGAGAGAGGAGAGTGTTGAAATTTGAGAAGCTAGCTGGCGAGTTAGAAGGAGAGGTGAGAGATAAGAAGGTTAAGATAGACAAGATGAAAATCGCATTTAAGTTGACACATGGAAGGTTTCAACATAGGGTGAATCATTTTCCAAGTGAGAAGCTTGGAAATCAGAGCATGTTATATAAGAAATTTGGTCTTTGGAGATAGCGGATGAGGAGCATGAGGGCGCCATTAGGTGGGGCTTTTAGTTTATTATGATGAACTTTTACTCTTTGGCGTATAGAGCAGCTTATCTTTGAATAATAAGCTTGGTTTTGATTTTTACCAAGTATGTTGGTTTAAAGTGATGTAAATGGCTTAATGTTATAAGGCGATGAAATACCTTGGGTGTTATGTTTATAAATAAATATGTTTTTATTTAAGTATGTGATGTGATGATTAAGTCTCTTCTTATGATTGATATATTATGTAGAGTAAGTGATAAGATAATAACATTAAGTTCATTTTAAGCAGATAGATGGCTAGAGGAAGGCGTCGTCAAACACTAGAAATTGAGGCGGTATCTTTGAGGATCCAAGAATCCTATGTCGTGGTTTGTAGACATGTTAGTGGGGGCACTTGAGAATCGAACCTCGAATGCCAATAACCCTCGAGTGGCCCGGTGGCACACTTCAAGGACTTCAAGAGGCGGGACCCCCGAGTTCAAAGGAACCCTTGAACCCATGAAGCTCAAACTTGGGTCGAGGAAATTGAAAAAGGCGTTATTATCGCCGAGTAGGTGATGATCGAAAAAACAATCTTTTGCCACTTACATCTTTGAAGGTGAAGCTAACCACGGTGGGGAGGCAAACCGGACAAGAAATTTGGAGAAAGGCGTGATACCTTGGGAAGGGTTTAAGAAAATCTTTTTGAGAACTATTTTCGGTTAGTATCTTGATCGCATGGAGATCACGATTCACGGAGGGTGAAGCAAGAAGACATGATGGTACCTCAATATCCACAAAATTCAACAAGTGGCGAGGTTTTCGCCTCACCAGTCGACCTTGAGAGAGAGAAAAATGAGGAGGTTTGGCGGGGTCTCAAACCATGGCTATCTCATGAGACTCTCGATTATTTACAGACGAAAAGCTTCACGACTCTCTCTGGAGAAAGCTATAATCGTTGAGGCGGAAGTGAGAGCCCTGATGAAATTTAATAAGGAAAAAAAAAGAAGAAGAATGAATGAGGAATCGTGGGGAAGGTAGCGATGATTGAGTGGTGCAAACAAGAGGAAGTGGAACAATAACAACGATGCATGACAACAATTTCAAATCGAGAAACTCAGGGGAAAACCAGGGGGAAACAAAGAGAGAAAGAGAGGCATGCGAGGAGTGTGGGAGGAATCACTCGGGGGCATGTCTAAAAGGAAAGAATGTACTGTTTTTCAAGCTGCAGGCGGGGAGGGCACATCTCTCCCAATTGCTCTGCACCAAAGAGAAATGGATGCTTCAATTTGTGGAGCATTGGATCATCGGCAAGGAATTGCCCAAAGAAAAGAAGAACAATGAGGAGGAAATGGAGGAAGGGACCAAGCGGTGGGAATCTCGCGATTAATGGACCACTGACTCGAGAATCGACCAACAACAAGGACTTTCAACATGCCGGTTCGAGGATGCGATCGCATCCGGGGGCGTGGTTTTGGTATCATTCCGATCAATGATATATCTGCTTACATATTATTTGATTTGGGTGCTACTTGTTCCTTCGTATCGCATGAATTCTCCCAACGATTAAATTTACCCCAGGAAGAATTAAAATATCCTATGAACATAGAAGTTGCTAATAAGGAAATGATTCCATTAGCCATGTCTATAGAAATTGTGTTGTAAACATCGGGGATATAAGTTGCAGTGGATTTAATTCCAATTCAATTAGGAGAATTTGATGTAATTCTAGGAATGGATTGGTTATTTAACCATGGAAGCGATGATAGATTGCCAAAAAGAAGTGTATAAACCTTAGGACTCGGATCGGTCTAAGGTAGCATTCTATGGAAGTAGGTCGTAGAGACACTCAAGTTGTCAGCGATGATGCAAGCAAGGAAGTTACTAAGAAAGGGATGTGTAGGATATTTGGCCCATATCGTCGATCTGTGAAGCGAGGGATAGAGATGGGACAGATACCGATAGTGAAGCGAATTTCGGATGTATTCCGGAGGAATTGCGAGGACTTCAGCCGGATCGGGAGGTCGAATTCGTTATAGATTTAATCTGGGGGACGACAGATTTTGAAAGCCCCCTTATGAGAATGGCATGGCGCGAAATGAAGGAGGCGATGAATGCGATTGCAAGAGTTATTGGATAGGAAGTATATTCAAGCGAGTGTGTGTCTCCTTGGGGAGCACCGGTTTTATTTGTGAAAAAGAAGGATGGATCGATGAGACTATGTATCGACTATCGAGAGTTGAACAAGGTGATGATTAAGAACAAGTATCAGATTACCTAGGATAGATGATCATTCGATCAAGCTGAAGGAAGCGAAATATTTTTCCAAGATCGACTTGAGGGCGGGATATCACCGGTTAAAGGTAAGGAAGGAGGATGTACCTAAGGCGGCGTTGAGGACACGTTACGGTCACTCTGAGTTCTGGTGATGTCGTTCGGGTTAACAAAATGCCCGGCTGACATTTATGGACATGATGAATCGGGTATTCAAGCAATACTTAGATAAATTAGTAGTTGTGTTCATAGATGATATCTTGATCTATTCTAAGACTAAGGAAGATCATCTTTGAACATTTAAGGTTAGTGTTGAGGCGTTGAGGAAGGATAAGTTATCGCAAAATTCTCGAAGTGTGAATTACGGTTGGAGAAAGTTCAATTTTAAGGTCACGTGATCGACAAGGGCCGGAATTTTGTGGATCAACAAAGGTGGAAGCGGTTGAGTGGGAACAACCAAAGTCATGGTGAAGTAAGAAGTTTCTTAGGGTGGCGAGGCTATTATAGACGGTTTATCCAAGATTTTTCAAAGATAGCGAGGAGCGTTGATGAATTTAACGAAGAAGTCGGTAAAATTTATGCGGGCGGAGAAATGTGAAGAGAGTTTTAAGGAACTCAAGAAAAGGTGAGTGAAGCACCGGTGTTGTCTTTACTGACGATCTGGTGACCGTGATTTTCGATGATCGTCACACAAAGGACTTGGTACGTGTGCTTATGCAACATGGTAAAGTTATTGCGTATGCATCGCGTCGATTGAAGGATTACGAGAAGGATATCCTACCCATGATGCGGAATTGGCGGCGGTAGTATTTGCCTTAAAGATATGGAGGCACTATTTATATGGTGTAAGGTGTGAAATATACACGGACCATAAAAAGTCGAGTATATATTTTCACCTTGAAGGAGTTGAATATGAGACAAAGAAGATGGTTGGAACTTATAAAGGATTACGATTGCGACATCTTGTATCATCAGGGAAAGCGAGCGTGGTAGCGGATCGTTAGCGAGAAAGAGGCGATGGTAGGTTGGCAATGCTAATAGCTCAAGAGGAGTTAATTAAGGAGATGGCTAGATTGGAACTCGAGATAAAAAGTCCAAGAGAGCAGGAGGGAAATTGTTCGCAATGGAGGCTCATCAGACTCTATTGGACAAAATCAAAGGAAGTACAAAGGCGGTGATGAGGAATGTGTGAAGGTGAGGACAAAATTTCGGATGGAGAAGAGCTTAAATTCGGTATGGGGGTGATGGACTATTAAGATTTGAGAAGAAATTTGGGTGCAGTGGTATGCGAATTAAAGGAAGAAATCTTGCGAGGAAGCTCATAGCTCAAGTTACTCAATTCACGGGAAGCACAAAGATGTATCGGGATCTCTGCCAACATTATTGGTGGCCCCAATATATTAAAAGAGAGAAGTCGCAGAGTCGTCAAACAAGTGTTTAACATGCCCGGTGAGTTAAGGCGGAACATCGAGAAAGCTGGCGGGCTACTTCAACCTTTAGAAATTCAGAATGGAAGTGGGAGCATATCACGATGGACTTCGTGGTAGGACTTCAACTACGAGAAGGATTCTGATGCGATTTGGGTGATCGTTGATCGATTGACCAAGTCAGCGCATTTCTTGCCAATCAAGATCAGATATACCTTGGATCAGTTGGTAAAGCTTTACATCAAAGAGATTATTTCGAGGCGCGAGGTTTTGTATCAATTGTGTCGGATCGCGATCCATGGTTTGACAACAAATTTACGGAGAAGTTTTCAAAGCGCGTGGGAGCATTGGCGAGGTTGAGCACGATGTATCATCCTCTCAAGCGGATGGGCGAGAAGCGAGAGAACTATTCAAGCGTTAGAGGACATCTTTGAGAGCATCGTTATGGATTTCAAAGGAATTTGGGATGATCACCTCTTGTTGGTAGAATTTGCGTACAATAATAGTTATCATCACGAGCATCGGTATGCCACCTTATGAAGCTTTATATGGAAGGAAATGCGAGAATGCCATTGTCTTTGGGATGAAGTGGGAGAAACGACAATTGCTAGGGCGAATTGGTGCAACAAAGCTGCGAGATGTGATCAAAATAATCTGGCCGAGGCTAGTGGCGGCTCGAGGATCGACGGAGAAGAAATATGCGGATCAACATCGGCAACAACGAGATTTCGGCGTCGGCACTTATGTGTTTTTGAAAGTGTCACCTTGGAAAGGGAAAATGAGATTTGGGAAGAAGGAAAACTTAGTCCAGATTCATAGGACCCTTGAAGTGTTGAGGCGAGTGGGTGAGGTAGCTTATGAAATAGCCTTACCTCGGAGTTAGAACATATACACAGCGTGTTCCATGTTTACATCCTACGACCCTATAAGCGGGATTACAAGCATGTCATAGAGTATGAACCTATTCGGTTTGAAAAGGACTTAACCTCTGAAGAGGTCCCATTGCGAGATAATCGATAGAAAAGAACAAGTGTTAAGAAATAAGATAATACCCATACATTAAGGTATTGGTGGAGGAACCAGCAGCTTGGAGTGAGGCTACGTGGGAACTCGAGGGAAAATGATGAAAAATTACCCTAATCTTTTTGATTGATGTGTAATGATTTAGGGGCGGAATCCTTTTAAGGGAGGTGAATGTGAATTTAATATCAAGAGATATTTTTTTATGTAATTTAAGAATTATTAATAAAGCAATTTATATGAAACTTTTGGGTGATTTCATTTATTAGATGTATATGTGTGGTACATATATGTGTTATTTCAAGATATGTGATGAGATGTATTTAAATGGTTGGTTTAGTTTTATTTAACTATTTAAATAAAATTAAGTAAGTAGGAATTATTCTATTTTATTCGTGGGATGGTATTAAATCATGAAATTTGGAGTTAGGGAGCGGAATTTAGAGATGCGGATTGTGTATTCGAGTCGGAGCGTCGAAATTAGTCGAGGATAGACTGTAATCACGAAAAAAGTGTCACGATTGACTTTTTGGTCAAAAAAATCGACTGTTGACTTTTTGAGGAAAAAAGTCAACTACAATTTCGAGAGATGAATTTGACTAAGCGGATAGTCCCATGGCGTCAAGCGTCGACTTTAGTAGGAATCGATATATGGTTTGTAAAGTTTGGTTTAGAAGGGTAAAATAGTCAAATAGCTTATTAATTGATTAATTGATTAAAATAAATATATATTTTATTTTTTATAATAGAAATCAAATTTGGTGATGGACCCATGAGACTATTAAATTGGGACAAGGGAGGAGTATCGTATATTACATAATAGCTAAGGTGGAAGTAATTTATTTTATTCCTTAAAATCAAAATTCTTTTATTTTTCTAACTCCCATTCATTTTCTCTAACTCCCACATTCTTCCTATTAATTAACTATATTATTGTAGTATTAAGTATTGTGAGTAACTAATCATTAGAGTTGGGGGTTATGGGGAGTTGGGGGTTATAGAAATCAAAAGACTCTAACAAAAGCTATACATATATACAAACACACTTTTCTTTTAAGAAAATTCCACAGTGAGTAAACATGGAGAAATTGAGAGCCTAAGAGAGTTAGAACTAATTTTGGAGGATTCTTGAGGATTTGACAAGCAAGGAGAAGGAGCATCATATTAAACCAAGAAGAAATTCATCAAAAAGGTAATTCATGAACCCATTTTATTTTTATAAGAAAAATGAGAAGAAAATGCATATAAAATTGGTAAATGATTTGTTGTGGCTTTGTGTTGCCATATTCTTTGTTGTTTGATGATTATAGATCATTAACAACAAAAGATATGGGTTAATCATGCATCAAATTCATAGAAAATCAAAGAATTAAGCAATGCATGCTCTACCTTTGATAAAATGTCTCTAAGGTGCTAAATTAATCAAAAAGGTGGAAGTTTGTTGAAGTTTGATGTTGTGAAATGTGAAAACATGTGAGTAGATGATCTGGACATTAGGAATAATTTAATTGCATGCTAGAAGCAAAATCCGATTTTTTGTCAAATTAGGTTTAACTAGTAATCTGTGATTTTTGGGGTTTTTGAGACCTCGGGATCATGGTGTATATGATTTCGATTAACGTATGTAATAATTTTATAAAATAGTATGTAACATGAGGTACAACTTTGTCCAAATTTCATAGGAAAGGGAGTTAAATTGAGCAAGTTATGAAAAATTGTAAGTGAAGATAGAGTAAACTACGAAAATCGTAAGTCGATGAAAATCGTAGAGTAAACTCACGAAAATCGTAGAGTCGATGAAAATCGTGAAAGTCGAAAATGAAAATCGATGAAAATAAGAGTAAGTGAAATCGTGAAGTCTGAAAATGAAGTGAAAGTGAAAGTCGTGTGTAGAGTAAACTAAACGAAAATCGTAGAAGTCGATGAAAATCGTAGAGTAAACTACGAAAATCGTGAGAGTCTGAGATAGTAGAGTGAAAATCGTAGAGTCAACCTTTGAAAATCGTGAGAGTCGAGTGAAAATCGTAGAGTGAACTACGAAAATCGTAGAAAGTGCGAGATAGTAGAGTGAAAATCATAAAGTGAACTACGAAAATTATAGAGTAAAGTTTATATTACAACTACTATCGTTGCTAATAGTTGATGTGCATGATTATACAATTGTGTAGAGACGCGTGAAGTGCGAGATAGGCGTAAGTTGTTAATTATTATTGGTAAACAACGATCAAGGCAAGTTTCTTACCCTATTTTTCATTATGAATTTATTCAACTCTTATTGATTGATTTGCGGTGAGGGTAAGTTTGGGCTTGTGATTAATTAATCATTCGTGCAAGCTCCTTTATTGTAAAGTTCTATAACTTCAATTGTGATGCGAAAGCGTTATTGATGATTATTAGGTTCTATTATTAAAGCTGCTATACTTTAAAGTTTGTATTCCCTTAATGAACTATATTCAAGCATGCTTTCTAGCTTTTCGTCCCGACTAGATGTTATTGATGCAAACATAGTATATTGTTTAAATAATTCAAATCCTTTGAAGCTATTTGATGTTTACCAATCAAATTGCTTTGGTGAGGTCCGTATGAATACTAAGATGAAACAACCGGATAATGGGGTGGCGATGATGGGCATATAGTCCCATTTACGCTTATGCGTTTAAACTTTATACTTGTGCACAATGTAAGAGTGCGATAAGGTGATCACTGGAGTACTTGCGAGAGGCCGTTTATAATCTATTTGATTGTTAAGCCGTCGATGGTTTTGATGAAACAAAGTAATGTTGGGGTATCTAACACCCTTAGTATGTTATTGAGAATTTCGAACTCTTATCTTGATATTCGGTTTATCTCTTGATATTTATTTCAACTATTGAGAAATATTCATACTAATGCTTCTACTTACGATGTATGTTCTCAAACTACTTTATATACTTCTTTGGGCAATTTGTGCTCATTCTTGCTTAAACTTTTAGTTAAAATTTGATATGGCATTCATATTTGAGATTTGAGGCTCGAAATGATGAGCAAGGACAAAGGAAAGTCTAAGATGAAATGATGAGAGTTATTTATGTAATAATTATATTTCGCATATGATGTGATGTAGCGATAAACGCTAAGTTTAAGTTTGGTTTATTAAAGGTTGTAAAGACTTGGGACTTTATTTTGAATAAGTATGTAATAGTTAATATTATTATTATTATTATTATTATTATTATTATTATTATTAGAGTTACTTAGATAGATGATGATGTATGCGGTCTATCGCATGCCCGTGAATTCTTTTGTTATTTCATTATTTATTATTCATTGGAATATCATATGCGTGCGTTTACGCATGACCTGGTTCCATTCTTTAGTATTCTGTTGAAATAACCTGTCTATGTGGATTACCGCATGCATTGTAAATGATCATTTGTATTCATACGAATAGTATTCTCATTAAAAAGGGGTTTCTGCCAGGGGCAGTTTCATAATTTTTCTGACCCTCAAAAATTCTGGAAAAATTTGAAATGATAATTTGATGAGTTTTCTAGATTGTGTCCAAAAATAGCGATTTTTGGATGTATAGATTTAGAGTTATGGATTTTTATGGGAAAACACTATTTTAAAAGTAAACCCTTATAACGCCTTGTGGTTAACTCCAAAATTGGTGAAATTTTTATTAGGAGTACATGTATATAGAAGGAGTATACCCTGTAAATTTCGGAATTTTTGGACAAAAGTACAATTTATGATAAATGTCTAAATATTCGGCAGTTTTAGCCATATGAAAAATAGTAAATGAATTTTAAAAATTTTGAGAAAACTATATGTTCAAGATGAGACTATATTCTGCTAAATCCCGGAAAAGAAATATTTTTGGGGATTTGATTTGGTATTTTCATGAAAATAAACTAGTTATGAGTAAATGAATTAAATATGTTATGTGAAGTAATAAAATTGAAAATAGGATTTTATGGCTCGAGAATCCTATATAGGGTATATTCAGATTTTGATGAGGATTTGATCATTGATTATGAAATCTTATGAGTATGACATTTTGAATGATTAAATGCATTATTTGATAAAGTGTAAACAATTGAAATAAATTGTTTATAAGTTTAAAAATGATTAAAATATTGTTATAATATTAATGATATTAGATTATGAGATTATTAAGTGATTGATAACATTTGGTTATTATTGAATGCTGAATAAATTGTATTATAAATGTTTAATATTTATCCTTTATCTTATTTGATTAATTCTTATATCATTGTCATCATCCTCATGCTTATATTGTGTTAAAAGTCATCTTTGGCCGTAGTGCATAGATGGACTTGGTATGATTATGACCACGGATTATTCGGTATAATCATGACCGTAATGTTACAAATGATGTTGAAAAAGTCCTCATTGCCCCGTAGTGCATTGATGGACAGTTTTTGGTATGATTATGGCTATGGATTCTCTTTGGCCAAGGGTGCAAAGATGAATTATTTTATGGCATGATCATGACCGTTGATGAAAACACGATTATCTTTAGCTGTAGTGCATGGATAATTCGTGGTCATGATATTAACGAATATCCTTAGCCGTAGTGCATGGATAATTCAGTGATATGGATTGATTATCGAGCTGAGTCTCAGTGATGAAATATAAATTCATGGATGTGATATTAACGAATATCCTTGGCCGTAGTGCAGGGGTGATTCGATGATGTGGATTATTTATTAAGTTGAGTCTCAGCGATAAATTATTTATTATACACTTTTCATTCGTAGAAGATAGTAGATATCATGTTCTACTTGACTCTTCTAAAATACAGTTGTATGTCTTTGGTATGTAGTGCAAAGATGAATTGTTAATGAATATCTTTCGCCGTAGTGCAAAGATGAATTTATTAGTATGATTATGAGCAGGAATTCTGATTTGGTATAACCATGATTTTTGATGTTTCAGGTGAAGATACGTGATGAAAATTATCTTCGTCCTGGTTGCAAAGAGTAATTTAGAACCACAATTATGATTATGAGTTATTCATATGATTGTGGACATGAACTGTTGATTTATTTACATGGATAAAACAGTATTGGTGGACTTTTAACATAGAGAAGATAATAGACCTTATGGTCTCTTTGACTCTTCTAATGGATTGCTCGTTCCGCTGTAACTATGGTTGAAAAGTTTTATCATCTACCATATGTTCTAAATCTCTAATTTATTATTGATGAAAGCTATTTATAATTTAATTATCTTTATTCATAATATTCTTTACTGGGCTAGTTGTGCTCACCCTTTTTGCTTCACAATTCCTTTCGTGTAATAAGAGTGTTGCTTAGTAAGAGTATTAGTAAGAGTGTTGCCGGGTCGAGTGGGGATAACAGGGGAATAAAACAGTGGTCTCTAGCTGTGGAGGTCCTCCCTAAATAGTAAAGAAAAGTGTGTTGTATTCTATACAACATTTAGTAGTTATATTTGGTGAATCAAATAGGGTGAGGTGAACCCAACTTTGGAAGGGTGTTTTTCCACCATCATACAAGATGTCTAATGACATACAACCTCGTGTTCTCATAAGACATGGTTGTGCACATCCACTAGCTGAATATATCTACGAGCACTACCTGTACGATCTTGGAGTTTATTTGAAACATAATTTTCACTTGGAGACAACAGAGATATTTATATGTCAAGAGAAGACTCACCATTGGGAAAAAGATGATAGTAATCTTCTTGTTTTTCTTTGGGGTCTATTGGGTTAACCAAGGATAATTTTGTGGCCATATGATATCTATTATAACCTAGACGCATGGCCTCCCATGTACGAAAGTTTCCTTGAGCACTTCCCAAAGATTTTAATATCTAAAACAGTTTTTGACTATACTTTTATGTAAAGTACCATTATAAGGTTGTGATCGAGGCACCATGAGAGTTACATACATTTGTATTAAAACTCACAGTTAACTATGGTTATATTCTATACGACAGTTCAACAGTTGTATAAATGAAGTTGTATTTGAATTTTGTACCATGTATCTGGCGACTCGGAATGGGTGATGTATACGTAATTTTGGAGGCGTCACAAAATTAGTGAAATATCCTTGATATTTGCGCTTCATCTAGTATCTTTTCATGGAAATATTCTTCTGAGCATTCTTGAACTTTACTCTACAAAGAAGTATCATGTTGACAATTTGGACGTTATTAGTTCCTGGATAAATTAATTCTTGAACTTCTTTTATTGAATTATTATGTCATTGTCATCATCCTCATGTTTATATTATGTTGAAAGTTATCTGTGGCCTGTACTGCATAGATGGACTTGGTATGATTATGACCAGGGATTATTCGGTATAATCATGACCGTAATGTTACAAATGATGTCGAAAAAGTCCTCATTGGCCTGTGGTGCATTGATGGACAGTTTTTGGTATGATTATGGCTATGGATTCTCTTTGGCCGTAGTGCAAAGATGAATTGTTTTATGGCATGATCAGGACCGTTGATAAAAACATGATTATTTTTGGCCCGTAGTGCATGGATAATTGTTGTCGTGATACTAAAGAATATCCTTGGCCGTAGTGCAGGGGTGATTCGATGATGTGGATTATTTATTGTCGAGTCCAATGATAAAAGTGATGAAAAACCTTTTAAATCATAAAAGATAGTAGATTTTATTCTCTACTTGACTCTTTTAATGGATTGCTTGTTCATACCGCATTAAACTTGATGTTTGTTATATTGTATCGGTTTAACCTTTGTTTAAGGCTAATGATAATTTATTCTGCATTATCTTAGTCATAATATTTCTTACTGGGCTAGTTGCGCTCACCCTTTCTTTAACTGTTCTCTTTAGGAAATGAGAACGTAGCGAGGACTAGTCGGGGAACAGAGTGATGGTCCTAGATGGTGCATTAGTAGTCCTCGCTATTCTGTGAAATAGTGTGATAATAAATGTAATGAGGACTCCATTGAGTTTGTATACTCTCTAGAGGACAATATTTGTATTAAAACTCACAGCCTATGTTTTGTCGTATTTTACACGACTGTTGTATAATTAAGTTGTATTTGAATTCTGTATCATATATCTGGCGACTCAAGATGGGTGATGTATACCTAATTTTGGGGGCGTCACATTTAACATTAGCTTAATGTTGTTCAAAGCAGGGTATGATATATTATTCAATCTTTATGGTATTAGATTGTTCCTAAAGCATGACTTAGTATACAATGTTGATTCAATTATGGTTTATTCCGTAACATAGAGTTATTACCTTTTTATTCAACTAATCCTTAGTTGATGACCGTTGAATTCTAAATTTTCCTTGAAACGTATCCAAACCAATCTTACGTTCGTGCGGACTTGTACTCTAAATACTAAGATGAACAACCCTGTTATTAGGGGTTTACGCTTAGCGTTGGAATAGTTGTGCACAATACATTGTACGAATGGCTGATCCCCCTAAGTACGAGGAGTCCCTATAGTCTTAGGATTTTTAAAGTTTAAGTTGAAATATTACTTATAACTATGGACATGGTTCATTGTCTTAGGACCCTGAGTTATATATTTCAGAATGTTGATAGAACATATTGTTCAGTTCTATTGAGTCTATTATTTGGCAGTTGTTGTAAAGATTTTATTCATTATTATTTCAAGTGAGCTTTGTTTGCTCACTCTTGCTTATATAGCTTTACAACTAAAGTTGAGAAGGTCGATGTACCTAGCACCAGTAAGGGAAAAGGAAAGATGAACAAGTACTGAAGACCTGTAATCATTTTAATATTTTATTATCAGACTTTAGTTTAAATGATTGTAATGAGGTTTATTTATTTTCCGCATTTGAATGATTGTGTGTAAAGGTTAGATAACCTGGGAGATTTTATTAATGTAATCCCTTAAGGGAAGGTTTATTATTCAATTTTTATTATGATTGGGTAGTTAGAGGTGAATGTTTTTATAAAGTGAACACCAAATCTTGAGGTAATGAAGTACCAGGATTTGGGGGTGTCACACCATATGCTTGCTTGTTCTGTTGTACACTTCCTTGTTGGCCTTCAAAGTTGTTGCCTCTGCTACTCCACTTGTGTTTCTTACTGTTACTGTAAGACCCTGACTTTTATCAAATAAAAGTCTAATTTAATTTATGATTATTATTCTAAAATTTTAAAATGTTAAATTGATAACTGGAGAAATGAACAATTAATCGAATAAATGAGCAAATAAAGAGGAAATGAATTTATTTTTTTTTTAAATAGTAGCCCATGTGGGCGGGTGAAATGTGAGAGAGGGAATTGAGGTGGGGGAGCATGTGGGGAAGGAAGAAGAAATGAAAGAAAAAGAAGGAGAAAAAGAGGAAGGAAGTGATGAAAAGAAAGAAAGAAAAGGAAAGGGAAGAGAGGAGGAAAATGATATAATTAGTATACTCCCACCCATTACCACTCACCAAGAGTTATCAGAAAAATGAGAGAGAGAAGGAAGAAAAGAGAGAGATAGAGAAAAAGAGGAGAAAGAGAAAGAGAAGAAGAAGAAAGGAAGAATGAGAGAAATTATTTTTGATAAAGAGGTAATTTTAAAATTCTTAATTTATTTCAGATTAAGTTTTCATGAATTTTATTTGAAGAGATTTTGTTTATACTTGATTTAAACTTGTATAAACAAGAATCAAATGGGAGAAATCAAGAAATCAAGTGAAAAACGAAATCTGGAAATTTTCATAAAAATTAATTTACTACTTGATTTTGTAAAATTCATAATTTTTTGTGTAAAATGAGTTAGGAGATGATCCATAGATCAAAAGAAAACCCTGGATGTAAGCCAAACGCAGAAATTTGAATCACTGAAATTTTTTTTATGGATTTTTCGTGGTGACTGTTTGAGTGGAACTGGACTGAAGGACTCAGTCCGAAAAATCAGTGTTATTAAGCTCTATTACGTGAGTTATAATTTTTAATCCAACTGTTGGATTGTTGTAATGTTTGGATATGTTATACATATAGAAGTTGAGTATATGTCCACAAATTTTGAATCGTTAAAGATTAACGTAAGATTTGTTATGACTTTTAAGAGATGACTGATTCAGAAATTTTTGTAGCAGTATTTTCGATAAGCCTTTCTCTCTATGTTAGAGGCAAATTTTGGAAAAACGTTCTTCTACAAAGTTGTAGAGAATTAAATTTTACACGGAAATGACATATAATTCGTATTTTTCTGATAAAAAGGATAATTATTAAGAATTATTGAAGTTTCTGTATATTAGAATTTATAATTAAATTATTATAAACATTATTTGGGCTGAAATATTTTGATAGAATTCTTATAATATCAGTTTAGAGTTTCTATAATTTTTTAATGAATTATTTAAAAGTAGAAGTAATTATTGTATTTTTAAACTATTTATAGTTAGTTTAAAAATAGAAGAAATTCATAGAAAATTCTATGAATGATGAAAAATTATGAAACCTTGTAGCAATTCTGGGACAAAATTTGTATAAAGGGGGGGGGGAGGATGTAATACCCGAGAATTTCCACATCTTATTAAATGAATATACTATTGGAAATGAATATTTATTTTAATATAAATATTGATGTGTTGTGAAATGAATAATTCAACTAAGTTAAAGTGAATTTATAATAATATGGATTGTGATGAGAATTGAGTAATGCCTTGTGTGGCATGAGAAAGGAAATTTAAGTAATTAAACCAAGATGAAGATTAATTGCGTATGATTATGTGATTCCATATAAGTAGTGAATACACTCTTAGATTAGCAATATCACTCATGTGGACGTTAATTCATGTTGTGTAAAACTAGTATGGCGATGGAGGTTGGCGGCTGCTTGAAGATAAACCAGGTTTATAATTGCCAGTAATGCAATGTGAACAAGCCCCCCAAGAAAGATAAATCATGGCGTAGGCTAAGGCCAAATGGTCATTGAGAAAAAAAAAATAGTTTTCTTCTATAAAAATGAAATTGAGCACCTTGGCTATAAGTGTGACATTAATAAAATCATATGATAGGAGTATATTTTAATGACATGAGGTACCAAGTAGTACAATGATATCATATGTAATTGTAATGCATAAATATTTAAATATCTGTGTATTCTAGAAACTGAGAAAGAAACTAGATGTTTAAATAAACATTAATATTAAATAATGTTATAATGTGGTTATGTGAGTAGTAAAAAGAATTATGGGGGATACCTGGACAATAATGCTTAACTGCGATATTTTTATTGCATGTATTTAATGTACATGGATTATATGATGTGAGTATGTAACTAATCCTTAATTTCCTAATATAGTATTAATTGTACTTTAATATTACATTATGGGAATTAAAGAAACCAAACCAAACCTAGATAACAATATTGCTGAGATTTTTCTCTTGTCCCAAATTAAGTGTCACAAAAGTACATGAAAAATGACTTGAAGCTAAAACACGTATTTTCCTAAAGGCTATGGAATAGGTGATCATTTGCTAGGAAGATGGCTGGTAAGGGTGGTTGATTAAATCTCTAGTAACCAATGTTATCTTGTATTACACCATGAACTCCAACCTTAATGTAAAGCTAATGACTAGTCCAAGTTTCTTATATAAATACAAGCTTAAATTTCAGTTTTTGTGTTGCTTGAAGTTGTTTGATAGTCTAATTGGAGAGTTATAAGTTGCTGAGCTACTATAGAAGCATACTCAGAGTGTAGGGAGTCCAATTCGAGCTTGAGAAGGTATAAACTCTAGTTATGTTCTTGAAATGGGTCTTAGTTAGTTCTTGAAATTTCTTACATTTTTATGTCAATTGATATGAATTAACATGTTATAATGTGTTTAAGAAGTTTACTAACATGTATGAACTCTTAAATGATGGTTTGAAACATGTTTGAATCAAGGGAAATGAAGTTGGTAGTTACTCTACAAAATGTAGTCTACTACATCGCTACGAATTCGATGTGGTAGCAATCACAAGACTGCTTATATTAGGGTTATACTAATGGTGCAGTATGTAATCTGCACCTCATAACGATTCTTTGGATTCATTATGCTAGGTCATTGCTAATATGGTATTGTGACTTATGTACACATGTAAAAGAGGTATAACATGTGTTATAAAGCTTCCTTATGGGTTATAAAGTATCCAACATGATTTAGTAGAAGATCTTTAACAAGGACTTTTAAGTTTTAAAAACAAACTTTGTTGAAATTCTTGTTCTGCAAATTTTGAGCTTAGTAGCCCACATACATGACTGATTTAGAACCTAAATAATCATGATAAATGATTCTTGGTTATTATATTCATGACCAAACTTGTTAGACCTTGTGTTAGAGAAGTTTTAAGAAAAAGCTTGATATGTGAAAGCTAATATGCATGAATGTTACACGATGTAGTTTCTGATCTTGGAAAAAAGTTAGCTAGACTTAGTTACTTATGATAAGAGTTGTAAAGTTGTCTTATATGTGCCATATTACATCATTCATGATAAAGTGATTTTAAAGGCAACCTTGAACATATTTTCAAAATCTATTTGGATCAGATGGATATCTAGATTCTATAGGGATAATATGTCATGTTATGTCTATAATATCCCTAGATATGATTTATATATATTGAACATGATGATAACTAAACCAAACATGAGTTTAAAGAATGATTCAAAGTGTTAAACAGTGATAGTTATGAATAAAAAATATGAATACTATAAGCATGAGTATTAACATATTAATATTTATATGTAGACATATAGCCAAGTTATAAAGCTTGGTAACCACATGACTTTTCTATTCCATAATAACATGAAAATTGTAAGTTAAAGTTTGTAAAGAATGAACTCAAGAATGGTCATGTGCTATGTGAGAGCTTCTAACGTGCATGTATGTTAAAATATAAGTTCATAGGTGTGCTTAGGTTGGGCAGAAACAGGAAGTGCAAAGCTCAACCCTGGTCTGGCCAGGGGACAGCGCAGCTGCGCCATCCTGCAGTTAAGAATTGTTTCTGTTTTTGATCTGAAGTTCAAGGCATGCTTATATGATTACTTTAACTTGTGATATATGACCAATATGCTATGTAATGTGTTAAGAAGCATGTTATGTGATAGAGATGAATGTTAATCATGGCTTTTAAATGTTAAGTCCAAAAGAATGTTTACAAGATATAAAGCAATGATACGCTGTTTGAATTTGTGATGTCTTACAATCTAATTTGTGCTATGAAAATATAGGATAGGTGATGTTGTATGAGGTCACAACTAAGTTAGATGTTTATATGTACGTTTGAACTTACCTATATGAGTTTATAAAACTAATGAATATCCTATACGTGTAACTATATTATGTTAGGATTCGAAAGATGGTATTAAGCTTTACTTTGGTAAACTACGTTTAAGGCAAGTATCCTAAACCCTTGTATTACTTTTTTGACGAATGTCGTAAGCAAACCTTATCTCTTTGAATGCAAGTTATCTTACTTTCTCGTTCAATTGAGCTAGTATTTTTAAACTCTTGTGAAGATTATTATTCATGTTGAACTTGGAATTGTTTTTGAATATTGTGAAAGTGTCTATGCCATTTGATTCAGCTAGAATATATGCATGTTTATAAAACTGTCCAAACCAATTTACTGGTGCGAAAATCTTGAAAATTGAGTTGAATAACCCTTATGGTAAGGGGAGTGTTTATTGTTGGAAGCCCCAACACACGCGTGAATATTACTGTGTAGTTATGCATACCATAGAGTATTGTAGACTGATCATCTATCATACTTGATTATTTTGGGTAATCAGTTTAATATTGGTAATTCTAGTAGACGTTCAATAGTCCTTAATGACTGCTCAGTATAAATTATTTTATCCAGTTGGATACATTGATAGCCTTTGAATTCATATATATTTGTTGATCTATATTGAATTATCATTCATATTCAAAGGATTTGATTCTAGGATTGTTGATATTCATTATTCATGATATTATTCTGAAACCTTGAACTATCTTAGAGATAATACTTTGATATTTCAAACTTGCGTTATAGAATTCTTTGCCCTTGTTGTATATTACTTGTTGGGCAATTTGTGTTCATTCTTGCTTATTTAAAACCTTTCAGTTAAGGCGAATCAGGGAAGTGTCTCTGGGAAAGACAATGGAAAGGGCAGGGCTACCGACTAGCTTGTTCATTTATGTTTAAAAGTGTTATGTTATATTAAGAATGTTTTTAGACTATGTTTAAGCTTAACTAGGATTATGCAATAAGTCTGTATTAGATATTATTATGTAATCTATTAAGTACTGTAGGTTGCGATACTTGGGGGAATAATTATAATAAATCATTGTATATTATTCTAGATTAGATCTTTCGCTGTGAATGTGTAATTTTAGTTACTATTATATTACTATGAGCACGTGATGAACCGAATTTGAGTGACCAAGTGACGATCTGAATTTGGGGGCGTCACATGTTGGTATCAAAGCTATAGTTATAAACCTTAGGAATGAGAGTCCTTAGATTTTAACTTAGGAAAACTTAGGAGATAAAGATGGATGAGACTCATGTAGAATATTCCTAGAGAGTGACTTAGTATGTTATAGAATATAACTTCATTCTATACAATGAACTTATGTTATATAACATTCTAATGGAGTTGTTTTTTGTGTTGTCTTATGTTGGTGATTGTAGGATGAATGACATTGGAGGACCTAGCCGAGTAGTAGTGTGACGCCCCCAAATCCGGGTATCTTCCAACCCGACAGATGGTGCTCCACGATACTACAATCCATACAATCATTCCATTGAGATAACAACAAAATGAGTGTAATTACTATCTTTGTATTACATTTGTAATAAATCCTTTCCCAGGTTCATAGCCGAAAACATTCATTGTTCTTCATACGTATATTAGATACAAATACACTAATCTATTATAGGACGATTAATTATCCATCTTAGCCTTGCCTTTATCTCTCTTAGAACTCTCAGTTCGTTCGGCTTTAGTTGCAAACATATGGTTCAAGCAAGAATGAGCATAACTAGCTCAACAAGTCTTAACAAAGAATCATATGAATATCACATTAACAATTACATGCTTTACTTCCATAACTAAAAATTAACTATGAAGCAATATGAAACATTTGACTAGTACTTCTCACGTCATAACAACAATTCCATAGTATATACACAATAGCTTAGGAATTCTGAACCGGTCAATAGACCATGAACATAATCTTTCTGTTTTCATACTTGAAAAGGATATCCGGCACTAAGGCCATCCACCCGTTTTTACTTACGAGCACTTCTAGGTGATCAGCCTATTGTACTCTATGTTGATCAACACTCTTTCGTTAAACGTATTTTCATTTAGCATTTGGCAACCTCGCGTGCCCATCGAATAATCGATGAAAGTGCTTTTTGTTTGTACATAGACAAACTTACCTTCTCATCCGTACCAAATACTTGGCATAGGATAGCGTTAACAGTTCTATATCAACAGACTTGTAAACAAATCAAGCAACTCTTCAGTATTAGTCTAGCTGAGTTAAAATAGGCATCGACTCTTTCTTTAATACCTTTCATGCATTGTATAACATGCATCAAAGAAAACATGACTAACACAAAGGTTAGGCAAGCGTTAAGAAAGACTTGCCTTCAAGCGTCTTCGAATATACAATTCAACTATTCTCAGTCTCTACAGGATCTACATGATACATTCACATAGCACACTGTAATTAGTTATTAAACAAACTAACTTTACGGTTCTAACCAACTTCTTTCTCTTCTATGTCTTATTCGAATTAACTTCGGTATTAAAGTCAATTCGACTTCCTATACTTTGGTACGGCTCGTTAACGTTCTTATGTTACTAACCGGCATGCGATCATCATTGGTGAATTACTAATATTGAACCTCATCTATAGTTTACTTATTACGTTCTCGCGTTCTTTGTTTAATTTCTATTAAACCTTACTAAATAGTCTAAGATTATCACCTTATAAGTGATTTAAGGTTAGCTTGATTATGAACATTAAGTACCTTCATTGTCTTACTTTAGGTATACATTCAAATGGAACAAAACCTAACTTGGTCAACATTTTTCTACGATCGCATATCTCTTTGACATCCCTTACATTCTGATGGCCATGTACAGAACTCCAGAGAGAGGTTTTGCCCAGACTCAGCGTTACGGTGCGAGTCCATGTACAAATTCTCACGCTACGATGCGAGTCTCCAGACATTTTTATTTTCTCTCAGCCATACCTAGCGCTGCGGCGCCGACTCTGTGTACCAGTTGGCCAAAATAGTCCATTTTTCTAACGAAACTCCTGGCTTCCTAATTTGTTCGTTTTACATCCGAATTGACCCATTCGAAAGCTTACAAGTCACAAATTACATCCTTTACGTGTTCGTATAAGAATTTTATATTTTCGAATCCATTAACTCGGAATTCACCTTTGATTTCATTTTTGAGCGTTCGTTTAATGTTTTCGACCGTTCAATACTCGTTTTCTTCGTTATAAGTCGGAATGCAACTATTCTCACGGCTACGACTCTTAATTACCTTATCTCACATGTTAACCTTCGAAACCAACGTTTTCAAGTCACACGACAATTTTTGACCTTTAATCCGAGATTTTTACGTTTTCGACGTTTAACGTCTATTTTCGCAAAATTTGTCATAACTTCGTTACTCGTGTTCTATAAGCCAAATCAAATGGAAAACTCCATTGATTCATCATATTCATCCTATCCAAACAATAAGCACATTCCTTATCTATAACGGTTCTCAAATCGTTCGTTCAAAACTAAGTTCATTTTCAAGACTTTCTACGGTTTAACTTACGTAAACACTTACGATTTCTATTTGGTTATGACCTATCAATGATTTGATCACTAATAGACATCCTTATAGCTCCTCAATAAACATGATCCACCAATCTACGATTCTTCTACGAGAAAGATTTTGAAAAAGATGAAGATTACGGTTTATGAGAATTTACCTTTGAAGTAATTCACGTTCTTGATAAACGTCTAAAGGTTTGCTTGGAAGTAGAATGATTAAGTGTTTCTAGCTCTTTCTCTCTCTCAATATAGGTTGAACAATGTTTTTAAAATAACAAATAATCAACTCTAGCTTTGTATATATAGGCAACCAACTAAGGGGCAAAATGGTCCAAATGGCACCTCCTTACTATTGCAACTCCTTAATCAACTTTGCCACCAAGTAAAGTACTTGGTGAGAAAGTTGTCACTTTACTTGACCATCAAGTGGTCGGCCCACTCCCCTTTTGGATCATCCCATGGGTTGCCCCATGGGTTTTACCCATCCCATGACCCACCGGTTCGACCCGCGATTTACTTTTTGGATTGGGCTTGACATAATTAGTATTGGGCCTTGACTTGAGCTTGTACACGTAATTCATTGGGCTTGCTATTGGTTTAAGTCCAATTAGATTATACCAAACCCTTAACTCATACTCCATTAATACGTCTCGTATTCTCTTCGTTTAATATGCATACAATATTCGTATTATACGTCGTACTATTCTTCATGCCATACTCGTAGTCATACTAATATAATACTCGTATTTCATACGTATAATATCTGAAATGACTATACGCATTTCATTTCCCTTTCGGAAACCTCTTTCACAAACTCTTAGGTTTTACGTCCACAAGTGAAAACTTCATTTGCCATAACAAAAATATTATTGGATATTCCATAATATCTTCGTATTCTATCATTACGCGTTTCTCAAAATTTCCAATCTAAGCTCCGAACAAAATCGGATGAATGTGTTTTTACGCAAACATTCTTGGAAAACCTTTGTTTTCTTCTTGATAATTCACAACAATTAATCCTAGCACAAAGCCAGGATACTAACCACATCCGTATATTCTAGGTCATAGAACTACCTTCGAACATCTTACTCACGTAATAAATCAATTAAATTCATTTAATTCGCATAATAAATTAAAATTAAATTCATTCAAAATTCGAAATTCTCGGGCGTTACAAGTAGAGGAGGAGCCGTGTGATATTCATGTGGTATATGAGGAACCATTGATAGCGGAGCCCATATCAGTAGTGGCCCCTATTGATGAGGATGACGAAGAGGAGGAGATGGTGCCTTTACCTGAGGAGTCTGATCCGAAGGAGGAGCCTATGAAGGATGAACCTGAGCCCATGGAGGACTTTGACGAGGCTACTTTTGAGGATCGGATGTTGGGAGAATATGAGGAACATATTTTGGAATTGGGATGTAGAATGGAGGAATTAGCGGCTGAAGCTAGGGAAAGGGAGTCCGAGTTCCAGAAACTGAGGGACGAGGACCATCGGAGGAAATTAGTGATGCAGGAGATGGAGGTGGAGATTGCTCACCGTAAGGAGGCAGGGATCCAGATGAGAACTTTGTTTCACCGATCGGGGGCTAGAAATGTGGAGCTGGAAGGGAAGCTGGAAGAGGTGGAGCAGAGAGAGATAAGCGAGAGGACGGAGAAGGAAACACTTTGCACTCAGCTAGAGATGAAAGTGATGGATAGGATCCACTTCGAGGAGAAGTGGGAAGGAGCTAATGATCGGGCTAATGATCTAGAGGATGAAGTGAGGTGTAAGAGAAGGAAGATGAACAAGATGGGCTATGCTCTACGCACGGCCATGGAGAGGTTGATTGATGGGGTAAATCACTACCCGACAGAGCAGGGACAGACCCGACATACCATAAGCCGAGACATGGTGGTGCACATTACTCAGAAGAAATACCAGAGCGCAGTGGAGCGTGGGATGTTAGATTGAGTCTAGAGAAATAAGCTTATTAGTTGTATTATATTTATTTACTAGTAATTACCCGTGCCTGAAGGCACGATGTAACGAAAAATTAGATTAAAATTCGAAAAATACTATATTATCTTAAGACTCTTTTCAACTTAAAATAACTTAAGACATAACAATTATCATAATTTATCGCAATACCACAATAATTATTTTTCCTTTAAAAATAGATATCCAGAAAAATCTAAACTTGTCTACAAAACTTACAATCATCAATAACAATTAACATAATTATAATTATTATTATAATTATAGTTATTATGACTATTATTGTTGTTATTATTATTATTATAGTTATTATTATTATTATTATTATTATTGTTGTTGTTATCTATATAATAAAACAGAACCAATTTTGAATCTTTCATTTGACAAAGCACAAGGACGGTTCAGATTCATTCTAACTTAATTCTTCCAACTTAATCTAAAGGCTCATTTTTCTTCCCGCCCAAATCAAATTCACCCCTACACCCACTCTCTCTCATGTTCACACACAAAATCTTTCTCTCTCCTCTCTTCTTCACACACAAAAACAAATAATAATAATAATAATACAAATAATAATTATTATTAGTAATATTAATATTAATATTAATAATATTATTATAATAATAGTACTACTACTACTACTACTACTACTACTAATAATAATAATAATATTATTATTATTATTATTATTAATAATACAAACAAATAATAAAAATTATAATTATTATTATTAGTATTAGTATTATAATAATAATAATAATACTAATAATTATTAGTAATATTATTATTATTATTATTGTTGTGACACCCCCAAATCTGGTACTTCCATTTCCACAGGATTTGGTGTTCACTGTACAAACATCATCCATCTATCTACCCATAAATAAATGCAAACCATGCAATAGATAGAAATAATAATAAATCTCCCCTTATGGGGTTACATCAACTACATAATAAATAAATCACAGGTTACTCTAACCTTAAACATCTGTGCGGAAATATAAACAATAAGTCTTAAGTAACATCAATTCTAATTACATCACATAAATAATCAGTCTTTGTTACTTGCTAAGCTTGCCCTTGCCTTTACTAGTGGAAGGTTCGTCTGCTCTTTCTTTCTTAACTGCAATGTTATTATTACGCTAGGGTGAGCACGATTGCCCACAAGTATAACAATATAACAATGAATAATAACATGGGAGAGAAATAATAACTTCTGAAATAAAAGCTCAACTTTTGAATCAAGAATGAATAACAAGAATCAAAAGATTTCTGAGGGTCATAAGACCTTAAACTATGTCATAGGTTAACAAGGGTTAAACTTGAAACCTTTAACAGTCATAAGACTATGGACCTTTCTACTCGTACTTAGGGGGATCAGCCCTTAGTACCATACTGTGCACAATATCTTAACGCTAACGCATAAGTAAATCCCTTTGCAGGATTGTTCATCTCAGTTTGACATTCGAGTCCACACAAAAGGAAGTTTGGTTTGGATAATTCAATAAGGGTTCTGAAATTTAGAACGTTCATCAACTATGGACTAGTTGAATCAATAAGGATTCGCTAGTCTAACAAGGTTCAACAATAATGATATTCAAATTGAATAATAATCTCAAGAAGTATAGAATAGAACAAATATTGTATAACAAATTCATAGTTTGAAAGGATAGTCAATCTTTAATATAATAATTCAAACTTGAATAATAGTAATGAGAATTTACTCAAGGTAAATAATAAACTTGAACAATGATAACGGCTAGGGGTAAGAAATTTGCCTCGTGCATAGATTACACTTTAGTTAAACAAGTTCCTTGAATTTAATCCTACATACCATTTAAATTAACAATACTAGTTAATTATAACTTAACTAATCATCAAACGTTCATTCTTTTTGTCTAACTCGAATTATGACTATACTTAGTCAATTTATTACACTCATTGTCACATAATTTACACTTTATGAATAACAACCTAATTATGTATTTAATAATTCAATCCATATGCAATTATGTTATTGATATGATAATAATCTGTTTTAACATCTTACTGTACTTCTAATATATTCTTATGTTCATTAAATTAGATTAATATCACATTCATGGACTTAAACACTTTAAAATTTTCGTTTACGAACTTTCGGAGAGTAGGTATTATGCCATTTCATTCGATGTATCTTGATTTCTCATTATTGGTGTGCGCTGCCAGCATTCACATTTGGTCAATGGCGTAAGAAGACGACTCTTATACTCAGATGTCACAATATTGCATGCACATGACGTACATTTCTGTAAATGGCGATTCGCAAAAAATCGCAGAACATGCCAATTTCTACAAAAATTTTTTTATTTCTACACGAATTTAATCATACCCACATGTTAGAATTCGTATATAAACATTACTCAACATCTATAAAATGATTTTAACCCATTAAAACACATAATTACAGAATTAAAATATATAAATTTCACTGTTTTTGTGTTCTTGAAGATTTTGAACAAAAACATAAAATTTTAACACTCTGATTCGTTATAACAACCGAATCCGTTCATTTAAGGTTTGGTCTCTTCGTAACAACATGCATAATCAAATAAGAGTGGGAATTTTATAAAAACATTTATGTTTGACACATTAAATTTATGTATAAGGGCCATATGGTCATAACTCAAACTCTGTAATTTTGAAGCAATCATATACGGTGTAATATAATGAAACTGATGATAGGGAATCATGCAATATATATATAAAACATGCTATACTACTCGAATTATTACATATATCCATATAACAACACAATTTCCCAATTATAGAGACTTTGCAGGATGAATGAAAGCCATTTTATAAAAACTTTAATACGTAATTTAAAATTTGGGAAGGAAGGGATTACTCACAGCTTACTGTAGATAGAAGAGATGAACTTTCTCAATTAATCAAACAACTAACAATTCTCTCAAATTCTTAATTCTCTATCTGTGTGATTTCCTTGTAGAACTTAGAAAATGAAGAGGAGAAGAATACGTATAATAATAACAAGGGAAGGAACTGACGCGTTGTGGTCAGTTACCCAGTCATAGGTAACTTCCCCCAACTCCCACTAAGGCCATGTTTTGCTACCATTTAAAAGCTTATACCCAATTAATTTAATAAAACCTCTTATACTATAGTTTAAATAATGTCACACTCCTTTATAAAATAAATCAATATCTTATTTACTTTACTTTAAATAAAATATAATATAATAATTTTTCATAAATTCACATAGTCACATAATTAGATTTCTCATTAATAAATAATATCAAATTATTAACTCTCTAATTAATAAATAAATTAATTAAAATACCAATAGCTTATTAAATATTTCTTTTAATACAATAAGCTCACATAATCACATACTCGATAATAAAATTTTCGATTAATTTAATAAATGTAACACATATAATTAAATTAATTTACCCATAATTTCATCAATTAATTATTTAATCTAATAATTAAATCATCAAAAATATTTATTTACTTCAATAAATATTAAGAATTAAATTACAAAAATCTCGTTATCACATCTTTCCCCTTAAAAGGATTACGTCCTTTAATCACGACTCAATAAATTTGACTGAATTACATTCTCTCCCCCTTACAAAGATTCTATCCCGTAATCACTTACACATAATTAAGTAAATAAATGAGTGTAATTCTTCATCATATTCTCTTGAGTTCCCACGTAGCTTCTGACGTTGTGGTTACTCCAAATTACCTTAACAGAAGGTATTACTTTATTTCTAAGAACTTGTTCTTTTCTGTCGACAATTTGAACACAAATTTTCTTTGTAAGATAAGTCTTTTTCAAAATACAGGGGTTCTTATTCAATTACATGCTTGTAATCGTCTTTTTAGGGTCGTAACACAGAAACATGGAAGACGTTATGGACATTCTCGAGTGATGGAGGTAAGGCTACCTCATACGCAACTTCACCGATTCTTCTCAATACTTCAAATGGTCCAATGAATCTTGAGCTTAATTTCCCTTTTTTTCCGAACCTGATCTTCCCCTTCCAAGGAGAGACCTTCAAGAAAACATAGCTACCTGATTCAAATTCGATATTTTTTGATTGTGGATCGCGTACTTCTTCCTCATCTCATCTTGAAGTGCTACCAAATCGTGCTCGGATCACTTTGACTATTTCTCAACATCTCATTGCATTACTAATTACTGGGCCTAACAATTGTCTTTCGCCAACTTCATCCCAATAAAGTAGAGTTCTGCACTTTCTGCTGTATAACGCTTCGTAAGGCGGCATGCCTATACTAGCATGGCAACTGTTGTTGTAACCGAACTCTACGAGCAGTAGATGATCATCCCAATTTCCTTTAAAGTCCATTATATAAGCTCTTAACATATCTTCCAATGTCTGAATTGTTCTTTCACTCTGTCCATCTGGCTGAGGGTGATATGCCGTACTCATTCGCAACTGTGTACCCATGCATTCTTGTAGACGTTTCTAGAAGTTCGATGTAAAGAGCAGATCTCTATCAGCAAAATTTAACACCGGCACTCCGTGCCTCGAAACAATCTCTATTACGTATAGTCTCGCCAACTGATCTAAGTTGAATCTAATTTTGATCGGAAGGAAGTGTGCGGATTTCGTCAGTCGGTCAACGATAACTCATACTGCGTCGTAGCCTTTCTGAGTCGTCGGAAGGCCAACCACAAAGTCCATTGTAATATGTTCCCATTTCCATTCTGGGATCTCTAACGGTTGTAGCAATCCACTCGGTCTCTGATGTTCTACTTTTACTTTCTGGCAGGTCAGACACTTGGAAACACATTCTACAACATCACGTTTCAAATTCGGCCACCAGAAGTGTTTTCGAAGATCTTGATACATCTTGGTACTACCAGGGTGAATCGAATATCGTGAGATATGAGCCTCACTCAAAATGTCTTCCTTAATCGCTGGTACTGGCGGTACCCAAATTCTGCTCTCAAATCTTAGTATTCCTTCCTTATCCATCTTGAACCTCGGTTCAGTTCCTTCAGATATCTTCTTTGTCATCTTTTTACATTATTCATCCTGAAGCTGATCCTCCTTTACTTTATCTAGTAGAGTTGTACCAAATTGCATCTGAAATAGCTTCTCATCAATCTCCATAGGATATCTCACTTCCAACTCCATTTTCTCCATTTCTACAATTAACTCCTCCTGAGCAGTCAACTTCATCAATTTATCATGACCCTTTCTACTTAAGGCATCGACAACCACATTTGCTTTACCCGGATGGTATAAAATTTCACAGTCATAATCCTTAATTAATTCCAACCATCTTCTTTGACGCATATTCAAATCCTTCTGTGTGAAAATATATTTCAGACTCTTGTGATCCGTATATATTTCACACTTCTCCCCGTCGAGATAGTGCCTCCAAATTTTCAAAGCAAAAACAACTGCAACTAACTCCAAGTCATGGGTCGGATATCCCTTCTCGTAATCCTTCAATTGTCGTGATGCATACGCAATGACTTTGTCGTTTTGCATCAGCACACAACCAAGTCCTTTATGCGACGCATCACTATAAACAACAAAATTTCATGTATCGTCAGGAAGAGATAACACAGGTGTCGTACTCAACCTCTTCTTCAATTCTTGAAAAATTTCCTCACACTTATCCGTCCAAACAAATTTCATAGCTTTTCGAGTTAAATTCGTTAATGGAGTTTCGATCTTGGAAAAGTCTTGTATGAACCTTCTATAATACCCTGCCAATCCAAGAAAACTTCTTACTTCCGACAGCGTTCTCAGCTGATCCTAGTTAATCACGTCTTCGACTTTGGATGGATCTATCGAAATTCTGTTTTTATCGATCACGTGCCCAAGAAATTGTACTCGTTTAATCCAAAATTCGCATTTCGAAAACTTGGCATACAACTTTTCCCATCTCAATTCTTCCAATGTTAATCTCAAATGCTCTTCATGTTCTTCCTTGGTTTTCGAATAGACCAAAATGTCATCTATAAATACCACTACGAACTTATCAAAAAACGGCTTGAACACACCATTCATTAGTCCCATAAATGCTGCAGGAGAATTCGTAAGACCAAACGACATTACTAAAATTTCGTAGTGACCATATCGTGTTCTGAATGTTGTCTTCGGTACATCCTCTGGCCTCACCTTCAGTTGATGATAACCGCTTCTCAAGTCTATCTTGGAAAAGTATCTCACTCCCTTCAATTGATTAAACAGGTCATCGATCCTCGGTAATGGATATCTGTTCTTAATCATGACCTTATTCAGTTCTCTGTAGTCAATGCAGAGCCGCATCGATCGTCTTCCTTCTTTTCAAATAATAACAGGCGCTCCCCACGGCGACACGCTCGGTTGAATGTATTTCTTGTCCAAGAATTCTTGTAGTTGTACCATTAATTATTTCATCTCATCTGGTGCCATTCGATATGGTGCCTTCGATATTGGGAGCGCTTAGGCGCCAAATCGATCACAAAATCTACCTCTCTCCGGTGGAAGTCCTAGAAAATAAATTCTGAAATACGCCAACGAAGTCCCTCACAATCGGTATTTCTTCTACCTTCAGATTCTCTTTTCGACTGTCGACTATGTAAGCTAAGTATCCTACACAGGATTTTCTTACCAACTTCCTGGCCTGCATCATCGTCAGATAACTCGCTTGTCTAGGCGACTTGCTACCATAAAACACAACCTTTGACGAGGTCATAAGGTTAATACGCTTCTTTTGGCAATCAATTACAGCTCCTTAATTGAATAACCAGTCCATTCCCAAAATAACATCAAATTCTCGAAGTCGAATAGGGATAAGATCTACGTTCATGATATTACCCTTAATATCCACTCTACAGTTCTTATGTACGTACTTAGCAGGGATTATTTCTCTATTCGCAATTTCTATGTTCATGGGGTAATCCAATTCATTTTTAGGCAAATCTAAATTCTTGACAAAGTCGTCGGATATAAAGGAACATGTAGCACCCGAATCAAATAAAACATAAGCATTAATTTTATTGATCGGAATGATACCTGACACCACATCACAAGATTGAACTGCATCCTGCACCGTCATGTTGAAAGTCCTGGTAGTCGGTCGATTTGTTGCGATTGGTCCGGTGATAGTTAAGGCATTTCCACTGTTATTTTCCCGGTTTCCTCCTGATCCTGACCCTCCTGATCCCTTTTTAGGACAGTCTCTTGCCAAATGATCCTTTGAACCACAAGTGAAACAAGCACCCTTCTTTGGGTTAGGACAGTAAGGTGCTATGTTGCCTTCCTGACCACAATTGTAGCACGCTCTTTTTCCCTTCATACAAACTCCAAGATGAGCTTTCCCGCAGGTCGGGCATGCTTCGATTCTTTTCTTCTGACTTCCTTGTTGACTTCCAGCTGACGAATTATCCGTCCACTTCCTCTTCTGATTATGACTACTCCCAGTGTTACTCCCACCAGTCTTGTTATTACTTTTATTATCACCCTTCTTCTTTTTCTGCTCTTGATTATACTTGGTCACCGCATCGCTTCCACCTTCAGCGAGGATTGCCTTTTCCAATACTCCGGAAAATGTGTTTATCTGAAACATTGATACTTTATGATATACCCAAGGCTTTAGTCCCTGTTCGAATCTTCTGGCTTTTCTCTCGTCCGTGTGTACTTGATACGAGGCGAACCTCGCTAACTCGTTGAATCTAGCCGCATAATCAGGTACGCTAATATTTCCCTGCTTCAATTCCAGAAATTGAATCTCCATCTGGTTCTGTGAGATGGTTGGGAAGTACATCTCAAAAAACATTTCTTTAAATCTCTCCCAAGTAATTACACCTTCACCTCCACGAACTTTGTTTGTTTCCCACCAATAGCTAGCTTCAAACTTCAGCATAAATGTTGCAAAAGTGGTCTTCTGGTCTTCTCTAACCCTAGCAACGTTGAAAACCTTCTCCATTTCCATAACCCACGTTTGAGCCTCGATCGGGTTTATGGAACCTTTAAATTCTGGCAGTCCCACCGCCTTGAAATCTTTAAACATAGTATTTGGTGGAGCTTGAGGTTGATAAGTTATTCCTCCAGTCAGTAATTTAACCAACTGCTGCACGGGATTAGCATTGGCATTATTGTTGTTATTTGTTGACTTTTCCTGAGCTGGTTGACGTTGTTGTCTTCTTCTTGGCGAAATATTTCTATTAAGATATATGTTTATTAAATCTCTATTAAATTCTCTAAATATTTAAGACTTAACTCAACAATTTAATATAATCGTTTAACACTATCTCAAACAACTTGATATATATTCATTCAAACTAAAAGTTTTAACATCAAACGATAGCATAACTGCTATTTACATCATCTATCCTAAGATAAAAAAAATCTACAAGATTTAAAAGATTAAAATATTCCTTCGTTCATAAACACATCGAAATTTACATATAAAAAAAACTAATTAAGTTTTTTTTTCACATAATTAAACAAATTCTATCACTGTCCGTCAAGGTGCTGAATAGCCTTGCCATGCTCCTCTTCCATGATACGAGACATTGTCCTGTGATCCAGCATGTACGATAGAAGTCCTTCGAACTGGATGGGGTACCTCAAAACTCGATCCTGGGCCTCATCCATTGCGTGATTAAGTGTAGAGTACGTCTCTCTAAGCTTTTCCTACTTTGCACGACCATCCTCTTCCGCAAGATCAGCACGACGTGACTCTCTTACCCAGCCCTCCTCTTCTATGACAATCCTCTCTGAACTCTCTTTCAGATCCTTCTTCAACTTTTCTATCTCTGTGGTCTTATCTTCGGTTTGACCTTTCTCATGGACCAAATCCCATTATACATTTCCCAGCTATGAGTGAAGAGTCAAAATCTCCCTCTCCTTCTGCTCGAGAGTAATTTGCTGAATAATAACTCGCTCAGTCAGATCTTGCACCTCATCTCGTAACTCCACGTTACAGTCGTATAATGTGTTGTACATCTCAGCATCTATAGAATGCTGTGGAAACTCCTCTTCTTCCTCTTCCTCGTCAAATTCCTCCTCAGGATCCTCCTCAAGATCTGTCTCAGGTTCATGCTCCTGACCAACAACGGTGATCAATAGAGAGGACTCCCTCTGTACCAACTGTTCCCTAACGACATGAATGTCCCTGGGCTCTTCCTCTGTAGGTACTATAGGTACTCGGGGTTCCTCCTCCCCAGCTCGACTAGTTCCTCCAACGTTAGACATCCTAACAACAAAATTTCGAGTTTTAGTTACTACGTCGTACTAGTGAGCACATAATTAACACATAAGCACATAAAGTCTTTTATTATCTTTAATAAATTACAAAAATTCATTTCCTAGAACTCGATAAGAGTTTTCCATCACTATGTTCTTTCTATAAGGCTACTACCTAAGGTTGTTCCCCACCTAAGGTTCATAACCTCTGACTTTGATAATTAACTTGTGACACCCCAAATCCTAGACTTCCATTTCCACAGATTTGGTGTTCTTCATGACAAACATCATCCATCTATCTACCCATAAATAAATTCAAACCATGCAATAGATAGAAATAATAATAAATCTCCCCTTATGGGGTTACATCAACTACATAATAAATAAATCCCAGGTTACTCTAACCTTAAACATCTGTGCGGAAATATAAACAATAAGTATTAAGTAATATCAATTCTAATTACTTCACATAAATAATCAGTCTTCGTTACTTGCTAAGCTTGCCCTTGCCTTTACTATTGGAAGGTTCGTCTACTCTTTCGTTCTTAACTACAATGTTATTATTATGCAAGGGTGAGCACGATTGCCTGTAAGTATAATAATATAACAATGAATAATAACATGCGAGAGAAATAATAACTTCTGAAATAAAAGCTCAACTTTTGAATCAAGAATGAATAACAAGAATCAAAATATTTCTGAGGGTCATAAGACCTTGAATTATGTCCTAGGTTAACAAGGGTTATACTTGAAACCTTTAATAGTCATAAGACTATGGACCTTTCTAATCGTACTTAGGGGGATCAGCCCTTAGTACCATATTGTGCACAATATCTGAACGCTAACGCATAAGTAAATCCCTTTGCAGGGTTGTTCATCTCAGTTTGACATTCGAGTCCGCACCAAAGGAAGTTTGGTTTGGATAATTCAATAAGGGTTCTGAAATTTAGAACGTTCATCAACTATGGACTAGTTGAATCAATAAGGATTCGCTAGTCTAACAAGGTTCAACAATAATGATATTAAAATTGAATAATAATCTCAAGAAGTATACAATAGAACAAATATTGTATAACAAATTCATACTTTGAAACGATAGTCAATCTTTAATATAATAATTCGAACTTGAATAATAGTAATGAGAATTTACTCAAGGTAAATAATAAACTTGAACAATGATAACGATTAGGGGTGGGAAACTTGCCTCGTACGTAGATTACACTTTAGTTAAACACGTTCCTTGAATTTAATCCTACATACCATTTATATTCACAATACCAGTTAATTATAACTTAACTAATCATCAAACGTTCATTCTTTTTGTCTAACTCGAATTATGACTATACTTGGTCAATTTATTACACTCATTGTCACATAATTTACAATTTATGAATAACAAACTAATTATGTATTTAATAATTCAATCCACATGCAATTATGTTATTGATATGACAATAATCTGTTTTAACATCTTACTGTACTTCTAATTTTTTTTTTTGTTCATTCAATTAGATTAATATTACATTCATGGACTTAAACACTTTAAAATTTTAGTTTCTGAACTTTCTGGAGAGTGGTATTGCTATGGACATGTCTTGATTCTCTATTTGCGGTGGGGCTCAAGGCCGTGTGGAAGGAATCGATGCGTTGTGGTCAGTTACCCAGTCATGGGTAACTTCCCTCAACTCCCACAAAGGCCATATTTCGCTACCAATTAAAAGCTTATACCCAATTAATTTAATAAAACCTCTTATACTATAGTTTAAATAATGTCACACTCCTTTATAAAATAAATCAATATCTTATTTACTTTACTTTAAATAAAATATAATAATTTCTCATAAATTCACATAGTCACATAATTAGATTTTCCATTAATAAATAATGTCAAATTATTAACTCAGTAATTAATAATTAAATTAATTAAAATACCAATAGGCTTATTAAATATTTCTTTTAATACAATAAGCTCACATAATCACATACTTGATAATAAAAATTTCCACATTAATTTAATAAATGTAACAAATATAATTAAATTAATCTACCACAATTTCATCAATTAATTATTTAATCTAATAATTAAATCATCAAAAATATTTATTTACTTCAATAAATATTAAGAATTAAATTACAAAATCTCGTTAAGTCACAATTATAATACTACTACTACTACTACTACTACTACTACTACTACTAATAATAATAATAATAATAAAAATAATATTAATTAAAACAGAACTAATAATAATAATAATAATTATAATAATACGAATAATAATAATAATAATAATATTAGTAATAATAATAATAATAATAATTATAATAATAATATTATTAATAGTAATCCATATAATAAATATTCAGATTCATTCTAATTGATTTTTGGTAAAGGAAAGCACACAAATCGCATTGATTCATTCTAATTTTAATTTAAAATAATAATAATAATAATAATAATATAATAATAATTATTATTCTAATTATAATAATAACAATAATAATAATAATAACAACAATAATAGTAATAGTAATAATAACACCACCACCACCAACAACAACAATAATAATAATAATAATAGTATTAATAATACTAACTATTATTATAATAATAATAAGCACAATAATAATAAAAATAACAATTTTATTTTTATTAATTAGTAGTAGTAGTATTATTGTGCTTATTGTTATTATTATTATTATTATTATTATTATTATTATTATTATTATTATAGTTAGTTATTATTATTATTATTATTATTATTATTATTATTATTATTATTATTGTTGTTGTTGTTGTTGTTGTTGTTACTATTACTATTATTGTTATTATTATAATTATAATAATAATAATAATTATATTATAATTATTATTATTTTGAATTAAAATTAGAATGAATCTGAACCGTACTTGTGCTTTCCCGCCCAAATCAATTAGAATGAATCTGAATATTTATTATATAGATTACTATTAATATTATTATTATTATTATTATTATTATTACTATAATAATAATAATTATTATTATTATTACTATTACTAATATTATAATTATAATAATAATAATAATAATTATTATTATTATTATTATTATTATTCGTACTATTATAATAATTATTATTATTATTATTAACATCTGTTATAATTAATATTATTATTATTATTATTATTATTTAGTAGTAGTAGTAGTAGTAGTAGTAGTAGTAGTAGTAGTAATAATATAATAATAATAATAATAATAATAATAATAATAATAATAATAATAATAATAATAATATTATTATTATTATTATTAATATTATTACTAATAATAATTATTATTAGTATTATTATTATTATTATAATAATACTAATAATAATTATAATTATTATTATTTGTTTTTTATTAATAATAATAATATTATTATTATTGTTAGTAGTAGTAGTAGTAGTAGTACTATTATAATAATATTAATATTAATATTAATATTATTATTATTATTATTTGTTTGTGTGTGAAGAAGAGAGGAGAGAGAAAAATTTTGTGTGTGAACATGAGAGAGAGTAGGGTGTATGTGACGCCCCCAAAATTAGGTATACATTACCCATCTTGAGTCGCCAGATACATGGTACAAAATTCAAATACAACTTAATAATACAACTGTCGTGTACAATACGACAAAACATAAACTGTGAGTTTGAATACAAATATTGTCTACTAGAGATTATACAAACTCAAAAGGAGTCCTCATTACAATTATTATCACACTATTTCACAAAATAGTGAAGACTACTAATGCACCATCTAGGACCATCACTCTGTTCTCCGACTAGTCCCAACTACGTTCTCATTTCCTGAAGAGAACAATGAAAGAAAGGGTGAGCTCAACTAGCCCAGTAAGAAATATTATGACTAAGATAATGTAGAATAATTTATCGTTAGCCTTCAACAATGTTAAATTGATAAAATATAATAATTATCAAGTTTAACTGCAGCGGAACAAGCAATCTATTAAAAGAGTCAAGTAGAGAATGAAATCTACTATCTTTTATGATTTAAAAAGTTTTCATCACTTTTATCGGCCGAGACTCAAATTTCAATAAATAATCCACATCATTAAATCATTCACACTTTTCTGTGCCAATGATATTCTTTAGTATCACGACCACGAATTATCCATGCACTACGGGCCAAAGATAATCGTGTTTTCATCAACATTCCCGATCATGCCATAAAACAACTCATCTTTGCTCCCTTGGCGTCAAGAGAATCCATAGCCATAATCATACCAAAATCGTCCATCAATGCACTACGGGCCAATGAGGACTTTTAATTTTCACATCATTTGTAACATTACGGTCATGATTACAATCAAGATAATCCTCGGTCATAATCATACCAAGTCCATCTATGCACTACAGGCCACAGATGACTTTCAACATAATATAAACATGAGGATGATGACAATGATATAAGAATTCAATAAAACAAGTTCAAGAATTAATTAATCCATGAACCAATAACGTCCAAATTGTCAACATGATACTGCTTTGTAGAGTAAAATTCAAGAATGCTCAGAAGAATATTTCCATGGAAAGATATTGGATGAAGCGCAAATATCAAGGATATTCCACTAATTTCATGGAGTATAGAATTCAAAATTTTAATCAACCGAGTATAATACCGAATGAAATAACAAAAGATATCACCATGCATGCAGATTGGCATGAGCGGTTATTCAATGTAGAATAATAATAACGGAACCGAGTGTCGGTGAAATTCACACCGCGAGGATGTTCCAAATGTAATAATAAATGCGGAATAATAAATGATGGAACCAGTCCTACAGATAGTACATCTGAGGATATTAAAGCGAGAATAATAAAGACGGAATAATAAAAATGGAACCGTGTTCGGCAGATATAGCACAGATGAGGATATTAAATGTATAATAAAGACAAAATAATAGAAGAATGTCACCAAGTATAGGGTAGTTGGCGTATACAAAAGTTATTCCAATGAACAATAAAGAAATGGAATAATGTAAGTTCTCTTCTTGAATACAAAAGAATAATATCACTTCGTAGTAAAATAATACTTGATATAAGAGTAGTGAAGTAATGTAAAACTTTTCTTATATCTCTATAGTCTTTCTCTATAGTTTCTTTCTCTAGAGTTCAGGTGAATTAAGTAAGAAAATAATGAAGGAATGAGCTTCTATTTATAGGAAAATGGAATGCATAGTAATTAATCCATGAACGGTCCAGATTGATTTACTTTTAATCGACGGTCTGATATTTAAAGAAAAATCTTTTAAATAAAATAAAATATATTCTATTTATATAAAAGATTTTTACTATGCAAAACACTATCTACGGGCACTATGCAAACACTATGAATAATAAAATACAATATATTTTATTTATAGAATAACTTTAATAAAGTATTTTGTTTTATATAAAAAGATTTTACTATACAAAATACTATGCATAATAGAATATAATATATTCTATTTATAGAATAACTTTAATAAAGTATTCGCATTTTATATAAAAGATGTTTCTATTTTATTACGTGAATAAAACAAAACTTCTAAATCAACAATAATTGAATCAAATAATGTGAGATACTATGCAATAAAACTATTGTAGCAATAATTGAACAAAAGCGAGTGACTTCTCACATAAATATCAATAATTAATACCGTGGTGCTACTATGCAACAACGCCAGACATCGTATTTTTTACCAATTGAGTAGTTCAACAGTATCAACGGTAAAACTTCCGCCGTTATTTTCAATAAAATATTTTTGTCGTTTCCTCAATTCGACAATAATTCCGTTGTGGGGTCCACCAATGATTGTGCCATCGTACGAATATTTCCTGTTTAAAACAAATATTCCCCGACCAATCGAATATAATATGACAACTTGCATACTTTGCAAAATTTATAAATATTACCCACAACTATAACATTATCTCAAATTCACACCATAATATAAAAAAAATATTTCGAGAAAATTAATTCTTTATTTATAAAATCTGGGGTTTCATAGTGTAGGGGTGAATTTGATTTGGGCGGGAAGAAATATGAGCCTTTAGATTAAGTTAGAATGAATCTGAACCGTCCTTGTGCTTTGTCAAATGAAAGATTCAAAATTTGTTCTGTTTTATTATATAGATGTGTTGTTTAATCTGTTGTTGTAATCTCAGTCTTATGTGTAAGATGTGAGATAGTAGTAGACCCCAACTTTTGAAAAATGTTAGAGTGGTAGTAAGCTAGTGTTATCCCCGTCTTTTGTGATAATAGGGGATATGTGTTATAATTTATAGCAGTATGCTAGAGAGAATCATGTAATTGTAACGATTTAGCATATGAATATAAATGAGCTTTAATTCATAAACGTGTTATAAAGTTATTCTTCTTTATGTTAAGAGAAATACTTAAGTGATATAACTGATCAATAATAATAAAATGAAAATTTGTGATGCAGTTCATGACACCAAGACGTAGAATAACTGTACCAGAAGAATCGGTTAATGATGAGAGAGGACCAGTAGATCCGATGCAGAGGCTTGTATATTTGTTAGGAGAGGCTCCTAGGGGAAGGAATGAATCAGACCACCCGTTCCCCAAGAAACTCCAATCACAAACTTTAAAGATTTTAAGAGTGTAGGACCACCAAAATTTGTAGGAACGACTGACCCGATAATTGCGCAAACATGGATCAATGAGATCGAGAAAGCTTTCACTATAGCTCGCGTGGGTGAAGATCAGAAGACTGTGTTTGCTACGTATATGATGAGGGGAGAAGCAAACTATTGGTGGGAGGCTAATAAGCAGAGAGCTAGCGAAGGAACGATAACATAGGATAGGTTTAAGACACTGTTCTTCGAGAATTACTTCCCGAAGAGCATGAAGAATCGAATGAAGGTGAAATTTCTAGAATTAAAACAAGGTCATATGACGGTGGCGCAATACGTAGCTAAGTTTAACGAACTAGCGCGATATGTGGAGCACCAAGTTGGGGATGAAGAAAGAAAGGCGAGACGCTTCGAGCAAGGGCTGAAGCCATGGTTATATAATAAGGTATTAGTTCTACATATTGATTCCTTTGCGATGTTATTAGAGAAGGAAATTATTGTGGAAGGTGGGAGTGAGGCCTTAAGTCTATATCATAAGTTGAAGAAAAACAAGAACATTGGTAGTGAGTATCGTGGATGAGAAAGCAGCAGCGAAGGGAGTAACTCCGGAAAGAGAAAATAGGAAAACAATAACAACAACAACAACAACAACAACAGAAAACAATAACCAAGGTGGAAGTCACCAGGGAAACTTTAAGAAAAGGACTGAAGCTTGTAACAAGTGTGGGAGGAGTCATCAGGGGGAGTTCTGGAACGGAAAGAACACGTGTTATAATTGTGGCCAAGAGGGGCACATATCGCCAAATTGCCCAAAACCAAAAAAGGTTAGGGGATGTTTTGCTCGTGGATCAACAGAGCACCAGATAAAGGATTTCCCAAAGAAAGGAAGTGGTGGAACTGGCAGAGGCCAGGGAGGAGGAAGCAAGTTAATAATTGGTGGACCCGCACAACCCAACTGATCGATCGCCTGAACCTTTATCATGACCATCCAGGACGCAGTAGCTGCAAAGGGCATGGTGTCAAGTATAATCCCAATCAATAATATAAATGCTTATGTATTATTTAATTCGGGTGTCACCTGTTCTTTTATATCTTAAGAATTTGCTAGTAAACTTAGTACACCCCGAGAACGTTTAGAAGATTCTTTGAACGTAGAAGTTGCCAATAAGGAAATAATTCTTGTAGAATACGTTTATCGAAATTTTTGCGCAAACATTAGAGAACATGAACTGAGCATAGACATGATTCCTATCAGACTAGGAGAATTTGACGTAATACTAGGAATGAATTAGTTATATAACCATACGGCGGTAATTGACTGACCTTTAGACTCCGAGTAAGTCTAAGGTAGTGTTTTATGGTAGCTCATCGCTTAAGAAATCGTGTTGTGTTATGATGATGCAGGCCAATAAATTGTTAATGAAAGGATGTGTCGGTTATTTTGCTTACATCATAAAAACTCAAAAAAAGGGAGTAGAAATTAAAGATATATCCGTAGTGTATGAATTTCAAGATGTGTTTCTGGATGATCTGCCTGGTCTTCGGCCAGACAAGGAAATCGAATTCGTAATAGACTTAGCACCGGGAACAACACCGATTTCAAAAACTCCATATTGTATGGCGCCGATAGAAATGAATGAATTGATGATACAACTTCAAGAGTTATTCGATAAGGGTTATATTCGACTGAGTGTGTCTCCTTGGGGAGCATCAGTGTTATTCATTAAGAAAAAGGACGGATCGATGAGGCTCTATATCGATTATCGAGAATTGAATAGAGTAACGATCAAGAACAGATATCCGCTAGTGAGGATAAACGACTTATTTGATCAACTGAAGGGAGCAAAATGTTTCTCGAAGATCGACCTACGGACGAGATATCACCAACTGAAAGTGCGGGATGAGGACATACCAAAGACTGCATTTCGAACCCGTTATGGACATTACGAGTTTTTGGTAATGTCATTCGGTTTGACTAATACTCCGGTAGCATTCATGGACTTGATTAATTGAGTTTTCAAGCCATACTTGGATAAATTTGTAGTAGTTTTCATCGAAGACATTTTGATCTACTCGAAGACAGAGGAAGAACACGTCGAACATCTGAAGATTGTTTTGGAGGCACTACGAAAGAAAAAGATGTATGGGAAATTTTTAAAGTGTGAATTTTGGAAGAAGAATGTTCAATTTTTAGGCCACGTGGTGGATAAGGAGGGAATCTCAATAGACCCCATAAAGGTCGAAGCAGTAAGTAATTGAGAATAACCGAGAACACCGACGGAGGTGAGAAGTTTCTTAGAGTTAGCTGGGTAATATCGAAGATTCATCCAATATTTTTCTAAGATAACGACCCCATTGACTAATCTGACGAGAAAGATGGTGAAATTTGTATGGACTGACAAATGCGAAGAATGTTTTCAAGAATTGAAGAAGAGATGATGCGAGAAATTTTGTGGTGTATAGTGACGCATCGCACAAGGGACTTGGTTGTGTGCTTATACAACATAACAAAGTCATTGCGTATGCATCACGACAGTTGAAGGATTACAAAAAATGATACCCTACTCACGACTTAGAGTTAGCGGCATTAGTTTTTACGTTAAAGATATGGAGGCATTATTTGTACAGAGAGAAATGTAAGATATACACGGATCACAAAAGTTTGAAATATATCTTCACATAGAAGGAGTTGAATATGTGTCAGAGAAGGTGGTTGGAATTGATCAAAGATTATGATTGTAATATTCTTTATCACCCGGGGAAGGCAAACGTGGTTGACGACTCATGAAGAGTTAATAAGAGAAATGGAGAAATTGGAATTAGAGGTAAAGGGACTCGAGAGGTCTGAAGAGAAGTTATTTATAATGGAAGCTTGTCCGACATTGTTGGATAGAGTAAAAGAAGCACATGAGAAAGATGAAGAATGTGAGAAGATCAGGAAAAGGATTACAGAAAATGAGGAAGAGAAATTTTGAATAGATAAAGACGATATCTTAAGATTCGAAGGAAGAGTGTGGGTACCAGCGGTAACCGAGTTGCGAGAAGAGATTTTTCATGAGGCACACAATACGACATATTCCGTTCATCCGGGAGGCACTAAGATGTACCGAGACTTGAGGAAACATTTTCAATGGCCCAATTTGAAACAGGAAGTCGTAGAGTGCGTTAGTAGATGTTTGACTTGCCAATGCGTGAAAGAAGAGCATCAGCAGCCGAGTGGTTTACTACAACCATTGGAAATACCAGAATGGAAATGGGAGCATATTACGATGGATTTCGTGGTAGGACTTCCAGTCACGCAGAAAGGTTTTGATGCCATTTGGGTTATCGTGGATCGACTTACAAAGACCGCACATTTTCTACCGATTAAGATCCGCTATAGCTTAAACCAGTTAGCAAGCCTATACATAAAGGAGATTGTCTCACGACATGGAGTGCTAATATCTATTGTCTCTGATCGAGATCCGCGCTTCACGTCAAATTTTTGGAAAAGCTTATAAGAGAGGATGTGAAAACAGTTGAGGTTGAGTACCGCTTATCACCCTCAGACAGACGGACAAAGTGAGCGAAGTATACAAATGCTAGAGGACATGCTTAGGACTTGCGTGATGGACTTTAAGGGAAATTGGGACGACCACCTACTCTTAGTCGAATTTACGTATAATAATAGTTACCATGCGAGTATAGGAATGCCACCATACGAAGCTCTTTACGGAAGAAAATGCAAAATGCCATTATGTTGGGATGAAGTTGAAGAGAGACGAATACTCAGACCAAAGTTAGTACAACAAACTGCACATATGGTGAAAGTAATACTAGCCAGACTAGTAGCAGCTCAAAATCGCCAGAAGAAATACGCAGACTTTCATCGGTAGGACCGAGATTTTAAAGTCGGCAGTTTTGTATTCTTGAAGGTATCTCCATGGATGGGAAAGATCCGTTTCGGCAAGAAAGGAAAACTGAGTCCAAGATTCATAAGACCGTTCGAGATACTGAAGCGAGTGGGCGAAGTGGCATTCAAAGTTGCATTACCACCTGAGTTGGAGCACATCCATAACGTGTTTCATATATCCGTGTTACGTCCGTACAAGCCAGACTACAAACACGTGATTTCTTACGAACCCATTCAAGTGGAGAAGAACTTAGAATATGAAGAAATTCCTGTCCAAATTCTAGATAGGAAAGAGCAAACTTTAAGAAACAAAGTCATTTCTTTTGTAAAAGTACTTTAACGTAACCACGATGTCAAGGAGGCTACGTGGGAGTTAGAAGATAGGATGATGAGTGATTATCCCTATCTATTTATGTAACCTTGTAGCAATTCTGGGACAAAATTTGTATAAAGGGGGGGGGGGGAGGATGTAATACCCGAGAATTTCCACATCTTATTAAAAGAATATACTATTGGAAATGAATATTTATTTGAATATAAATATTGATGGTGCTGTGAAATGAATAATTCAACTACGTTAATTTGAATTTATGTGAATGTGGATTGTGATGAGAATTGAGTAATGCCTTGTGTGGATTGAGAAAGGAAATTTAAGCAATTAAACCAAGAGGAAGATTAATTGCGTATGATTGTATGATTCCATATATAGAGTGAATACACTCTTAGATTAGTAACATCACTCATGTGGACGTTAATTTATGTCGTGTAAAACTAGTATGGCGATGGAGGTTGAAACTGGCTTAAAGCTAAACTAGTTTGGCAACTTTGCCGAGTCTGGCGTGGCGTGCGCCCTCAATGAGACAAAAATGGCAATTCAGCAAATGATGGTGGATTGAGAAAAAAATTAGTTTTCTTCTATAAAGATGAAATGGAACACCTTGGATATAAGTGTGACATTAATAAAATCATATGATAGGAGTATATTTTAATGACATGAGGTACCAAGTAGTACAATGATATCATATGTAATTGTAATGCATAAATAATTAAATATCTGTGTATTCTAGAAACTGAGAAAGAAATTAGATGTTTAAATAAACATTAATATTAAATAACATTATAATGTGGTTATGTGAGTAGTAAAAATAATTACGGGGGATACCCGGACAATAATGCCTAACTGCGATATTTTATTGTATGTATTTAATGTACATGGATTATATGATGCGAGTATGTAACTAATCCTTAATTTCCTAATATGGTAGCAATTGTACCTTAATAGTACATTATGGGAACTAAAGAAACCAAACCAAGCCTAGATAATAAGATTACTGAGATTTCTTTCTTGTCCCAAATTAAGTGTCACATAAGTACATGAACAATGACTTGAAGCTAAAACACATATTTTCCAAAAGGCTATGGAATATGTGATCATTTGCTAGGAAGATGGCTGGTAAGGGTGGTTGATCAACTCTCTAGTAACCAATGTTTTCTTCCATTACACCATGAACTCCAACCTTAGTGTAATGCCAATGACAAGTCCAAGTTTCTTCTATAAATACAAGCTTAAATTTTAGTTTTTGTGTTGCTAGAAGTTGTTTGATAGTCTAATTCGAGAGTTATAAGTTGTTGAGCTATTATAGAAGCATACTCAGAGTCTAGGGAGTCCAATTGGAGCTCGAGAAGGTATAAACCCAAGTTAAATTCTTGAAATGGGTCTTGGTTAGTTCTTGAAATTACTTGAATTTTTATGTCAATTGATATGAATTAACATGTTATAATGTGTTTAAGAAGTTTACTAACATGTATGAACTCTTTAATGATGGTTTGGAACGTGTTTGAATCAAGGGAAATGAAGTTGGTAGTTACTCTGCAAAAGCAGAAGTCTGCCTACTCGCTTACGAATTCGACGATAATTGCACTTTACATATTTATACTAGGGTGCGCAACGCATTCTGCCGTACCCTCGAGAACCAGTTGCTAGATTCTATTATGCTAGGTTGTTGCTAATATGGTATTGTGACTTATGTACACATGGAAAAGAGGTATAACCTGTGTTATAAAGCTTCCTTATAAGTTATGAAGTGTCCAACATGATTTAGTAGAAGATCTTTAACAAGGACTTTAAGTTTTGAAAACAAACTTTGTTGAAATTCATGTTCTGCAAATTCTGAGCTTAGTAGCCCACATACATGACTGATTTAGAACGTAAATAAGCATGATAAATGATTCTTGGTTATTATATTCATGACCAAACTTGTTAGACCTTGTGTTAAAGAAGTTTTTAAGAAAAAGCTTGATATGTGAAAGCTAATATGCATGAATGCTACAAGATGTAGTTTCTGATCTTGGAAAGAAGTTATCAGGACTTAGTTATTTATGATAAGAGTTGTAAGGGTGTCTTATATGTGACATATTACATCATTCATGATAAAGTGATTTCAAAGCCAACCTTGAACATATTTTCAAAATCTAGTTGCATCAGATGGATATCTAGACTCTAAAGGGATAATATGTCTTGTTATATCTATAATATCCCTAGATATGATTTATATATATCGAACATGATGATAACTAAACTAAACATGAGTTTAAAGAATGATTCAAAGTGTTAAACAGTGATAGTTGTGAATAAAAACTATGAATACTATAAGCATGAGTATTAACATATTGTGTAATATTTATATATAGACATATAGCCAAGTTATAAAGCTTTGTAACCACATGACTTTTCTATTCCTTAATACCATGAAAATTGTAAGTTAAAGTTTGTAAAGAATGAACTCAAGAATGGTCATGTGCTATGTGAGAGCTTTTAACGAGAATGTATGTTAAAATATAAGTGCATAGGTGTGCTAAGGTTGGACAGAAATAGGAAGTGCAAAGCTCAACCCTGGTCTGGCCAGGGGACAACACAGTTGTGCCGTCCCTAAGCCTAGACAGGGCGCAGCTGCGCCATCCTTTAGTCAAGAATAGTTTATGTTTTTGATCTAAAGTTCAAGGCATGCTTATATGATTATTTTAACTTGTAATATATAACCAATATGCTATGTAATGTGTTAAGAAGCATGCTATGTGATAGAGATGAATTTTAATCATGACTTTCAAATGTTAAGTCCAAAAGAATGTTTACAAGATATAAAGCAATGATACGCTGTTTGAATTTGTGATGTCTTACAATCTGATTTGTGCTATGAAAATATAGGATATGTGATGTTGTATGAGGTCACAACTAAGTTAGACGTTTATATGTACGTTTGAACTTACCTATGTGAGTTTATGAAACTAATGAATATCTTATACGTGTAACTATATTCTGTTAGGATTCGAAAGAGGGTATTAAGCTTTACTTTGGTAAACTACGCTTAAGGCAAGTATCCTAAACCCTTGCATTACTTTATTCGACGAATGTCATAAGCAAACCTTATCTTTTTGAATGCAAGTTATCTTACTTTCTTATTCAATTGAGCTAGTATGTTTAAACTCTTGTGAAGACTATTATTCATGTTGAACTTGGAATTGTTCTTGAATATTGTGAAAGTGTCTATGCCATTTGATTCGGCTAGACTATATGCATGTTTATAAAACTGTCCAAACCAATTAACAAGTGAGAAATCTTGGGCGAGGTTGAACAACCCTTATGGTAAGGGGAGTGTTTATTGTTGGAAGCCCCAACACACGCGTGAATATTACTGTGTAGTTATGCATACCATATAGTATTGTAGACTGATCATCTATCATACTTGATTCTTTTGAGTTATCAATTTAATATTGGTAATTGTAGTAGATATTCAATAGTCCTTAGTGACTGCTCAATATAAATTATTTTATCCAGCTGGATACATTGATAGCCTTTGAATTCATATATATGTTGATCTATATTGAATTATCGTTCATATTCCAAGTATTTGATTTAAGGATTGTTGATATTCATTATTTATGATATTATTCTAAAACCCTGAACTATCTTAGAGATGATACTTCGATATTTCAAACTCGTGTTTATAGAACTCTTTACCCTTGTTGTATATTACTTGTTGGGCAATTTGTGCTCATTCTTGCTTATTTAAAACCTTCCAGTTAAGGCGGAACAAGGAAGTGTCTCTGGGAAAGACAAGGGCAAGGGCAAGGCTACCGACTAGCTTGTTCCTTTATGTTTAAAAGTGTTAAATTGTATTAAGACTATTTTTAGACTATGTTTAAGCTTAACTAGGATTATGTAATAAGTCTGTATTTGATATTATTATGTAATCTATTAAGTACTGTAGGTTGCGAGACTTGGGGGAATAATTATAATAAATCATTGTATATTATTCTAGATTAGATCTTCGCTGTGAATGTGTAATTTTAGTTACTATTATATTACTATGAGCACGTGATGAACCGAATTCGAGTGACCAAGTGGTGGTTCGAATTTGGGGGCGTCACAATAGTTATTACACAGTAACTCATATTATTTGATATGATATAATTATGAGTTTATGTTAATAATTATGAATAATTGTTGAAAGATTGAAAATGTGTAAATAATTGATGAATAAAAGGTGTTGATTAAAGATAAGTATGATATAAAGATGTTTGTTTAATTATTTTCTTTTTACAAAAGTAAGTCTGGCATGACTTGTCGACACTCTACTTTTTCTAAAGTAATCTGGACCATAACTCAATTTTTTTAAAATGTGTAAAAGTTGATTTAATTTTCTATGTGGGACCATAAATTCCACTACAATTATTTTATACCTCATTTGGTTATTTTGTCAAAGCGGGTGTGCTAGTTGTTTACTAAATTTTCAGTATAAATAGGTTGCCCGGTTGAGTAATTAAACACACACCATCACTAAACTAAAAATATAAAATTCTTTTACTACAATATTGCGAGTATAATATTGTGAGTATTTTTGTTGAGTGTAAGGTTACTCCATGTGCAGATAAGGAATGCAAGCATTGTTTAAGTTGATCAATTTCACAGAAAGCAGAATCAAGTCACATTTAAGGTAAGGGATGTCATTATTATGGTAATTGGTATCATATTTTTATGGTAAAATGAATATCTTTTTTTTTCATACTCCATATTATGGTAAGATATTATTATTCGTTTATTTAGTTTATCATTAAATGGTAAAAAGTCCTGAAAGGATTAGAATAACCTTAATAGTTTGTGCTTCATCTAATATCATGTTGGCAATTTGAACTCTTATAATTAATTTGAAAATCACTAAGATCTATTTGATCTTATTATTCTGATTATTTATGTCCATTCATTATATATATTATTATCATCATCCTCATGCTTATATTGTGATGAAAGTCATCTTTGGCCCGTAGTGCATAGATGTACTGTTGATTGGTATGATTATGACCAGAAATTATGAATTGGTATAATCATGACCTGTAATGTCATAAACAAATGATGTTGTGAAAGTCCTCAATGGCCCGTAGTGCATTAAGGGACAGTTGTTTGGCATGATCATGACCACTGGTGATACTAACGAATATCCTTGGCCCGTAGTGCATGGATAATTCGTTGATGTGAAATAATTAATGTTATAGACAAATGATGTGGTGAAAGTCCTCATTGGCCCGTAGTGCATTGATGGACAGTTGTTTGGCATGATCATGACCACTGGTGATACTAACTAATATCCTTGGCCTGTAGTGCATGGATAATTCGATGATGTGGAATATTTAATGTTACAGACGAATGATGTGGTGAAAATCCTATTTGGCCCGTAGTGCAAAGATGGAATTTTGATTATTGGTTTTACAGCTATATATCTTTGGTCGTAGTGCAAAGATGGACGGTTGATTATTGATTTTACAGTTGTATATCTTTGGTCGTAGTGCAAATATGGACTGTTAATTATTGGTTTTAAAGTTGTATGTCTTTGGCCGTAGTGCAAAGATGAATTTAATGGCATAATTATAAACATAAACTATGAATTGGTATAACTATAAGCTTTGTGTTTCAGGTAAAAATAGGTTGTGAAAGTTCTCTTTGTCTTGGGTACAACAAAAAACTGTTGATAAGTATATTACAGGAATGAAATATTAATGATGGACTGTAATATCCGGAAAAAAAAAACAAATAAATATTAAATAATAATTTTTTTTTAAAAAACGTATTAATTAGACTTTGTCATTTATTTAGGTCAAACTAGTTATTTAATTTATGCGGGCTAATAAATATTAGTAAGTGATGGATGAATTAAATTGGTAAAATTTGGGCCTTTATATTAATTGGGTATAACCTATAATTGTGTAATTTTAAACCTATTAAAATTAAGAGAATTAGAACTATATATTAATAAAAAAATAAAACAAAAATCATATATAGTGAACCCTACCTTTATTCGTCAAATAAAAAGAAAAAGAGGAGGTTGCCGCTTAAACAAGAGGAAGAGGGAGTTGTGAGATTGAAATAGCCTACGGAAGTTAAAAGCAGGTGATTTTCTTTCTTTTTGTTTTTGTATATGGTTATGGAGTCTTATCTGTAACGCCCGAGAAAATCGGATTTTTGAGAATTAAATTTTTATTTTTATTAAGAGAATTTAATTGATTATTTATGGAGCTAGCTAATCGAACGTCGCTCTCTGACGTAGAAATGTCAGAACATCGTAGGATTTTGGCTACGTGGTAGAATTAAAGTGTTTGAATTTCCAAGACGAAAATAAAAGTTTTTCGAGAAATTTTCCGAAAAACACTATTCACGCATTTCTGTTCGAGAATTATTTTTGAACTTCCGAGAAATACGTAACGATAGAATATCGAGGTGAGATGGAATATCTAATAATATTTCGGTTTGGAAAACGTAATATTTCTCCTGTGGACTTAAAACCTAACGTTTAAGGAAAATGATTTATGAGAAGGAAAGGAAATGTGATTAATGAATTAAACGATGATTGTATAATACGTAGGTATTGTACGAGGTAAGGAATACGAATACTATATGAGGTATTATACGAGTACGTATGAATAATGATATGTCATATATTTGGAATTAGTATCTGAAGTTAGAAATACTGAGAATTATCACGTATAATATATGTTATAAGGCTTTAAGCCAAAAGAAAGGAATTTGTTGGATTTGTTAAGTATTATGTGAGCCCAAGTATTGGATGGTTAAGTCCAATGTGAGTTTATTAATGCAAGCCCAATGTTTGTTTAATTACAAGCCCAAATAAATTTAATGCAAGCCCAAATTATTAGGTTAAGTTAATTAAGTTAAAGGCCCAAGCTATAATTCAATGGGTTAGGGGATGGTTTAAAACCATGGGACAAACCATGGATAGTCCAAAGTGGTGGACAAGAAATTGATGTGCTAATCAAGTAAACTTAAAGGCTAAGTTAGTGTGGTGATCACACAAAGTGCATATATGTGATTAGCAAGAATACTTAATGATTAAGTAAGTGTGATGATCAAGTGTTGTGGGGAGCAAGATAACTTAATGGCTAAGTGATTTGGTGGTCAAGTATTTTGTGTGGAGGCCAAGTTTACTTAGGGGCAAAGCAATGAATAGTAAGGAGGTGATTAAGGAGGTGGAGTGGCTTTATGTCCCTTATACCCTCATCTAGGAATTTCTATAAATAGGGAGCTTGTGCATTCATTTGGAGGTTGTTTCATTTTATCCCACTTATAAGTTGAGAGCTTATTTGGTTGAGAGAATAAGTTAGCATAAGTTAGTCTTTCATTATTCACATAATCAAGAAGGAAGAAGAAGAGTTAGCAAAAAGAAGATCAAATCTTAGTCAAGTGCTCATTAAGGGTAAGCCATCTTGAACCATAATTCTCTTTCTCTTCCATAGATAGAGAAGGGGGTATTGGTAGAACTAATATGCTAAGGAATGATAAATCAAAGGCTTAAGTCTTAATAAGCCGTATACGTAATGAATAAGAAATCCAAACCAAGAATAAGTTATGAATTCATAAGGAACTTATATGAACTTTTCATATGTTTGATGGTATGATAATAAGAAGCAAGGATGGTGGTTAAAAGATTGAAGCCATAGGAAATCATGATAAAAGAAGTCATAAGTTATGAGAAATGAAAATATAAGTAATCGATATTTTCATAAGTCATAAATTCACAATGAACTAGTAATAACTTATCATATTTATAAGTTAACGAAGCATGTATGTCAAGATGATAGTATAATGAATTGAATCCAAATGAAATGGTTTAAAAATCTCAAGTGTGAAGTTTATTGGAATTCACACACGATTAGACGACGATCGTCGAATTCATGAAATTCTCGGAATTGAAGTCGAATTTTGATATTGAGCTTGGAAACATTGGTTTTCAATGGAGACAAGTCATATTTGTCATTATAGAGTTGCGGAATCGAAAATGGCCGGATTCCGACTTAGAACGAAGAAACGAGCGTTGAACGTTCACGAACGTTTATCGTTTTTGTTAAAAATGGACTAATAGGTGGAATTTTAGCAAATGAAGTCGAATAGATAAAATTCTTGCTTGCCCACGTAGAGTACGTGATTTGTGAACTGTAGGCTCCTGAACGAACCAATTCGGACTTATAACGAAGAAGTTACGAAGCTGGGAATCTCACTAAAAGAAAAATTACGTAAAATTTTTTACGGTGTTGAGAACTTCTTGCATGGCCTGATCAAAACAAGGTAAGTCACGCCGCAGCGTCAAAGTGAGCTTTAGCTTCTAGAGACTCACGTCGCAGTGTGACCTTTAACACAGGGACTCGCGCCACAGTGCCGAGTCTGGTCTCCAAGCCCTAATAGGCGACGTCGCAGCGCGACACAAAGTGGAATAGCCGGCGCCGCAGCGCCAACCCTAAAACTTCGGCAATGAAAAATGTTTACAAGTAGGAGATGAAAGGAAATTGGTTAGTAACGAACTAAGGGACTTAATCAAATATTATTAAGTTATAATTAAACCCCAAGTATGATCACTTAGGGTTAAAGAAAGTCAATTGAAGATGAACCTGAACTATACGTAATAAGTACACATAACCAATGACGATAGAGTTTTGATTAATAACGTAAGGACGTTAATAAGCCGTAAGGAAAGATGATTAACTGAAACGAGTTGTATTAATGAAATAATTTCACTTAAGTGTTATAAGAGAACGAAGTTGGTAAGGACGATGTAAAAGAATGATGGAAAGTCGGAACCAATAAATAAGAAATCTAATACGGGATTAGATTGAGAAGAAGGGTAAGATTCTTTAGGAACCAAGTATGTTCATTCATGACCTAATGTGGTATGTTATGTGATTATGTGTTGTAGAGACTGTAAAGACTCAAAGGAAACATAATTATTCGGTAGCAGACTTCGTGTCGGGTTGTCCTTTTCAAAGAAACTATAAGATTTTCACGTATTGAACTAGAATTGATGATTTACGGAATATTATTATTGCAAAACATTTTGAAGGAAAAGGAAAACTATTTTAAATTATTAATAGTACTTCGTAACTATCATCTAGTTATTGAAGATATACGATTCCTATGTTTTAAGCATGCTTTTAAAAATGAAATTGTTGTACTTGCTGAGCTTGTTATGCTCAAACTTGCTTGAACTATATGATTGCAGCTTAGACGATATGACCAATGGATTCGACAAGGATAAAGTGAAGGCTAAAGCGAACTTGTAGCGTACCTATATAATAGTAAAGGTTTGTAATGATAATATTTGATATTATGACATGAACAAATGTAACGGTTATAAAGAACCTGGGGAATGGTAGTATTATTTTGTTATATATATAAGACATATTTGTTCTTTTGAGGCTTTTTCAATTGAATGTTTATGTGAACTGTAGCACCGTGGAACACCATTTGTCGGGTTGAAAGAGACCAGGATTTGGGGGCGTCACATTATCATTCTAGTTTATAATTTAAAATCTGGAATACATATGCACATGTACGCAGTTGCAAATAAATTGGCTAAGATTGATCTTGATGCTAATAGTATATGACCTGACAATGAGTAATTGTACCGAAAAACAAAAAAAAATAATAATAACTTGGGCGTTAATTTCATCAGAGTTAGGTGAGGCAGTACCATCACTAGAAAATAAACATAACTTGGCATTACTTGTAAATTGAGAACTTCTTTATAGAATAATAAGAATTCCAAGGTTAATATGAGAATAGGCTTCATATATGGTCTAGCATGTTGAAAAAATAATATTAACGAAAAACTAATTTTGGTGAATTTTTTTTTATAAAAAAAACCAAATATTATAAAAATAGATGTTTTCATGATATTTAATAGATTATTTAGTTACAACTTAATATAAAATCATAATAATTACAGAAAAATAATATTTTTATAATATCACATATATAAATGTATTATTTTGGTTATTCGTTTGAACGAAGGGAGTCTAAACGAGTCGAATTTGGAATATAAATTTTGGGTATTACATTACTTATTTCAGGTACAGATTTCGTACTCTTTCAGCGATAATCTTTTATTTTTGATTTGTTCGTTTCGTTATTCGTTTCGAAATTTAGTATTGCCTCTCATAATTATTCCTTGTCAATTTATTGTAATAATTTTTTTTTGCGTTGTATTAGAAGTCATATTTGTACTCTTTAGACTAGTGTATCATGTCTAAAATTTATTTTGATATTTATAGTGATGTACATGTTAGTATGTTTTTGGAGACTTGTGTTTATGATTCGGTTCATTTTAATATGTAAATATTAGAACCCTTTGTGTTAATATTATGTCACATTTGTTATGACACGATATTTTTGTTAGAATACCATAGGGTATACCTGAGCTATAACCACTTGTGGGGGTTCCACAAGAATTTCCTCTTGGCACCGAGGCATGACACCTTCTGTGGCGGTGTGATTAGGGTATGCCATGTGTGTTCCGACTTTGCAAGTATGATAACATAACTTGACCACCTATGCTTAGAGTTTTGAAGATGTCTTATGTGTTTTAGATTTCATAGTTCAAGCCTAAAATGGTTTCAAAAGCGAACTTGAACATATTTTCAAAATGTAGTTGCATCACATGAATATCTAGATGCTAATGAGATAAGATGCCATGTTATGTCTATAATATCTCTAGGTATGATGTATATGTATGGAACATGATGATTTCAAAATAAACATGAGTTTGATGCATGATTTCAAGCTTTAAATAATAATAGCTATAAACATGCAATATAAATGCTACAAGTATATGCATTAACAGAATTTGAAATCTCTATGTGGTTATATAAAAATAACGAGTCATGGTAAATCATTGATAATGTACACTACACCAAAAATGGCCTCTAGCGAAGGAAATTTTGTGAAAGAATTTATTCCTTCACATGAGGGTTATTTAGCGAAGGAACATGAGTATATTATTGTGAAGGAAAAAAAATAGTGACAATATAGTTATTAGCATATAAAGAAACATCCTTCACAATTTATATTTTTTTCCTCATAAAATGGGGCGATAAAAGATTTTTGGTGTCAATTTATGATGAAAATTTTATGGAAAAAAATCTATTTAATGAAGGAATTATTACTCACTATATATCATTATTCAGAAGTTTTTTTTTTATGAGGATAAAATCATTCGCTATTTTGTTCTAAATAATTTTTAAACTTAATTGTGGTGAATATAAATTATAATATAAATACATTAACTTTTTACGGTATTAAATTAAGAATCGACTATATGAGAAACAAAGAAAGTCGATTATACGACGTCGTTCAAGGAAGATCCGTACACCGATAAAGCTTCCTCTATGAACGACGAGTTACCAATGATGATCTTTTGCTAAACTAAGAATCGATCGGGAAAAAATGGCGGGAAGATTGAGCCACGTATCTTTTTGATTTGTTGTATTGCAAGAAGGCACACATCACTTGAAATAATAATATGACTAATAGTCTAGCCCTAGCCCCCCAGCCAGACTCCGACGTTGAACACTCAAACTCTCAAGTCTCGATCTGAATCTCTCAAGTCTCTCATCCCAACCCAAACCCAAAAGGCCAGAATCAAGATCTCGAACTCGGAATCAGAAGTCTCCCGTCGGAACCCTGCTTCTTCTGATCTTCTCTGAATCTCTTTTCAATTCTTTTTAATCCCACGACCGTTAAAACTTAATTCTCCAACCCAAGTGGCTTGATTGTACGAACGCAACACAGGAACTGAACACCACTTCTATCTATTTCTTCGTTTGTTCTCTCCAATCACAGGTATGACAAGACACTTCTGTTTGTTCAAGTGTTCAAGGCATCTATGGTATTATTCAATTAGTTGTCTGATTTGGTGTTAGTATGTACAATTCGGGCTTAAAGCATGAATCTCATAGGCAAAACATAGTAAATTTTTTGAATGCCCACAAGGTGTTCATTAAAATTCTTGATTGAATTTGTCTTATTAACCTTTGTGCGAGATCATTTGGGAGTTCAATTTAAGTGTTAACCATGACTTTACACGTGCTTTTATTATTATCAATTAAAGTTAAATGGTGAATTTGAGGAAGAATGTCAAATGATTACCTAATGCATGCCATTATAGACTGATTTGGGTGTTATTATAACATCTATGTGGAGTTTTTCTTTAGTAAAGTAGGTAGCTTTGATTGAATTTCATTAATTCCTATTAGGTGTTTAGTTATATGCGTGTGAGCAATTTACTTGAAAATTTGAATTGTAGTTTGGACACCAGTTTTAATGAATTGTAGTCTGGACATCCCAATTCTTGTACAGCTTATAAGAATATTTAGTTAAATGAATTTGTAGGTGTTTAGTTTATGAATTGTAGTCTGGACACCAGTTTTAATTTGTAGATTTTTAGTTAAATGAATTGTAATCTGAGTGCTTTGAGTGCTGCTGAAAGGTTTGAACTGTTAAACAAATAAATTTTGATAAAAAAACATAATATGTCAGGGAAAACATGATATTCGGAAGTAATACTAAGAGTTGGGACACAACAATAATATTGGTAGTTATGCGAATTGAACCCTTGACCTCCAAAAGAGTGAGAAGAAAAGGACAGAGACACCAACTCAACTACAAAACTATTAGTATTATCATACACCACACACCATAATTATTATTCCCGAAGTGTTTAAACCTTGGTCGATATTTGCTACATAACTTTGTACAGTAGAAAAAAAATCATCTGAGCCATAAGACCCTATAAATATAATTAAAGTTGTCCATCCCATGATTGAGAAAATAGCAGTCAAAGTAGTGTCCACACTCCACCTTATTCATATAATATAATCTAGAAAAAAATGTTTAGAAAAATAGGCCCTTTGGCGTTTTAGACGTATAGGAAAGATACCCAATTTCAAAAAAAAAACCCACCTCGATCGGACATCCGAGGGCAAAGTTATGGCTGTTTAAAGTTTTTGCATTATGACACACAATTTTAAAACGCTTTTTTCTTATATATCCGTTTTCATGACATCCTTTTTAACTATTTCATCTTCAAGATCTCGAAAAGAACTATGAAAATGACTACTCATAATGGTCAAATGCATTACTGAGCATTGGTTTATGCTAATTTAAAGTTTTTTTCCCAGCATACAACCTTTACCTTCATTTGTATATTACTCGCTGCCTTCATTTGTTCTTCCAATCTAATTTGATCGGATACCAAAAATTTTGCTTCCTAAAGATTAATAATAGTGATAGTGCATAAACTGGACATGTTAAGCTATCTTAAAGGGCAATTTTATCTCATCAACAAAGATAAATGAAACACATACTGGACATGCTAAGCTAGCTTACCCTAATTGTAAAAGAAACTTTTTATGATCAACCGGAACAAACTTCCATTCACTCCTTACAACTCCCACGTCATTACCAACAACTCCCACCTCTTCCTCAAGACTAACTAATTTGAATAATGTTACTTACATGTTACTGTTGCTCTCAGTTGGAGTAAGTTAGAAACCATCTTATCAATACAGCATCAATTCTTCTTTTTATGTTTTGCCACTCATCATTGATGCTTTACTAATATTCTTTAAATTTTTTGTGATGTGTTTTTTTAAACTGTATTTTTTTAAACTGTAGGTAGCCCCATCTTATCAATACAACACCGATTCAGATGAAGCGAAGCGAGACCAAATGGTATGAAGAGTACACAACAACTTAGATAACAAACATGCCCAAACATATCAGCAGACTTAGGGCATTGCGCTAATAATAACAGTTCTTCAAATCATATGTGTACCTAATCTCAAGGTGATGATCTAAGTTATGCTGATGATAATGGCCCAAGATACTTGCTTCCACCTCGAGAATGATGATCTGATGAAGAGTGGAAAATTTTCTTCCAAGTAACAAATTTCAAAAAGTCATTGAGGATGCCAAGACAAACAAATTGTTGAAATTTTCCTTCAATTAATTTAGAAATTTGAACTTCTACCTTAGTCTGGTTTTGATGGTGAATGGAATGCTATGGTTACGCAAACTTATTTGGGATGTTATGTACTATATTGGTCTAGTTTTCCTTCTCAATATGTTTAGGTATGCCACCCTTGATTGCCTTCTAAAGTTGAAGTGCACCCGACATCACATTATGGTTTTCATGGTATGTGTTAATCCCACCTTTCCATTTTATACGAGTTCTTTGAATCATATAGCCTTTTTTGCCTTTGTTAGTTTTAAGTATTTTTAGCTCCTTTCTTGTTTATTCATCTTTGCAAATTCTGGACTTGATTAACTCGGTTGTTAAAACAGGACCTAAGAGCTTTCTTAGTGATTTGCACTTAATAACGTGATCAATCGTTTTTGGTATTGAATAGCTTGGTTTTTTGAATTCTAATAATTGGTCACTGAGAATGAAATTATAAATCGACTATTGCTATAATTTCGATACATTCTTGCTACACAAAGAATCACTTCCGATGGTTGGTTAAATTGATCTAGTGTTAGTAGGGTACATGATGTGAGAATTTGCATAATGAGATAATAAATTAATGTTATGAGCAACATGCTTTAGCTCCTGTGGAAATATGATTGCAGTGAGTTTGAAAAGATCCTAGGCTATAGATTGTTGGAGGTACTTTATCAGGATATCTCAATTTTTTTTTATTTACTTATTCTTAAATTTTGGGTTTCATCTGATTTTAGGTTTGGCTAAACCTTTATGTATGTGTGGTTTTGTGTCAAGGGAATGATAATGGTTCTGCAAACATTTTTATCTAGAGATGACCAAAATAGATTTGTCTAGTTTTTCTTCTCCTTTTGTTCTGGCACCATTGAATACCTTCTGAAGTTGAAGAATGCCTATCATCACAATATGCGTTTATGGAATGTTTAATCCCATCTCTCAAGTACTACAAATATTTGGAAATACATGAAACAATAATGATTGTAAAGGTGCAATGATGATGGAGGAGTGGCATCAGAAGCTGTACAATAACACTAGTCCAGATGATGTTGTGATCTGCTAGGTATTAAGCTACCATGTGGGTGGATTTTTATGATTTACATTTTATAATTTTCCACAAACTAAATGTTTCCACAAATTAAATGCTTTTTGCGAGGCTCTAATTGATTACATCAAAGCTTTGACTTTGACAAGCATTTTTGGAAAACCCTTAATGAGAACGGAATAACAAAAGAACGACTTCTAAGTTATGATCGTGCCATCCACACTCTGAACCAAATTTCGGAGAGACTTCTAAAGATAGTCTTTTACGTGATCTAGGGAGCTACATGAGAACGTTAAAGGTTTCTCTATGATCTAAACCGCATTTGACTATTAGTTAGATTATTATGGAAATTTGAAGTGCTATACTTAGTATGAAGAGTGTTCATAGGTCCATACATTTTCTTCCGCCAAAGTATTTTTTTCCCCAATGAAGTAATTGACCAAATGATGCAACCGATTAACAAGATTTGACTTTGAGAGTAGTGTGAGGAGACCTAAGAGTAAATATATATAACTACACTTTGATTATGGGCAATTTTTCTAATGAAGTACATTTTTGATTTTTTCCCTTCGTGAGATATTCTCTTGAAACACGAACATCTTGGTTTTGTTTTCTTGATATTTACTCGTTTTTTTTACAATTATAACTAAGTTTCTTTGTATAATCAATGTGCAGGCGGTTCATTAAGTGCGGATCTTGAGTCCGCAATTTCAAATTGCATGGGCTACAAACCGAGGTAATGTCTATAAATGGGTGGTCTTGCTTCAAGCATGATGTTCTTTTTAATCATTTGAGTAAGAAACATGAATTCTCTTCGAGGACAAGGCTTCATGGTTGGGGTGCACATAAATCTGTGTCGGGATTACCATCCGGTTTTTCGATAATGTTTTTCGGGATTCCTTAATAATCTCAACCTTGTGCTAATATTTTTAATAAGAATGTGTATGCTATGAAACTATTATGCAGAAGCGCTCCAATTTGTCCTAGCACATGTGGAAGATAAAATGTGGAAGCCCTTCTAGAGGTATTAAAAATTTTAATCTAGGCTTTCGGTCTTTTGAGTTTCCTTAGTACTTTAGGGTCGAGAATAACTTGTTCCGGACGTAGACAGAGTGTTGTAATTCAGGGAATACTAGAGGTTTCATGAGGAGCTTAGGCCACTATTGTCTAAACCAAATGGCCATCTCAAGGATCTACTATTTTGGACATTGCCCTTGATTCTACTATGAAGGACGACCATTGAAAGAGGATACGAGGAGTTGAATAGTGCTACACCAGAGGTAAATGAGTGTAAAAATTTGCATCCTTTTGTTCAAGTAAACCACTATAATCTTAGGCCCAAAGATTTTTTTTTTTTTACATGAATTGTTGTCATCTACGGTCTAATCGCATATTAAGGGCTTTCTTTAGCTCCATTATTGTTGGTTTGGGATGGGGTCTTAAGCTTCAAATTCGAATGTGATCATGACCACTTGGTTAATTATTTATTTATTTTGCGTAAAGTTATGTACTTCATCACTCTTCTTCTTGAAAACCTTGCGTTTTCATCAGATGATAATGAGGATCTCATATATTGCTTAAAGGTATGTTAAATTACCTTGGATTTGTAGCCTTGCAATTTTTCAAAATGGGTCTTAAGCTTCAAACTCAAAATATATATATATATAAGTATATATTTTTTGGTAAATATGAATTAAATTATCAAATTATTTGTTGTGGAATGATAATTATACATGTTTTACAAAGAAGTGCAAAATTACCATCATATATAATATAGGTGTATAGAGGATGGTCACCATGGGAGGAGTGTTAAAATCTAATATACGTTATTGGATCCGTTCTCTAATAACTAATCTTTTAGAGTAACTCGTAGCTTAATTCAAGTTATGCCGATAAATCTGTTGTTATTCATGTTTGTAAAATTGGGGTTTGATATTTTTTTTTAAAGATTGAAGGGTTTCACAATTTTTCTTACAAAATGAAGTTATAGGATCAACCTTGACTTACTTGAAGACGAAGATAATGAGGAGCTAACAATTACTACGCTTTATAGCTAGAGTTTTTTTTCATTGTGTAATATTTGTGGATACATATTGTAGGTGATATGACACTAGCTTTTGGTAACAAGTCTTGTAATTTTAGTGTGTATATTGGTTATACTAGCTTTGTATACATTATATACTTTTGAAATGATATATTAATTAGTTTCTCATTTAGAATATATAAAATTTCTGTGCACATTTTTGTTATTTATATTTTAATGAGAATATATAATGAAAAAATGAACATTAATGAAGGATTATTTCCCTCGTTAAAATCTTTTTTAGTTAATTAATTAGTCATCAATGAAGGATTATTTCCCTCACTAATTTGAAGATACATTCTTAATTTATAATTAGTGAAGGAAAATTTTCTCTCATTAAATAAATTTATTCTTCACAATATATTATTTGTGAAGGAATAAAGTTATTCACTAATTTCAAATAGTCCTTCTTAAAATATTATTTGTGAAAGAAACCAATCTTTCACTAAATGACAATATTCCATTACTAAATACAATTTGTGAAGGAATAAGTTATTCACAATATATCCTTCACAAAAAACATTTAGTTACTACTTAGAGAAGGATACCCAATCATTGCGGAGGTCTAATGCGAGCACTCGTGTGAAGGAAATATTTCTTCACAATAAATCATATTTCAAACTGAGAGATATAGGGCCTCTAGTGAAGGATTTGTCCTTCACTAGAGGCCATTACTTAAGAAAACATAGAAGTTAGGAAAGGGATAAAACTCATGTAGAGTTTTCCTTAAGAGACTTAGTGTGTTATGAAATGTAACTGCATTCTATACAATGAACTTATGTTAGTTAACATACTGATGGAGTTGTTGTTTGTCTTTGTGACGCCCCCAAAATAACTCCACACGACCCATTCTAAGTTGCCAGTTATCATACTATAAAAATCAAATACAACTTCATTTATACAACTATTGAACTATCGTGCAGAGTACGACAGCTCATAAGCTGTGAGTTTTAATACAAATATATGCAACTCTCATGGTGCCTCGACCACAACACCTTACAATGATACCTTACATAAAGGTGCAGTCAATAACTGCTTTAGAAATTAAAATCTTCGGGAAGTGCTCAAGGAAACATTCGTACATGGTAGGCCATGCGTCTAGGTTATGATAGATATCATATAGCCACAGAATTATCCTTGGTTGACCCAATAGACCCCAAAGAAAAACGAGAAGATTACTATCATATTATTTCCAATGGTGAGTCTTTTCTTGACATATCATTATCTCCACTGTCTCTAATCGAGAACTATACTTCAACCAAGCAACAAGATTATATAGGTAGTGCTCGTAGATATACTCAGCAAGTGGATGTGCACAACCCTGTCTTATGATAACCCAAAGTTGCATGTCATTAGACATCTTGTATGATAGTGGCAAAACACCCTTCCAACGTTGGGTTCGCCGCACCCTATTTGATTCACCAAATATAACTACTAAATGATGTATAAAATACAACACACTATTCTACAGTTCTCAATAAAATTATTTCAATACTGTTTAGGGAGAACCTCCACAGCTAGAGACCACCGTTCTATTCCCCTGTTACCCCGCTCGACCTAGCTACACTCTTATTACCTTAAAGGAATTGTGAAGTAAAAACGGTGAGCACAACTAGTGTGACAACCCGAGAATTTTGAATTTTTTAAAAAAAATTATTTATTGATTTAAGGTTCAGTATTAGAACCTAGACATAAAATAAGTGTATGCGTTTAATATTTTTAAGAATAAATTTTGAGGATTTCTAAATTCTGTGAAGGATTTAGGTTAATTATTCAGGATTAAGGAATACGTGAATATGTTTTGTGTATATGTGTACAGTATGTGGTTAAGGGTCAAGGGTTGATCAGATAAACGATATCTGTAACAAACCCTAAGTATATATTAAGAACGTCAATGTTCGGTTGGAAAACCCTAGCGTTTAACAAGAAACCCTAGAAACCGGTTCTGGAAACCCTAATTTCAGTTCCGGGAATCTGAAACCCTAATTTGGTGCATGAAACCCTAAATCGGGAACTTAATGGCGTAAATGTAAATAATTATAGGATTAATTAGGGTTAATCTTAACAAATTGGTTACAAAACCCTAATTCCAAATTTGAAACCCTAATTTTATAATTATGGAAAACCTAAGTTAATTTAATACTTTTAATGTTAATTAGGATATACCAATTCTAATTTTCAAGTTAAGTAATTAGAAAACTCTAATCTAATTTTTAAATTAGAAATTTATTTTATATTAGAAAGCCTAATTATTGGTTTGTAAACCCTAATCCGTTATTTTGACCCTAATTGCTAAATTAACGATTTTAATTAGGAAATACTAATCTTTATTAGCGAGATTTAATTTGTGATTAAGGAATTTTAATATAATTAGGAAATACTAATTATAATTTTGAAATATTTAATTTTCTATTTTTGAAAACCTAAATTGAAAATTTTAGAAAATAAATTACAAACCCTAAAATGGCTCAAACCCTAAACCCTAAATTTTCCAAACCCTAAACCTTAACTAAACCCTAAACCCTAAGAGTTTGGTCAAATGTCCAAAATGCCATTAAAATAAAATGGAAAATGACTAGAATGCCCTTTGTTGTATTATTGAAGCTTGCTTGCAAATGCTGCCCTAAGGTGAGTTGCTCACCAACCCTAGTACTAGCCTTGAGCTACAAACACTGAATTCAGCCAAATTATATCAGCCATTTCATTGCAACAATAATTAATAGAGATTAAAGAGAGAGTCATGCACACTTTAATTTTTATTCTCTCCAAACCTTTCTCTCTCTTCTAAATCCGAAATCTAGAGTGAGAGAGAGTGATAAGATAAGCCAGTAACACTTCTTATCTTAGCAAGAACAGATCACAATGTTCAGATTCCAAGATCAAAGCTTCAAAGTGGTATGAACCCTAATTCGCTAGATCTTGTTAGATGATGTAATTTATTGTTTTAAGTTGTGTATTAGAGTGTCATTTGATGATCTGGGTTGTCAAAACTCAGATCCATATCATCTTGATGCTTGAATTTAAAGATTTCTCAAATCTGGAAATCTGAAAAATTAGTGTCTGATAGTCAAATGTCAGACCTCATAGATCGGTGTTTGTTATTTGTATTTGTGTTTTAACTGTTGGAACGTGTAGTATGGTGTATGGTCTTTGATCTGGTACTTAAAGAAAAGGCCAGGTCATGTCTACATCGTAAGTTATGAAGGATCAAAGGTCATTGACCCGCGTTGACCAACTGTTCTAGGTAACCCAGATTTACCCAGAAACCGTCTGACAAAAATTTGCAAGGTCTTGATCTTGCTGTGTGTTAGTCGTTAGGCCATGTTGTTGGTGGATCTTAGTAGCCTGACATATGGACTACATATATATGCCCTTATATTACTCAGAGCCTTAGTATATTGAAAATTAATCGTGTTCAAAACCACGTTGACCAACTGGCTGGATGAAGATTCTAGAAAACCCAGAATCTTCAAGAACAGTTCGTGACCCGTAGTTTGACCGGTCCAGATCTTGCGTTTGAGATGTTTTGGTAATGATCTGAAGTTAGTAAATTGTACCTTTGCATCTCTACTACACTGTTTAACCACTAGATCACACTAAACGACCCGAGAAGGCAACGATTGAAAGGCTCAAAGTAGGAACCTGCACTGTTCTTCATTTTCTGCGTAACCCAGAAAATGAAGAACAGGCCTAACACGATTTTGTGGGACATAGATCTCTCGGATCTGATGTTTGTTTGACCTATCTAGTTGGTGGAACATGTAGTATTACATTCGTACTACAATTGTAACCATTTATCGTCCTAGAAATCATTACGAACACTTTGATAATCATGGTCAAAGTAGCAACCTTAGTTTCTGACATGAAGGTCTGAAGAACACCAAGAACATACTCAAGAACACCTATAGCGACGGGTCTGTCGCTATAGGGCCCTTTAGCGACGGTTGTATTATTATTTAATTTCTAAATTCTGGAAATTAATTAATAAATCGAAATAAATAGTTTTTAATTATTAAAAATACTAAATAAATTCTGAAAAATTATTTAAAATTCTAAAAAATAGTTTTTAATTGTTTTGAGTATATTTCATAAATATTTATTATTTTTGGAATATAAATGGTATTTAATTTATTTAATTATAATATTAAATAAATGATTTAAAAATGATTTTAATTCATTAAAAATCATGAAAAATAATATTATTATAAAAGAAAATATTTTAAGTTATTTTTAGTGACTTTTAATATTTTGTGATGAAATCCATTAATTTATTAATATTAATGATAATTAGTTTATTTAATAAATTTATTAAATAAATTATGGAAAAATAGAATAAATGATTTATAAATCCTATAAATATGATTTAAGTGTTATAAAATATTTTAAGTTATAAAATATAACTTTTGATATTTTGTCATGAAAATATTAATATTTTAATATTAATAACAATTATCGAGATAATGGATTTAAATGTTTAAAATCATATAAATATGATTTTAAGGTATTAAAAAACTTTGATGTATTATAAATATATAATAATATTATGACAAGTATTTCATTAATATTTGAAAATAAATAAATATTAATGATAAAAGAATTACGTGGTATTTAATTTAAATACGTTATTAATGATTAAAAATAAGCGATAAATGGTAATAATTATTTAAAAATTATTACAAGCTTACGAAAAATATTTCGACTGATATTAAAATTATCTGAGATAATTGTTAACTATTAAGTCAGAGTTTAATTGAACTTAGACTCGATAAAAGTTCGACTAGACCGTCGGGACGTTAGAATTTTGTCGGATTCAAGTCAGACTAAAATAGTTTGACTTGATACCGTGTCTTATGTGTGTTATAGATTGATAGGATTATGTGTTATGTGTTTAGGTTATTCTATGTATATATATATATATATATATAATAGTATCATAGTGTGATGATATTATTCTAATATTGGAGATCTATATTGCTAATATTAGGTCTTCGGATAAGGCGATATAAATTGCGTAGCGATAATCAACGGTTCAGGCAAGTTTGTTTTTACTTAACTCTACTAAGAGTGTTTCATTCGGATAAGCTTATGGTTAATCATTGCTGGTTGCCATGAATTGTACTCTGTACATATTGCATGTATAAGTTAGGTATGAAAGGCTGATCACCTTCATTACCAGTTGGTTCAGATATATTTGTTCATGTATAATACTTGTTCAGTCATAAATTTTTCTCCTGCTAGTTCACAATTATATTGTTGAATTATAGCCAGCCAATTATTCAAATCATTTCAATCATGATATATCGTTATATTGTTGAATTTAAACTTGTTGGGCAACTTTCATGCTCACCCTTGCTATATCATGATAAACATTGCAGATTAAGACGAACGCGTCAGATACAAGGAAAGATTAAAGACAGATCCAGATTAAAGTTAATATGCGCGATTAGTTTTGTATTAGTGTAGTTTTATAATAAAGTTATGTATTAAATAAGTTATGAATGTGATTAAGTTAAGGTTACCCGACCTTGGGGAATAGCGTGTAATGTATTGTATAAACAATTTATGTTTATATCTTTCGCAAATACTAATAGTGGTTATAGAATGATCGAACCGGATCCGTGGTGATTCGGGATCTCGGATTCGGGGCCATCACAGTTGGTATCAAAGCTGTTGGTTATGAAGCTTAGGTAGGAATACCTAAGACCAATAACCGCAGTGATTAGGATAAGTACTAACTCAAATAGAGTTAGTTGGTCGGTAAGATTCAAAGATGAATCTCGGCGGGGTAAAAGATATAGAGTTCCCTAACTCTGATAATAAAGTTAAACAGTAATGGTGAATAAATATAGTCTAAAAGACTAAAAGTACAGTGATAGGAGATCGTAAAACAAAATGATCAAGACATAGAAATGAATCATAACATATACGATGAGATCACCCCGTGATCTGATAAAGTGATAGCAGGGATAAGAATCAATTTGATGATTGAAAAGTTTACAGCAACGATTGTTGTGTCAGTTGTACTATGAATTGGTACAAATTCAGGAAAGGATTATGAATACGAGTTAAATGAAATTCGTATTGAAAAGGAGGTATTAAGTGGGGATTCAATTGAGGATTCATGTCGGCAACTAAGTTGTATGATTCTTCGTATTGGAGCTGAATTGTACATGGTATAAAAACTACTTAGTTCTGGTAATGATAATCATTGAAATGTTTATGTCGCGCTATTTGCTATATGCATGTTAAGAGGGTGATTCCTTTCTCATGTGTATAACAGATAAATAGGTCATAGGTAGAGGATATAAGGTTAAGTACGAGTTCTTAAAACTCATACTTATGTGACATACTTGACTCATAGTTATATGAAACGTTTATGAACCCCTCAGCGAATGGACGCCAAAGGTCTGACTAGGACAAGTTCTTAAACTCATATGATTGTAGAAATTTATGGACTCATAAGTGTGGTTTGATGAACTGGGTAGAATTGTGTGAAAATAGAATATTGATGATAATAGGAACAGATAGATTGTTAAGCAAATGATTCTTAATGGAGACATAAGTTTTTCAAAATTCATAGTTATGCTAGATTTCAAAATTTTGACATCAAGCTAAATATGCACTATGTGCTTTTAAAAAAAATATATGTAGACTCGTAATCATTTTTGAAACGGTTTAAAGTATAGTCTATGCTACTTATTTCAGCTAGACGCAAATGATTTGAAATATCAAAATAAGTTTTATTTATCACTCATGTACCATGTAACCTGGTGCAGAGATGATAAAAATTTGATGGAGTTGTAAATACAGGAATACTTAGTGTGAATTTGATCTAAAATCGTTGTTCCACTATTGTATGATGTGTTATGAAAAAGTCATACAATGACTAATGCATCCTCAAATGGATTTAATGTCTGAGACGACATCATGGCGTCATTTCTAAAAATATTTTCAAAAATTTTAATTTGCCAACGGGGTTTGGCTACACTTTAATAATTCGATTAAATTGAATTATTGATATGAGTCTATGCTATTTTATTCAGCTAGACTAATGTTATGAAAAGTCTAAAGTGTTCATTGAAAGAAATTTCCCGAACCAAATTGCTTTGGTACGGAATCCTATAATAAGACTGAGGTGAACTATGTTGTTTTGATAAATAATCCAATCAAGTAGCGTAAATATTCGCTATACATAATTAATACGTTATGCATGACGTAAGAGTACGATAGGCTGATCACCTAAAGTACTAACAACGATAGTTTACCTTCTTTGTGATTGTAAACATACCAAGTAATGTATTATTTTGCAGTATGATCAAAACCGTTAAAACTATGTGTTCATGGTCTATATGACCCCTCAGAACAATTTGAAAACTTTTACTCTGGTGAGTGGTGTATTGTCTAGCATGTGATGTTGTGTATGTATGGTGTATGGTATAAGCATAATGGTGTAAGGTGTACGGTAAATTTCGGGGACGAAATTTTTAGAAGAAGGGGTGAATGTGACAACCCGAGAATTTTGAATATTTTTAAAATTTTTATTTATTGATTTAAGGTTAAGTATTAGAACTTAGACAGAAAATAAGTGTATGCGTTTAATATTTTTAAGAATGAATTTTGAGGATTTCTAAATTCTGTGAAGGATTTAGGTGAATTATTCAAGATTAAGGAATACGTGAATATGTTCTGTGAATATGTGTACAATATGTGGTTAAGGGTCAAGGGTTGATCAGATAAACGATATCTGTAACAAACCCTAAGTATATATTAAGAACGTCAACGTTCGGTTGGAAAACCCTAGAAACCGGTTCTGGAAACCCTAATTTCGAGCCCGGAATCAAACCCTAATTCTATTGCATGAAACCCTAAATCGGGAACTTAATGGCGTAAGTGTAAATAATTATAGGATTAATTAGGGTTAATCTTAACAAATTGGTTACAAAACCCTAATTCCAAATTTGAAACCTTAATTTTAGAATTAGGGAAAACCTAAGTTAATTTAATACTTTTAATGTTAATTAGGATATACTAATTCTAATTTTCAAGTTAAGTAATTAGAAAATCCTAATCTAATTTTTAAATTAGAAATTTATTTTATATTAGAAACCCTAATTTTTGGGTTGTAAACCCTAATCCGTGATTTTGACCCTAATTGCTAAATTAGCGATTTTAATTAGGAAATACTAATCTTAATTTGTGATTAAGAAATTTTAATATAATTAGGAAAAACTAATTATAATTTTGAAATATTTAATTTTCTATTTTTGAAAACCTAAATTGAAAATTTTAGAAAATAAATTGCAAACCCTAAAATGGCTCAAACCCTAAACCCTAAATTTTCCGAACCCTAAATTCGAACCAAACCCTAAACCCTAAAGGTTTGGTCAAATGTCCAAAATGCCATTAAAATAAAATGGAAAATGACTAGAATGCCCTTTGTTGTATTATTGAAGCTTGCTTGCAAATGTTGCCCTAAGGTGAGTTGCTCACCAACCCTAGTACTAGCCTTGAGCTACAAACACTGAATTCAGCCAAATTATTCCAGCCATTTCATTGCAACAATAATTAATAGAGATTAAAGAAAGAGTCATGCACACTTTAATTTTTATTCTCTCCAAACCTTTCTCTCTCTTCTAAATCCGAAATCTAGAGTGAGAGAGAGTGATAAGATAAGCCAGTAACACTGCTTATCTTAGCAAGAACAGATCACAATGGTCAGATTCCAAGATCAAAGCTTCAAAGTGGTATGAACCCTAATTCGCTAAATCTTGTTAGATGATGTAATTTATTGTTTTAAGTTGTGTATTAGAGTGTCATTAGATGATCTGGGTTGTCAAAACTCAGATCCATATCATCTTGATGCTCGAATTTAAAGATTTCCCAAATCTGAAAATTTGGAAAATTAGTGTCTGACAGTCAAATGTCAGACCTCATAGATCGGTGTCTGTTATTTGTATTTGTGTTTTAACTGTTGGAACGTGTAGTATGTTATATGGTCTTTGATCTGATACTTGAAGCAAGGCCAAATCATGTCTAGATCATATGTTATGAAGGATCAAAGGTCGTTGACCCGCATTGACCAACTGTTCTGGGTAACCCAGATTTACCTAGAAACCGTCTGACAACAATTTGCAGGGTCTTGATCTTGTTGTGTGTTAGTCGTTAGGGCATGTTGTTGGTGGATCTTAGTAGCCTGACATATTGAAAATTAATCGTGGTCAAAACCACGTTGACCAACTGGCTGGATGAAGATTCTGGAAAACCCAGAATCTTCAAGAACAGTTCGTGACCCGTAGTTTGACCGGTCCAGATCTTGCGTTTGAGATGTTTTGGTAATGATATGAAGTTAGTAAATTGTACCTTTGCATCTCTACTACACTGTTTAACCACTAGATCACACTAAACGACCCGAGAAGGCAACGATTAAAAGGCTCAAAGTAGGAACCTGCATTGTTCTTTATTTTCTAGGTAACCCAGAAAATGAAGAACAGACCTGACACGATTTTGTGGGACATAGATCTCTCGGATGTGATGTTTGTTTGACCTATCTAGTTGGTGGAACATGTAATATTACATTCGTACTACAATTGTAACCATTTATCGTCCTAGAAATCATTACGAACACTTTGATAATCATGGTTAAAGTAGAAACCTTAGTTTCTGACATGAAGGTCTGAAGAACACCAAGAACAGACTCAAGAACACCTATAGCGACGGGTGTGTCGCTATAGGGCCCTTTAGCGACGGTTGTATTATTATTTAATTTCTAAATTCTGGAAATTAATTAATAAATCGAAATAAATAGTTTTTAATTATTAAAAATACTAAATAAATTTTGAAAAATTATTTTAAATTTTGAAAAATAGTTTTTAATTGGTTTGAGTATATTTCATAAATATTTATTATTTTTGGAATATAAATGGTATTTAATTTATTTAATTATAATATTAAATAAATGATTTAAAATGATCTTAATTCATTAAAAATCATGAAAAATAATATTATTGTAAAAGAAAATATTTTAAGTTATTTTTAGTGACTTTTAATATTTTGTGATGAAATTCATTAATTAATTAATATTAATGATAATTAGTTTATTTAATAAATATATTAAATAAATTATGGAAAAATAGAATAAATAATTTATAAATCCTATAAAATGATTTAAGTGTTATACAAATATTTTAAGTTATAAAATATAACTTTTGATATTTTGTCATGAAAATACTAATATTTTAATATTAATAAAAATTATCGAGATAATGGATTTAAATGTTTAAAAATCATATAAATATGATTTTAAGGTATTAAAAAAAATACTTTGATGTATTATAAATATATTATAATATTATGACATGTATTTCATTAATATTTGAAAATAAATAAATATTAATGATAAAAGAAATACGTGGTATTTAAATTATTTAAATATGTTATTAATGATTAAAAATACGCGATAAATGGTAATAATTATTTAAAAATTATTACAAGCTTACGAAAAATATTTCGAATGATATTAAAATTATCTGAGATAATTGTTAACTATTAAGTCAGAGTTTAATTGAGCTTAGACTCGATAAAAGACCGACTAGACCATCGGGATGTTAGAATTTTGTTGGATTCAAGTCAGACTGAAATAGTTTGACTTGATACCGTGTCTTATGTGTGTTATAGAATGATAGGATTATGTTTTATGTGTTATGTGTTTAGGTTATTCTATGTATGTCTATATATATAATAGTATCATATTGTGATGATATTATTCTAATATTGGAGATTTATATTACTAATATTAGGTCTTCGGATAAGGCGATATAAATTGCGTAGCGGTAATCAACGGTTCAGGCAAGTTTATTTTTACTTAACTATACTAAGAGTGTTTCATTCGAATAAGCTTATGGTTGATCATTGCTGGTTGTCATGAATTGTACTCTTTACATATTACATGTATAAGTTAGGTAGCTGATCGCCTTCATTATCAGTTGGTTCAAATATATTTGTTCATGTATAATACTTGTTCAGTCATAAATTTGTTCCTGCTAGTTCACAATTATATTGTTGAATTATAGCCAGCCAATTATTCAAATTATTTCAATCATGATATATCGTTATATTGTTGAATTTAAACTTGCTGGGCAACTTTCATGCTCACCCTTGCTATATCATGATAAACATTGCAGATTAAGACGAACGCGTCAGATACAAGGAAAGATTGAAGACAGATCCAGATTAAAGTTAATATACGCGATTAGTTTTGTAATAGTGTAGTTTGATAATAAAGTTATGTATTAAATAAGTTATGAATGTGATTAAGTTAAGGTTACTCGACCTTGGGGAATAGTGTGTAATATATTGTATAAATAATTTATGTTTATATCTTCCGCAAAATAATAATGAAGAGTTATAGAATGATCGAACTTAGGATCCATGGTGATTCGGGACCTCGATTAGGGCCATCACGGTTGGTATCAAAAAGTGTTGGTTATGAAGCTTAGGTTGGAATACCGAGACCAATAATCGCAGTGATTAGGATAAGTACTAACTCAAATAGAGTTAGTTGGTCGGTAGGATTCAAAGACGAATCTCGGCGGGGTAAAAGATACCGAGCCAATATCAAAGCCAATAGCTGAAATAGAGGCTCACATTGAAAGCTACCTCAAAGAGGTGGTTATTTTGAAAAGTGTAGTACCGGACCCTGAAACGATAGTATGACTGATAGGTAGAGTATAGTTAAAGAATATGTGATTAATGTCGAGTTCTTAAACTCATATGTTTGTGGTGAGTTCCTAAACTCATAATGTGTTATAAGTTGGACGAATTAGGTGTAGTTAGCTGTGAATGGATTATTGAGGATAATGGGAATAGACAGATTTCTAAGCAATTGATCCTTAGTGGAGGCGTAATAAATAAGTAGTAATAGTATTACTTGAATAGGTATGATTCTATGTTATGTATACGATAGGTATGTTTGTTTAAGGCAATATTTTTCAAATTTCGTATAAGTTGTGTCAGCGATTCCCGACTTTTGAGTCACAAAGGGATAGCGGATGATTAATGCAATATGTGTTATGGTATGTCAAGTGTTATGAATATGAATCTATGTGGGATTAATGAAATAAGTTGGTATAAAGATAGTAGTTAATTATATGAGTACTGGTTAATGCATAAAACCAAAATTTTAAAATGTAATATTTTGAGTACATGATTATTCGAATAGAAAGTTTTGTGTTATATGATTATAAGTATACGATAAGGCTTAGAATAAAAAACAAATTGTGATAATGCCGCCAGGGAGATGAAAACGAAGTACACGGACAAAAGAACCTGTCAACAAAACAGGAGGACAACCAGACCCGATACAAAATTTTGCGAATAGGGACGATCAAGTTATGCAGAACGAATTACCAGTCGCAAGAAGATTAGCTAGATAATCGATCGACGAACGTCAAAGACTTTAAGGCAATCAGATCGCCAGGATTTAGAAGATCAACTGACCATGTTGACGCGTTTGTGATAACTAGGATAACGAAGGGGCAAAAGATAGTTTTGTCACCTATACGATAAATGAAAAGGAGATAAAGGGCAAGTCTGTGAGTTTTTAGTGTGAATCAATGGAGTATAAGGTGGAAGACTGTCCAAGAAGGAAAAAGGAGGCAAAGAATGCGAATACGAGGAAAGGCAGCAGGACATTGGCGACGACGGGACCAACATCAACAATCAAACCAACGAAATCAACCGCAAGCGTGTTCAACATGACCGTTCAAGAAACTATAGCAACCGGGGATGCAACTCCAGGTATTACTCAAACCAATTTTTTTTTCTTATATATTATTTTCTTATATATAGTAAATTATTTTAAAAATTATTTTGAAGGAGGAAATTAAGTTATATTAGAAATCAATTTTTTGTATAAGCAGATAGATAAGCTTTATGCTGAATAGTTAAAGATCAGTTCGATCAATTTTGATCGAGAGCTACTCGCAATAATTGTGTATGCTATGCACCCTTGTATGTATAGGTTTTAAAACGGTGATTCCGGGGACGGAATCTTTATAAGGGAGGGTGAATGTAATAACCCGATATTTTTTATTTAAATAAATCAGAAATTTTGCGTATAATTTTTTTAATTTTTTTTATTTTAAGGATGAGGATTTGTACAAGATAATATGTATATGTAATTATGTAATAAATAAAATATATTTATTACATGAATGTTTACAAATAATTTTATTTTTAGAATTATTGACTATTATAAAGTTTATTCTTACAATAATTAATTTCATAGTAAAAATGTTTTTATCAATTATTTTCTATGAAAATATGATTATTATTTTATTCAAATAATATATGAAATGATTTTTAGAATTATTGTAATAATTATTTATTCTATTATATGAATTTATGCAAGATTAATTAAGTTAATTATTTTAACTTAATTAATAATGTTATATATGAAGAATAAATCAGATATGGAATCCAAACCCTAATTTTGGATTTAGATCAAGGAATAAGAATAATAATATAATATTAATTATATTTCTCAGTGATATAAATATTTACTGTTTGTGTATATTGACAATAATTGGTCAATTATGGTTTTTCACGCTAAAATCCTAGAATTATTGATAAACCTTAATTCGAAAGTCAATTACGACTTTAAGATTTGGTTAAGTCATTATGTAGTCGTGATGCTGTGATAACGTGTTTAATGACAGCTGTTATATATATTTTTCTATTAGTTAAGAAAAACATAATTTCTAAATTAAGAAACCCTAATTAGCTAGAAACCCTAATTTATAAATTAGTAACCTTAATTTGCTAAATTGGTAACCTCAATTGTTAATTGCAAGCTAAATACTTATTAGTGGACATTAAAATCATAATGTTCATGTATAATGTAATTAGAAAACCTTAATTAAATAATTAAAAATCCTTAGTAATAATTAGTAACCCTCATTGTTATATGGGTAATACTAATTGCTAAGTATTTGCACTAATTGTTATTAGTAAGTTTAATTATAATTATTAAATGATTGAACTTAATGTTTAATTTCTAAATATTAGAAAACCTATACTAATTAAGAAAACCCTAATTATATACATTTTTTTAGAAACTAAATTGTTATTTATTTTTAAATCCTAGTTTTGGAAATCCTAGAATTTTGCTAAAATGGTTCAAACCCTAAACTTGAATCCCAAACCCTAAACCCTAAGGGTTTGCCATGATTACCATAATGCCATTAAATTGAAAAATCAAATGACTATTATACCATTGTTACATAATTGGACATAACTTGTGTATCTATCCAAATTTGTAGTTGGTGACCTAACTTGTTGACATTATGACTTAAGTAATGCCAGCCATCAGCCATTTCAACAGCCAATTCATTGAATTTAAATGATATAAATAGATTTGGAGAGAGAAAGTGTGCCATTAACCTCATTTCATTTCGAAGCTCTCAACCAATTCTCTCCCTATCAAAACCTACGAAATATTGAAGTGTACTAGTCCCAAAATCGAGCCCCACCATCAACCAAAACAAATCAGAAGCCCAAATTCCAAAAATCAAAGCATAAAGGTATAAACCCTAGTTGAAAATTTTGATCTTGATCCTCTGATAGATGTTAAAATTTTTGTGTTAAATATGTTGTATGAAGTGTTTATAGATGATCTGGGTTGGTATTTGATAGATCCATAACATCAAAGTGCTCGAAATTAATGTTTTTCAAAAATCTGGAATTTTTTTTTAGTGGTCTGACAACGAATGTCAGACCATATAATGTTCATTCTGTTTATGTGATTTGTTGTTTAAAGGTTGATACGTGTAGTATGTCATGCGATCTGTCTTCTGAAACGCATAGAAGGTCCAGATCATGTATGGATTAATATATATTGATGGTCAAAGTTCGTTGACCGACCATGACCGAATAGAAATCTGGGTAACCCAGAAAGTAGTTTGCAGCGTCTGACAAGATTTTCTACGCATTAGATCTGATAGTACTTTGATGATATGTTATTTATCTTGAGTCTAAGTTGTAGTATGTATGTTATACTTCATTGTTGTGCCTTAATATCACCTAAAGAGTTAACAGGTGAAGCGTAGTCGACGGTCAAACCAAGCCAGACGAGCATGAAAGCCTTTTTCTGGGTAACCCAGAAAACGCTTGACCGTGTCGTCTGACATCGGTTGACCAGCATAGATTTCCTAATTCAGTGGTTATTATGTTGTTTTGATGTAATGGATCTTTACCCTTGCATGTTGGCTACACACTTCAGCTTATAGATCACAAAACCATTACAAGGATTGCATGTAGTAAAGTTTCAAAGTATGACCCATGATCTGTTCTTCATTTCTGGGTAACCCAGAAATGAAGAACAGTCCTGACAACACGTTTGGAGGCTCATATCTTATTGGTTATATGTTTTATGATCATGATTGTTGTTGTGTTATGTAATCTGACACTAGTACTACACGATCATATGCTTAGTTGGTCCAGAATCACACTACACACTAAATTATGCATGGTCAAACATGGTCACTCGCTCACTGACATAAAGTTCTGAGTTTGGCCCAAGAACACTCAAGAACCAAATTAGCGACAGTTTTGTCACTAAAGCCACTTTTAGCGACAGATAATTTCTAAAATTACTATATTAATTAAATAAATAGAAAAATTAGTTTTTAATTATTAAAAATACAAAATAAATTCTTAAAAATTATTTTAAAATCCAAAAATTAGTTTTTAATTATTTTGAATATACTTCATAAATATTTAATATTTTTGGAATATTAAAAGTATTTAATTTATTTAATTATAATATTAAATAAATTATTTAAAAATGATTTTAATACATAACAAAATCATTTAAAATTATATTATGGTATAAGAAAATAATGTATGTTATTTTGATAACTTTTAAAATTTTGTGATGAATTCATTAATTAATTAATATTAATGATAATTAAAGTTATTTAATATATGTATTAAATAAATTATGGAAAATAGAATTAATGATTAAAAAATTATAAAAAAAAATGATTTAAAGGTTATTTAAGTTATAAAATATAACTTTTGCTATTTTGTCATGAAAAATATTAATATTTAATATTAATGATATTAGATTTATTTAATATTTATATTAAATAGATTAGTTTAAAAATGATTTTAATATTAGAATAATCATTTTAAATGTAAATAAATAGTTTAAAAATATTTTAAGTTATAAAATATAACTTTCCATATTTAAAGGTAAATTTCATTAATTATTTATTATTAATGATATTAAAGTTATTTAATAATTATATTAAATAAATTAGTTTAAAAATGATTTTAATATTATAATAATCATTTTAAATAAAAATAAAGTGTTTAAAGATATTTTAGGTTATAAAATATAACTTTTAATATTTAAAGGATAATTTCATTACTAATTTAATATTAATGATATTAATTTAATAATAAATGATATTAAGTTTATTTAATAATTTTATTAAATAAATAGTTTAAAAATGGTTTTTTCTATTTAAAAATCATTTAAAAGGAAATAAATGAATTAAAATATTTTAAGTTATAATTAATGACTTTTAATATTTTTATAGAAAATGCTTGATAATATTTTTATATTAATAGTAATTATTTAAAAATAATTTTAATTGTTTTAAAATCATTTAAGGGTAATATTAATACTTTAAAAGTATTTTAAGTTATAATAAATAACATTGATATTTTGACAATAGTTTCATTAATAGTTTAATATTAATTAAATATTAATGATAATAGAATTAATTGATAATTAAATCATTTAATAATGATTCTGGTATTTGAAAATTCATAATAAATTATAATAAATATTTAAAAATTATTATAAGTCATTTAAAAATAATATGATTGATACTTACAGATATTGAAATAAAGGATATAGTCTTAGACTCGATAATTACCCGATAAAGCCGTCGGTAGACCGACAAGTTTTCAGAAATTGATCTGGACTTTGATAGTTTGATTAGATATGTGTTTATTTGTGATTCAATGTTTGTGGAACATATGTGACAATGTCATTAGGTTATGTGTTGACTGCAATAAGCAGTGCTATGTGTTATAGTGTGTTATTCTAATCGATCAAATGATCTTATTACAGATAGGTGTTATATAAAGATAAAACTAAGTTACGATCTGTAAGCAGCGCATTAGGCAAGTATCTTACCTTTGCATTTCCTTTATGCAATGGACATGAGTAAGAAGTTTCAGAATTATATTATTATGTTATATTATTAACCCTATTGTGATATATTCTATATCCGATCATTGTTTATCAACATGTTAGTATATGATATTTCAAATATATATATTATGTTCGTTAATTTCTATATATGGTTATACAAGTGTCCCCACTTGGATAATCATTCTATTTAATCACATGTTGATATATATATATAAGCCGTCTAAGCTACTTTATCAGCTAGACACAAATTTCGAAATGTCGTTGAATATGATAAAACCTTTTTGTATCCAATCAAATTTTTTTGGTTCGGATTCCAGTCTAAGTATGAACATCCCGATGATGGGAAAATTTTTATGTGCCAAGGCGGACAAAGGATGAACGATAATATCGTTCTAGCAATGTAGTATTGATCAATACATGGCTTATTAGGATAATCACCCTCGCGCCCGTAAGTTATGACGGTTTGCAGATGAAGTTCTGCTAAACCTTATCGAAAATTAAAATAATGTTCATAGTATGTCGACTACCCTATATATATAGTCTATACGTAGTTTAAAAAAATTTGAGATAGAATTGTTATGTTATTATTATCGGTTCAGTTTAGTTCACAACTATAAATTCGTTGTAGAAGTGATGTACAAAGAAAACATTTATTTCTTTCAGCTACTTATATTTCTAATTGTTATTACTTGCTGGGCACCCAAATGCTCACCCTTGCTTAAATTTAAATATTTTCAGCTAGGCATGAACAACTCGAAGGTTCAGACAAGAACAAGTGAAAAAAGAAAGCAAACAGAACATGTTTAATGGTATCTTTTGTAATAGTTAGACATTATATAGACAATGATATGATTATATATCATGTAAAGAATTATAGTAAAGGTTGCGTAATTGGGATTAGACTTTGATAAATATAAGATAAGTTTGATATTTATATTATTGTTATTATTATTAGTATTATTCCACTCATAGAAATGATATCGTGAAGCACCGAGTTCGGATTTCAAGTACCCGAATTTGGGGGTCCCGAATCACCGCGGATCCGGTTCGATCATTCTATACAACTATTACTATTTTTGCGGAAGATATAAACATAAATTGTTTATACATTAAACTTACACATAATCCCCAAGGTCGAGTAACCTTAACTTATACACAATTCATAACTTTTCTAACACATAACATTATTATTATACAACACTATTACAAAACTAATCGCTACATTAACTTTACGCTGGAACTGTCTTTAACCTTTCCTTGTATCCGACGCATTCATCTTAATCTGCAATGTTTATCATGATATAGCAAAGGTGAGCATAAAATTGCCCAACAAGTTTAAGTTCAACAATATAACGATATATCATGATTGAAAGAGTCAGAATAATAAGCATGCTATAATTCAACAATATAATTGTGAACTAGCAGGAACAAATTTATGACTGAACAAGTATTATACATGAATAAATATATCTGAACCAACTGGTAATGAAGGTGATCAACCTTTCATACCTGACTTATACATGCAATATGTACATAGTACAATTCATGGCAACCAGCAATGATTAACCATAAGTTTATCCGAATGAAACAACTCTTATTAGAGTTAAGTGAAAATAAACTTGCCTGAACCGTGGATTACCGCTACGCAATTTATATCGCCTTATCCGAAGAACTAATATTAGTAATATAGATCTCCAATATTAGAATAATATCATCACAATATAATACTATTATATATATATAGATATACATGGAATAACCTAAACACATAACACATAACACATAACCATATCAGTCTATTCAGTACATAAACCACGGCATCAAGTCAAACTATTACAGTCTATCTTGATTCCGATAAAATTCTAACGTCCCGACGGTCTAGTCAGACTTTTATCGAGTTTAAGTTCAATTAAACTCTGTATAAACGCTTAACAATTATCTCAGATAATTTTAATAATAGTCAGAATATTTTTCCAAGTCTCATAATAATTTTTAAATAATTATTATCATTTATCTTGATTTTTAAATCATTAATATCGTATTTAAATAATATAAATACCACTTAATTCTATATCATTAATATTTATTTAATATCAAACATTAATGAAAAACATATCATAATATTATAATATATTTTATAATATCATAAAGTATTTTAATACTTTAAAATCACCTTTATATGATTTTTAATCACTTAAATTCATTATCCGATAATTTCTTTTAATATTAAAATATTAATATTTTCATGACAAAATATCAAAAGTTATAGTTCATAACTCAAAATATTTTATAATATTTAAACCATTTTATATGATTTATAAAATATTAATTTATTTTTTCTTAATTTATTTAATATATTTATTAAATAAACTAATTATCACTAATATTGATTAATTAATAAAATTCATCAAAAAATATTAAAAGTAACTGAAAATAACTTAAAATATTTTATTATAACATAAAATTATTTTTCATGATTTTTCATGTATTAAAATCATTTTAAATCATTTATTTAATATTATAATTAAATAAATTAAATACCATTTATATTCCAAAAATATTAAATATTTATGAAATATACTCTAAATAATTAAAAACTATTTTTCAAACTTTAAAATAATTTTTTCGGAATTTATTTATTATTTTTAATAATTAAAAACCATTTTTATCAATTTTTAATTAATTTACAGAAAATAATAATAAAAAACTATCGCTAAAGGGCCCTATAGCGACAGACCCGTCGCTATAGGTGTTCTCGAGTCTGTTCTTGGTGTTCTTCAGACCTTCATGTCAGAAACTAAGGTTGCTACTTTGACCATGATTATCACAGTGTTCGTAATGATTTTTGGGACGATAATTGGTTACAATTGTAGTACGAATGTAATACTATATGTTCCACCAACTAAATAGGTCAAACAAACATCAGATCCGAGAGATCTATGTCCCACAAAATTGTGTCAGGCCTGGTCTTCATTTTCTGGGTTACCCAGAAAATGAAGAACAGTGTAGGTTCCTACTTTGAGCCTTTCAATCGTTGCCTTCTGGGGTCGTTTAGTGTGATCTAGTGGTTAAACAGTGTAGTAGATTTGCAAAGGTACAATTTACTAACTGCAGATCATTACCAAAACATCTCAAACGCAAGATCTGGACCGGTCAAACTACAGGTCACGAACTGTTCTTGAAGATTTTGGGTTTTCCAAAATCTTCATCCAGCCAGTTGGTCAACGTGGTTTTGACCACGATTAATTTTCAATATACTAAGGCTTTGAGTAATATAAGGGCATATATATGTAGTCCATATGTCAGGCTACTAAGATCCACCAACAACATGGCCTAACGACTAACACACAACAAGATCAAGACCCTGCAAATTGTTGTCAGACGGTTTCTAGGTAAATCTGGGTTACCCAGAAAAGTTGGTCAATCTGGGTCAACGACCTTTGATCCTTCATAACTTACGATATAGACATGATTTGGCCTTGATTCATGTACCGGATCAAAGACCATACAACATACTACACGTCTCAACAGTTAAAACACAAATACAAATAACAGACACCGATCTATGAGGTCTGACATTTGACTGTCAGACACTAATTTTCCAGATTTCCAGATTTGAGAAATCTTTAAATTCGAGCATCAAGATGATATGGATCTGAGTTTTGACAACCCAGATCATCAAATGACACTCTAATACACAACTTAAAATAATAAATTACATCATCTAACAAGATCTAGCGAATTAGGGTTCATACCACTTTGAAGCTTTGATCTAGGAATCTGACCATTGTGATCTATTCTTGCTAAGATAAGAAGTGTTACTGGCTTATCTTATCACTCTCTCTCACTCTAGATTTCGGATTTAGAAGAGAGAGAAAGGTTTGGAGAGAATAAAAATTAAAGTGTGCATGACTCTATCTTTAATCTCTATTAATTATTGTTGCAATGAAATGGCTGATATAATTTGGCTGAATTCAATGTTTGTAGCTGAAGGCTAGTACTAAGGTTGGTGAGCAACTCACCTTAGGGCAACATTTGCAAGCAAGCTTCAATAATACAACAAAGGGCATTCTAGTCATTTTCCATTTTATTTTAATGGCATTTTGGACATTTGAGCAAACCCTTAGGGTTTAGGGTTTGGAAAATTTAGGGTTTAGGGTTTGAGCCATTTTAGGGTTTGCAATTTATTTTCTAAAATTTTCAATTTAGGTTTTCAAAAATAGAAAATTAAATATTTCAAAATTATAATTAGTATTTCCTAATTATATTAAAAATTTTTAATCAAAAATTAAATCTCGCTAATTAAGATTAGTATTTCTTAATTAAAATTGCTAATTTAGCAATTAGGGTCAAAATCACGGATTAGGGTTTACAACCCAAAAATTAGGGTTTCTAATATAAAATAAATTTCTAATTTAAAAATTATATTTCGTAATTAGATTAGGGTTTTCTAATTACTTAACTTGAAAATTAGAATTAGTATATCCTAATTAACATTAAAAGTATTAAATTAACTTAGGTTTTCCCTAATTATAAAATTAGGGTTTCAAATTTGGAATTAGGATTTTGTAACCAATTTGTTAAGATTAACCCTAATTAATCCTATAATTATTTACACTTACGCCATTAAGTTCCCGATTTTGGGTTTCATGCACCGAATTAGGGTTTCAGATTTCCGGAACTAAAATTAGGTTTTCTAAAACCGGTTTCTAGGGTTTCTTGTTAAACGCTAGGGTTTTCCAACCGAACGTTGATGTTCTTAATATATACTTAGGGTTTGTTACAGATATCATTTATCTGATCAACCCTTGACCCTTAACCACATACTGTACACATATACACAGAACATATTCACGTATTCCTTAATCCTGAATAATTCACCTAAATCCTTCAAAGAATTTAGAAATCCTCAAAATTCATTCTTAAAAATATTAAACGCATACACTTTTTTTTTGTCTAGGTTCTAATACCGAACCTTAAATCAATAAATTAAAATTTTAAAAAAATTAAAAATTCTCGGGTTGTCACATTCACCCCTTCTTCTAAAAATTTTGTCCCCAAAATTTACCGTACACCTTACACCATTCTGCTTATACCATACACCATACATACATAGCATCACATGCTACCAAATAGACCACTCACCAGAGTAAAAGTTTTCAAATTGTTCTGAGGGGTCATATAGACCATGAACACATAGTTTTAAAGGTTTTGATCATACTGCAAAACAATACATTACTTGGTATGTTTACAATCACAAAGAAGGTAAACTACCGTTGTTAGTACTTTAGGTGATCAACATATCGTACTCTTACGTCATGCATAACGTATTAATTATGTATAGCGAATATTTACGCTACTTGATTGGATTATTTATCCAAACAACATACTTCACCTCAGTCTTATTATAGGATTCCGTACCAAAGCAATATGGTTCGGGAAATTTCTTTCAATGAACACTTTAGACTTTTCATAACATTAGTCTAGCTGAATCAAATAACATAGACTCATATCAATAATTCAATTCAATCGAATTATTTAAGTGTAGCCAAACCCCGTTGGCAAATTAAAATTTTTGAAATTATTTTTGAGAATGACGCCATGATGACGTACTGTATTAACAGTCCATTTGAGGATGTCGTCATTGTATAACTTTGTCATAACACATCATACAATAGTGGAACAACGATTTTAGATCAAATTCACACTAAGTATTCCAGTATTTACAACTCCATCAAATTTTTATCATCTCTGCATCAGGTTACATGGTACATGAGTGATAAATAAAACTTATTTTGATATTTCAAATCATTTGCGTCTAGCTGAAATAAGTAGCATAGACTATACTTTAAACTGTTTCAAAAATAATTACGAGTCTACATATTTATTTATTTTTTAAAAGCACATTGTGCGTATTTAGCTTGATATCAAAATTTCGAAATCTAGCATAACTAGGAGTTTTGAAAAACTTATGTCTCCACTAACAATCATTTGCTTAACAATCTATCTGTTCCTATTAGCATCAATATTCTATTTTCACACAATTCTACCCAGTTCATCAAACCACACTTATGAGTCCATAAATTACCACAATCATATGAGTTTAAGAACTTGTCCTAGTCAGACCTTTGACGTCCATTCTCTTAGGGGTTCATAAACGTTTCATATAACTATGAGTCAAGTATATCACATAAGTATGAGTTTTAAGAACTTGTACTTAACCTTATATCATCTACCTATGACCTATCTATATGTTATACACATGAGAAAGGAATCACCCTCTTAACATGCATATAGCAAATAGCGCGACATAAACATTTCAATGATTATCATTGCCAGAACTAAGTAGTTTTTACACCATGTACAATTCAGCTCTCATACGAAGAATCATACAACTTAGTTGCCGACATGAATCCTCAATTGAATCCCCATTTAATACCTCCTTTTTAATATGAATTTCATTTAACTCGTATTCATAATCCTTTCCTGAATTTGTACCAATTCATAGTACAACTGACACAACAATCGTTGCTGTAAACTTTTCAATCATCAGATTGATTCTTATCCCTGCTATCACTTTATCAGATCACGGGGTGATCTCATCGTATATGTTATGATTCATTTCTATGTCTTGATCGTTTTGTTTTACGATCTCCTATCACTGTACTTTTAGTCTTTTAGACTCTATTTATTCACCATTACTGTTTAACTTTATTATCAGAGTTAGGGAACTCTGTATCTTTTACCCCGCTGAATCCAGGAAATTCACCTCAGATCCAGTTCGATCATTCTATAAAACTATTACTATATTTGCGGAAGATATAAACATAAATTGTTTATACATTAAACTTACACATAATCCCCAAGTTCGAGTAACCTTAACTTATACACAAATCATAACTTTTCTAACACATAACATTATTATCAAACTACACTATTACAAAACTAATCGCGCATATTAACTTTAAGTTGTAACTGTCTTTAGCCTTTCCTTGTATCCGACGTATTCGCCTTAATCTGCAATGTTTTATCATGATATAGCAAGGGTGAACATGAAAGTTGATCAGCAAGTTTAAATTCAACAATATAACGATATATCATGATTGAAATGATTTGAATAATTGGCTGGCTATAATTCAACAATATAATTTTGAACTAACAGGAACAAATTTATGACTGAACAAGTATTATACATGAAGAAATATATTTGAACCAACTAGTAATGAAGGTGATCAGCCTTTCATACCTGACTTATACATGCAACATGTACAGTGTACAATTCGTGGCAACCAGCAATGATTAACCATAAGCTTATCCGAATAAAACACTCTTAATAGAGTTAAGTAAAACAAACTTGCCTAAACCGTTGATTACCGTAACGCAATTTATATCGTTTTATCCAAAGACCTAATATTAGTAATATAGATCTCCAATATTAGAATAATATCATCACAATATAATACTATAATATATATATATATATACATAGAATAACCTAAACACATATAACACATAACCATATCAGTCTATAACACACATAAGACTCAATATCAAGTCAAACTATTGCAGTCTGAGTTGAACCCGACACAAATCTAACATCCCGACGGTCTAGTCGGACTTATATCGAGTTTAAGTTCAATTAAACTCTGACTTAACACTTAAAAATTATCTTAAATAATGTTATTAACAGTTAAAACATTTATCGAAGTCTCGTAATAATTTTTAAATAATTATTACTATTTATCATGAATTTTTAATCATTAAAAACGTATTTAAATAATATAAATACCACATAATTCTTTTATCATTAATATTTATTTATTATCAAATATTAATGAAATACATGCCATAATATTATAATATATTTATAATATATCAAAGTATTTTAATACCTTAAAATAATTTAAATATGATTTTTAAATACTTAAATTCTTTATCCGATATTTGCTTTTAATATTAAAATATTAATATTTTCATTTCAAAATATCAAAAGTTATATTTTATAACTTAAAATATTTGTATATCACTTAAATCATTTTTATATAATTTATAAAGCATTAATTGCATTTTTCCTTACTTTATTTAATATAGTTATTAAATAAACTAATTATCATTAATATTGATTAATTAATGAATTTCATCACAAAATATTAAAAGTCATTGAAAATAACTTCAAATATTTTCTTATACATTAATTTTATTTTTCATGATTTTACATGAATTAAAATCATTTTTAAATCATTTATTTAAAATTATAATTAAATAAATTAAATACCATTTATATTCCAAAAATATTAAATATTTATGAAATATACTTAAAATAATTAAAAACTATTTTTCAGAATTTAAAATAATTTTTCGAAATTTATTTAGTATTTTTTATAATTAAAAACCATTTTTATCTATTTTTAAATAATTTTCGGAAATTAATTATTAATTTCTTAATTAAACTGTCGCTAAAAGGGCCCTATAGCGACAAAACCGTTGCTATAGGTGTTCTTGGTGTTCTTGATGCCTGCCTAGAAAACGCATGTCAGTGTTCGAGGTTGGTGGTTTGACTAGTCCTAAATTGTATATGTTGATGTAAATGGGTAGGGTTTTGGGTCAATGTTATAGTGTTGATGCAATACTACAACCTTAAAGAAACATCAAGGCCATCCAACATCAAATCAGTGAGATATAGTGCATCAAAGTCTTGTCAGAGACTGTTCTTCATTTTTTGGGTTACCCAGAAATGAAGAACAACTCAAGGTAACACTTTTGAAGCTTTGTTACTTTGATTCTGGTAATTATTTCTGTGATCTAAACGTTCACACATGAAGTATACATGACAAGGTACAATTCTATTACATCATATCATAATAACATCAACACATATTTAAGATCAAGGCCGGTCAATCTCTGACAGAAAACTCGACTGATGAAGATCTGTGTTTTCTAGAAAACCTTCATCAGGCAGTTTGGTCAACTACGTTTGACCATATATTCCTACGTTCCTGTTACAGATCTGGGTGATCTAAGGAAATAAATATGTACTACTCATGATAGACTACAATAATCAAACAAACAAATGGCTATAACATTCAACAGAAGTAAGATCTGGAGCCCAGAAAATGGTTGTCAGAGTTTCGGGAAAATCTGGGTTACCCAGAAACCAGGCTTTGTGTTCGGTCAGCGCTGTTTGACCGATCATAACATTCGATCTACACATGATCTGTACTTGATTCAAGTTCCAGATCAGAGTCCTTACAACATACTTAAAGTACAAACGCTTAAAACACATAAACATTTAACAAGAAAGGATCTAGAGGCCCTGACATTAGGCTGTCAGGCGTTATTTTCAAAAATTTTCCAGATTTCTTAAAATGTTAGATCCGAGCACTTTGATGTTATGGATCTATGATCCAACAACCCAGATCTCTAATTGACACCTTATAACACATATCTAGCCAACAAATTATAACTTTTAACATAAGATCATTGATTTTCGAAATTTAGGGTTCATACCTCTTTCTAACTTGATTTTTGATTCTGACCTTGTGATCTGATCTTGGTCAAGTTAAGGATTGAGACTAGCTTATCCTATATCACTTTTTCACTCTACAATTCGAAGATGAAGAGAGAGGATGGGTTTTGGAGAAAATGAAATGTATGTTCCCTTCTCTCTCTCTTTAATCTATATTAATGATAGCATACAATGAATTGGCTGGAAAATGGCTAATTGCTGTGATATATTAGCACATGCTAGTCTAGGTTTTTGTTCAACAACCCACCATAGGTCTAGATTTACAAGCAACACTTCAATTATCCAACAAAGGGCATAATAGTCTTTTCCATTTTTATTTTAATGGCATTTATGACATTTGACCAAACCTTAGGGTTTAGGGTTTGGTTATGGTTTGGAAAAATTTAGGATTTAAGGTTTGAAAAATTTTAGGGTTTGCAATTTATTTTCTAAAATTTCCAATTTAGGTTTTCAAAAATAGAAAATTAAATATTTCAAAATTATAATTAGTATTTTCTAATTATATTAAAATTTCTTAATCACAAATTAAATCTTGCTAATTAGGATTAGTATTTCCTAATTAAAATTGCTAATTAAGCAATTAGGGTCAAAATGGTCATTAGGGTTTATAAACCACTAATTAGGGTTTCTAATAGAAAAATAAAATTTCTAATTTAGAAATTAAATTTTGTAATTAGATTAGGGTTTTCTAATTACTTAACTTGAAAATTAGAATTAATATATCCTAATTAACATTAAAAGTATTAAATTAACACTTAGGTTTTTCCTTATTTATAAATTAGGGTTTCAAATACGTAATTAGGGTTTCAAATTTGGAATTAGGGTTTTGTAACCCATTTGTTAAGATTAACCCTAATTAATCCTATAATTATTTACACTTATGCCATTAAGTTCTCGATTTAGGGTTTCATGCACCGAATTAGGGTTTTGGATTCCCGGAACTGAAATTAGGGTTTCCAGAACCGGTTTCTAGGGTTTCTCATTAATCGCTAGGGTTTTCTAATGAACGCTAAAGTTCTTAATATATAATTAGGGTTTGTTACAGATATCGTTTATCTGGTCAACCCTTGACCCTTAACCACAAACTGTACACATATACACAAAACATATTCACGTATTTCCTTAAACCTGAATAATTCACTTAAATCCTTCACAGAATTTTGAAATCCTCAAAATTCTATCTTAAAAATATCAGACACATACACTAATTTTCTAGCTAGGTTCTAATTCTGAACCTTAAATCAATTATTAAAAATTTTAAAAAATATATTCAAAATTCTCGGGTTGTCACATTCACCACTTCTTCTAAAAATTTCATCCCCGAAATTTACCTTTCGCCATACACCATTCACACATATTCACTTGCTACCCAATACACCACTCACAAGAGTAAAAATTTTCAAATTTTGCTGAGGGGTTTTTACAAATTACTGTCTGTCATTTTCGCAAAGGTTTTAGGAAATTCATTCGCAAACCGTCATAACTTACGGACATAGTGGGTAATTAATCCAGTATGTCATGTACTTATTAAATCTACTTTGGTTTAACTATGTTTCTCTTCACTGCCATAGGCACAAAATTCTACCTCAGTCTTATTGGATTCCGCACCAAAATAATTTGGTTCGGGAAATTTCTTTCAATGAACACTTAGAGTTTTCATAAACTTTAGTCTAGCTGAATCGAATAACATAGACTCATATCAATAATTCAATTCAATAGAATTATTTAGGTGTAGCCAAACCCCGTTGGCAAATTTAAAATTTTGAAAATATTTTCGAGAATGACGCCATGATGCCGTACTGTATTACCAGTCCGTTTGAGGATGCCGTAATTGTATGACTTTGTCATAACACATTATACAATAGTGGAATAACGATTTTAGATCAAATTCACACTAAGTATTCCTGTATTTACAACTCCATCAAATTTTTATCATCTGTGCACCAGGTTAAATGGTACATGAGTGATAAATAAAACAAATTTTGATATTTCAAATCATTTGTGTCTAGCTGAAATAAAGTAGCATAGACTATACTTTAAACCGTTTCAAAAATGATTACGAGTCTACATATTTTTTTTAAAGGAACATAGTGCGTATTTAGCTTGATGCCAACATTTCGAAGTCTAGCATAGCTAGGAGTTTTGGAAAACTTAATTCTTCACTAATAATCAGTTTCTTAATCAGTCTATCTGTTCCTATTATCCTAAATATTCTATTTACACACAACTATACTCAGTTCGTAAAACCACACTTATGAGTCCATAAATTACCATAATCATATGAGTTTAAGAACTTTTCTAGACAGACCTTTGGCGTCCATTCGCTGAGGGGTTCATAAACATTTCATATAACTATGAGTCAAGTATGTAACATAAGTATGAGTTTTAAGAACTCGTACTTAACCTTATATCCTCTACCTATGACCTATCTATCTGTTATACACATGAGAAAGGAATCACCCTCTTAACATGCATATATCAAATAGCGCGACACAATCATTTCACTGATTATCATTGTCAGAACTAAGTAGTTTTTACACCTAGTATAATTCCCCACCCACACAAGGAATCATACAACTCAGCCGCCGACATGAATCCTCAATTGAATCCCCACCTAACACTAACACCCTTCTCAATACGAATTTCATTTAATCCGTATTATAATCCTTTCCTGAACCTGTACCAATTCATAGTACAACTGTCACACAGCAATCTTGCTGTAAACTTTTCAATCATCAGATTGATCCTTCTTCCTGATATCACTTTATCATATCACGGAGTGATCTCATTGTATATATTACGATTCATTTCAATATTTTGATCGTTTTGTTTTACGATCTCCTATCACTGTACTTTTAGTCTTTTAGACTCTATCTATTTCTCACTACTGTTCAACTTTATTATCAGAGTTAGGGAACTCCGTATCTTTATACTCGCCGAGATTCATCTTTGAATCTTACCGACCAACTAACTCTATGTGAGTTAGTACTTATCCTAATCACTGCGGTTATTGGTCTCGGGTATTCCTACCTAAGATTCATAACCAACAACTCTGATACCAACTGTGAGGGGCCCCGAATCCAGGTCCCAAATCACCTCGGATCCAGTTCGATCATTCTATACAACTATTACTATTTTTGCGAAAGATATAAATATAAATTGTTTATATATTAAACTTACATACTTTTCCCTAAGGTCGAGTAACCTTAACTTAAACACAATTCATAACTTAACTAACACATAACATTATTATCATACAACACTATTACAAATCTACTGCACACGTATACTAAAGCTGGATCTGTCTTGGACCTTTACTTGTATCCGACGCGTTCGTCTTAATCTGCAATGTTTTATCATGATATAGCAAGGGTGAGCATGAAAGTTGCCCAGCAAGTTTAAATTCAATAATATAACGATATATCATGATTGAAATGATTTGAATAATTGGCTGGCTATAATTCAACAATATAATTGTGAACTAGCAGGAACAAATTTATGACTAAACAAGTATTATATATGAACAAAATATATCTGAAATAATTGGTAATGAAGGTGATCAGCCTTTCATATCTGACTTATACATGCAATATGTACAGAGTACAATTCATGGCAACCAACAATGATTAACCATAAGCTTATCCAAATGAAACAACTCATAGTAGAGTTAAGTATAAACAAACTTATCTGAACCATTGATTACCGCTACACAATTTATATCGCCTTATCCGAATACCTAATATTAGTAATATAGATCTCCAATATTAGAATAATATCATCACAACATAATACTACTATATATATAAACATAGAATAACCTAAACACATAACACATAACTCTATCAGTCTATAACACACATAAGACACAGTATCAGGTCAAACTATTGCAGTCAGACTTGAATTCGACAAAAAATCTAACGTTCCGATGGTCTAGTCGGACTTTTATCGAGTCTAAATTCAATTAAACTTTGAGTTAACACTTAACAATTATCTCAGATAATTTATTATTAGTCGAAATATTTTTTATAGACTTATAATAATTTTTAGATAATTATTACCATTTATCGCGTATTTTTAATCATTAATAATGTATTTAAATGAATTAAATACCACATAATTCTTTTATCATTAATATTTATTTATTATCAAATATTAATAAAATACATGTCATAATATTATAATATATTTATAATATTACAAAGTATTTTAATACTTTAAAATCACCTTTATATGATATTTAAGCCAATTAAATTCATTATAGGTAATTACTATTAATATTAAAATATTAATATTTTCATGACAAAATATCAAAAGTTATAATTTATAACTTAAAATATTTTTCTAACAATTAAATCATTTTATATAATTTATAAAGCATTAATTCTATTTTTCTATAATTTATTTAATATATTTATTAAATAAATTAATTATCATTAATATTGATTAATTAATCAATTTCATCACAAAATATTAAAAGTCATTAAAAATAACTCAAAATATTTTCTTATATCATAATATTATTTTTCATGTATTTAATTCATTTTTAAATCATTTATTTAATATTGTAATTAAATAAATTAAATCCCATTTATACTCCAGAAATATTAAATATTTATGAAATATACTCTAAATAATTAAAAACTATTTTTCAGAATTTAAAATAATTTTTCAGAATTTATTTAGTATTTTTAATAATTAAAATCTATTTTTTCTATTTTTAATTAATTTCCAAAAAATCAGAAATTAAAATAAATATAAAGCGTCGCTAAATGGCCCTATAGCGACAGACCCGTAGCTATAGGTGTTCTTGAGTTTGTTCTTGGTGTTCTTCAGACCTTCATGTCAGAAGCTAAGGTTGCTACTTTGACCATGATTATCACAGTGTTCGTGATGATTTCTGGGACGATAAATGGTTACAATTGTAGTACGAATGTAATACTACATGTTCCAACAACTATATAGGTCAAACAAACATCAGATCCGAGAGATCCATGTCCCACAAAATCGTGTCAGGCCTGTTCTTCATTTTCTGGGTTACCCAGAGAATGAAGAACAGTGCAGGTTCCTACTTTGAGACTTTCAATCGTTTCCTTCTTGGGTCGTTTAGTGTGATCTAGTGGTTAAACAGTGTAGTAGAGATACAAAGGTACAATTTCCTAACTTCAAATCATTACCAAAACATCTCAAACGCAAGATCTGGACCGGTCAAACTACGGGTCACGAACTGTTCTTGAAGATTCTGGGTTTTCCAGAATCTTCATCCAGCCAATTGGTCAACGTGGTTTTGACCACGATTAATTTTCAATATACTAAGGCTCTGAGTAATATAAGAGCATATATATGTAGTCCATATGTCAGGCTACTAAGATCCAACAACAACATGGCCTAACGACTAACACACAACAAGATCAAGACCCTGCAAATTGTTGTCAGACGGTTTCTGGGTAAATCTGGGTTACCCGAGCGGTTGGTCAATCTTGGTCAACGACCTTTGATCCTTCATAACTTACGATATAGACATGATTTGGCCTTGATTCATGTAGCAGATCAAAGACCATACAACATAATACACGTTACAACAGTTAACACACAAATACAAATAATGAGACCGAGCCGTCATGAGGTCCGACATTTGATTGTCGGACACTAATTTTCCGATTTTCGATTTGAGAAATCTTTAAATTCGAAACATCAAGATGATATGGATCTTAGTTTTGACAACCCAGATCATCAAATGACACTCTAATACACAGCTTAAAACAATAAATTACATCATCTAACAAGATCTAGCGAATTAGGGTTCATACCACTTTGAAGCTTTGATCTTGGAATCGACTCATTGTGATCTCGTTCTTTGCTAAGATAAAGAAGTGTTATTTGGCTTATCTTATCACTCTCTCTCACTCTAGATTTTGATTTAGAAGAGAGAGAAAGGTTTGGAGAGAATAAAAATTAAAGTGTACATGATTCTCTCTTTAATCTCTATTAATTATTGTTGCAATGAAATGGCTGATATAATTTGGTTGAATTCAGTGCTTGTAGCTCAAGGCTAGTACTAGGGTTGGTGAGCAACTCACCTTAGGGCAACATTTGCAAGCAAGCTTCAATAATACAACAAAGGGCATTCTAGTCATTTTCTATTTTATTTTAATGGCATTTTGGACATTTGACCAAACCCTTAGGGTTTAGGGTTTGGTTAGGGTTTAGAAAATTTAGGGTTTAAGGTTTGAGCCATTTTTGGGTTTGCAATTTATTTTCTAAAATTTTCAATTAAGGTTTTCAAAAATAGAAAATTAAATATTTCAAAATTATAATTAGTATTTCCTAATTGTATTAAAATTTCTTAATCACGAATTAAATCTCGCTAATTAGGATTAGTATTTCCTAATTAAAACTGCTAATTTAGCAATTAGGGTCAAAATCACAGATTAGGGTTTACAACCCAAAAATTAGGGATTCTAATATAAAATAAATTTTTAATTTAAAAATTAGATTTTGTAATTAGATTAGGGTTTTCTAATTACTTAACTTGAAAATTAGAATTAGGGTTTCCTAATTAACATTACAATTATTAAATTAATAATTAGATTTTCCCTAATTATAAATTAGGGTTATAAATCCCGAAATTAAGGTTTAATAAATTTCAAATTAGGGTTTAATAAATAATTAAGCTTTACCCTAATTAACATTATAATTAATATCACTTAAGAATTATAATTATCATTTAAGTACCCAAATTAAGGTTTTAAATTCCCGAATTAGGGTTTCGGATTCCCGGAACTAAAAATAGGGTTTCCAGAACCGATTTCTAGGGTTTTTTGTTAATCATTAGGGTTTTCTAACCGAACGTTAACGTTCTTAATATATACTTAGGGTTTATTACAGATATCGTTTATCTGATCAACCCTTGAACTTTAACCACATACTGTACATATATACACAGAACATATTCACGTATTCCTTAATACTGAATAATTTACTTAAATCCTTCACGAAATTTTGAAATCCTCAAAATTCTATTTTAAAAATATCAAATGCATACACTTATTTTCTGTCTAGGTTCTAATTCTGAACCTTAAATCAATTAAATAAAAATTTAAAAAATATTCAAATTCTCGGGTTGTTACATTCACCCCTTCTTCTAAATTTTTCGTCCCCGAAATTTACCTTACACCTTACACCATACTGCTTACACCATTCACACATATTCGATTGCTACCCAATACATCACTCACAAGAGTAAAAGTTTTCAAATTGTACTAAGGGGTCATATAGACCATGAACACATAGTTTTAACGGTTTTGATCATACCGCAAAACAATACATTAATTAGTATGTTTACAATCACAAAGAAGGTAAACTACCGTTGTTAGTACTTTAGGTGATCAACCTATCGTACTCTTACGTCATGCATAACGTATTAATTATGTATAGCGAATATGTATGCTACTTGATTGGATTATTTATCCAAACAACATAGTCCACCTCAGTTTTATCATAGGATTCTGTACCAAAGCAATTTGGTTCGAGAAATTTCTTTCAATGAACACTTTAGAGTTTTCATAACATTAGTCTAGCTGAATCGAATAGCATAGACTCATATCAATAATTCAATTCAATCGAATTATTTAAGTGTAGCCAAACCCCGTTGGCAAATTATAATTTTTGAAAATATTTTTGAGAATGACGTCATGATGTCGTACTGCATTAACAGTCCGTTTGAGGATGCCGTCATTGTATGACTTTGTCATAACACATCATACAATAGTGGAACAACGATTTTAGATCAAATTCACACTAAGTATTCCTGTATTTACAACTCCATCAAATTTTTATCATCTACTTTTTGAGTTACATGGTACATGGTGATAAATAAAATAAATTTTGATATTTCAAATCGTTTGCGTCTAGCTAAAATAAGTAGCATAGACTATACTTTAAACTGTTTCAAAAATGATTACGAGTCTACATATTTTTTTTAAAGGCACATAGTGCGTATTTAGCTTGATGTCAATCATTTCGAAGTCTAGCATAGCTAGGAGTTTTGGAAAACTTATGTCTCCACTAATAATCATTTGCTTAACAATCTATCTGTTCCTATTATCTTCAATACTCTATTTACACACAATTATACCTAGTTCGTAAAACCACACTTATGAATCCATAAATTGCCACAATCATATAAGTTTAAGAACTTATCCTAGACAGACCTTTTGGCGTCCATTCGCTGAGGGGTTCATAAACATTTCATATAACTATGAGTCAAGAATGTCACATAAGTATGAGTTTTAAGAACTCGTACTTAACCTTATATCCTCTACCTATGACCTATCTATTTGTTATACACATGAGAAAGGAATCTGCATATAACAAATAGCGCGACACAAACATTTCAATGATTATCATTGCCAAAACTAAGTAGTTTTTACACCAAGTACAATTCCCCGCCCATACAAGGAATCATACAACTCAGCCGCCGACATGAATCCTCAATTGAATCCCCACCTAACACTAACCCCCTTTTCAATACGAATTTCATTTAACTCGTATTCATAATCTTTTCCTGAATCTGTACCAATTCATAGTACAACTGACAACCAGCAATCTTGCTGTAAACTTTTCAATCATTTGCTTAATCCTCCTCCATACTATAATCTTATCCGATCAAAAGGTGTTCTCATCATATATATTACGATTCATTTCTATATCTTGATCATTTTGTTTTACGATCTCCTATCACTTTTCTTTTAGTCCTTTAGACTCTATCTATTCAACACTAATGTTCAACTTTATTATCAGAGTTATGGAACTCTGTATCTTATAACTCGCCGAGATTCGTCTTTGAATCTTACCGACCAACTAACTCTAGTAAAGAATATCATGACTAAAGATAATTAAATTATCAATAGCCTTCATTAGTAATAAATCAGAGATTTATAACATATGGTAGATGATAAAACTTTTCAACCATAGTTGCAGCGAAACGAGCAATCCATTAGAAGAGTCAAATAGACCATAAGGTTTATTATCTTCTCGATGTTAAAAGTCCATCAACAGTGTTTTATCCCTGTAACATCAATCAACAATTCCTGTCCATAATCATGTGAATAACTCATATTCATAATTGTGATTCTAAATTCCTCTTCGCACCCAGGACGAAGATAATTTTCATCACCTATCTTTACCTGAAACATCAAAAATCATGGTTATACCCAATCACAATTGTTGTTCATAATCATACAAATAAATTCATCTTTGCACTACGGTCAAAGTTATTCATTAACAATTCATATTTGCACTACATGCCAAAGACATACAACTGTATTTTAGAAGAGGCAAGTAGAGCATGATTTCTACTATCTTCTACGAATTAAAAGTGTATAATCAATATTTTATCGTCGAGACTCAGCTTAATAAATAATTCACATCATTGAATCATCCCTACACTACGGTTAAGGATATTCATTAGTATTATGACCACGATTTATCAATGCACTACGGTCAAAGGATATTCGTATTTTCAACAATGGTCATGATTATACCGAATAATCCCTGGTTATAATCATACCAACAACTGTCCATCAATGCACTACGGGCCAATGATGACTTTTACCACATCATTTGTAACATTACGGGTCATGATTATACAGAATGATCACTGGTCATAATCATACCAATCAACAGTTCATCTATGCACAAAAGCTAAAGATATACAACTGCAAAACCAATAATAAACAGTCCATCTTTTCTCGTCAGCCAAAGATATACAACTATAAAACCAATAATCAACAGTCCATTTTTGCACGTAAGCCAAAGATATACAACTGTAAAACCAATAATACACAGTCCATCTTTGCACGTAAGCAAAAGATGACTTTAACACAATATAAATATGAGAATGATGACAATGATATAAATATTCAATCAAGCGAGATCAATGATAAATATTAAATAGTTTAAATTTATCCAGAGTTTAAAAATATCCAAATTGTCAACATGATACTGCTTTGTGGAGTAAAATTCAAGAATAATATCCATGTATCAAAATAATTTGGACATAAAAGAAATAAAATTTTTGGGTGAATAGTACCCCATGAATAGTAACCCCGACATGAAGTGCCCCGAATACCAGAGTGAATAATACTAGAGTGACTAGTAATCAGATGAATAGTAACTCGTAAATAGTACCCTGGCATGAAAAGTGCCCCAAATACCCGAGTGAATAATATTATAGTGAATAGTAACTGGGTGAATAGTAACCCGTGAATAGTACCCCAAGTGAAAATATTGATATTTAATAAGAAAGTCCAGATCAATATTCAAATAAAAAGATACTAGATGCATCGCAAGACTCAAGAATATTCCACTAATTTCAAGGATTATAGAAGCAATACTTACCATAGTAAGTTTAGATTTAAGAATATGAAAAGAAATAATATACGAAACTGCAAATAGATTTTCACCCGTCATACGTAATCTGCGTAGACAGGTTATTTCGACATATTAAAGGATGAATACGAAAAGTAGTATTCCTTATGAATACGAAAGAAATAATATCCCTTACCAAACAAAAATTACATCCCTTACCTTAGTAGAAGACCGGATACTGCAATTGTGATGTAGCATAATACTCTTCTTCTTTCTCTCTATAGTTTCTCTCTATATAGCTTCTCTTGTGAGTCTCAGTGAATTGGTGAGAATGAAAGAAGAATTAAGCTTCTATTTATAGGAGAATAGACTAAATAGTAACTTATTCACGAATGGTCCAAATTGATTTACTATTAGAACGGACGATCTATATTGATTTACTTTTAAAACCACCACAGAGGGACCAGATTGATTACTTTTAAAACCACCATCAACGGTCCAAAGTGATTTACTATTAAAATCACCACCGACGATCCAGATTGATTTACTATTAAAACCACCATCAATGGTCCAGATTGATTTACTATTAAAGCCACCATAAATGGTCCAGATTGATTTACTATTTAAACCTCCATCAATGGTCCAGATTGATTTAACTTATTACACTTTGGTACCCCTAAAGGTTTCAAAGTTTACATTATTCCCCTCTAACTTTTGTAATTCACTTATCTTCAATAAACACATTCTTAATACTTCAAAAATTACTCATCACTAATATTATAACTCACAATATTTAACAACCAGGTCGTTCCAAGGAAAGAGGGGGCTTTTCGATAAGGATTTTTCCTTATTGGCGCGCAATTAGGTGACCAAACCTCTCCTTGACAGAACTTCTAGACATTGTCAATATTGAAAATAATACTATGAATAACTTTGTCATCTCAATTATTGATTTAATAATATAAAATATTATGCAGATGATACTGTGATAATAATTGAATCAAATAACGTGAGATACTATGCAATAATTACTCTAGCAATAATTGAGTAAACTGAGTGGATTCTTACGTAAGCATCAATAATCAATATCGTGTGCTACTATGCAACCACACGTATTATTATATTTTTATCATCGGGTATTTCAACAGTTTAACGATAAAAATTTCGTCGTTATTTTTATAAAAAGATATTTTTGTCATTTTCTAACTCCGACAATTATTCCGTTGTGGGGTCCACCAATGATGGTGTCGTCGTACGGATATTCCCTGACAAAAAGAATATTCTCCGACACAACGAATATTTTATATCAACTTGATTACTTTGCAAAATTTTTAAATATCACCCTTAACTTTAACCTTTTAATAATTTAACCATTTACTAAATAGAATAACAATTATCAGAAAATTTAATACTTTCATTTCATAAAATTCGGGGTCTTACAATCTCCCCACCTTATGAAATTTTGACCTCGAAATTTACATACCTGGTAGTTCGAAGAGATGAGAATACCTTACTTTCTTTTCGGATTGTACCTTCCCGGTTATTTCCTCTGTATCATGATTTTCCCATTGCTCATCTCCTGTATTTCAGATATCATTCTAGAATATATCTTCAAAACAAAGGTTATTTGACATATCACAATTTGTCAACTTATCAAGTAAAAATTTCAGCTTAGGTAAGTCACACACTAGCGAAGTATATTACTCGTCTCTCCCCTCCTAGTTCTAGACTCATATCTCCACCAGCGACCATATCCCTGAGCTCTGATACCATTTGTGACACCCCCAAAATAGGTCCACACGACCCATTCTGAGTCGATAGTTATCATACTATAAAAATCAAATACAACTTCATTTATACAACTATTGAACTGTCGTGCATAGTATGACAGTGCATAAGCTGTGAGTTTTTATACAAATATATGCAATTCTCATGGTGCCTCGACCACAACACCTTACAATGGTACCTTACATAAAAGTGCAGTCAATAACTGTTTTAGAAATTAAAATCTTCGGAAAGTGCTCAAGGAAACCTTCGTACATAGGAGGACATATGTCTAGGTTATCATAGATATCATATGGCCACAAAATTATCCTTGGTTGACCCAATAGACCCCCAAAAAAACGAGAAGATTACTATCATATTCTTTCCAATGGTGAGTCTTCTCTTGACATATAATTATCTCCATTGTCTCTAATCGAGAATTATACTTCAACCAAACACCAAGATTATATAGGTAGTGCTCGTATATATACTCAGCAAGTGAATGTGCACAACCCTGTCTTATGATAACCCAAAGTCGCATGTCATTAGACATCTTGTATGATAATGGCAAAACACCCTTCCAACATTGGGTTCGCCTCACCCTTTTTGATTCACCAAATATAACTACTAAATAATGTATAAAATACAACACACTATTCTAAAGTTATCAATAAAATTATTTCCATACTGTATAGGGAGAACCTCCTTAGCTAGAGACCACCGTTCTATTCCCCTGTTACCCCCACTCGACCCAGCTAAACTCTTATTACCTGAAAGGAATTATGAAGCAAAAAAGGGTGAGCACAACTAGCCCAGTAAAGAATATCGTGACTAAAGATAATTAAATTATCAATAGCCTTCATTAGTAATAAATCAGAGATTTAGAAGATATGGTAGATGATAAAACTTTTCAACCATAGTTTCAGCAGAACGAGCAATCCATTAGAAGAGTTAAATAGACCATAAGGTCTATTATCTTCTCCATGTTAAAAGTACATCAACAGTGTTTTATCCCTGTAACATCAATCAACAATTCCTGTCCACAATCATATGAATAACTCATAATCATAATTGTGATTCTAAATTCCTATTCTCACCCAGGACGAAGATAATTTTCATCACCTGTCTTTACCTGAAACATCAAAAATTATGGTTATACCCAATCACAATTCTTGTTCATAATCATACTAATAAATTCATCTTTGCACTACGGCCAAAGATATTCATTAACAATTCATCTTTGCACTACAGGCCAAAGACATACAACTGTATTTTAGAAGATTTAAGTAGAACATGATTTCTACTATCTTCTACGAATTAGAAGTGTATAATCAATATTTTATCGCTGAGACTCAGCTTAATAAATAATTCACATCATTGAATCATCCATGCACTAAGGAAAAGGATATTCATTAGTATTATGACCACGAATTATCCATACACTACGGGTCAAGGATATTCGTATTTTCAACAATGGTCATGATTATACCGAATAATCCCTGGTTATAATCATACCAACAACTGTCCATCAATGCACTACGAGCCAATGAGGACTTTTACCACATCATTTGTAACATTACGGGTCATGATTATACCGAATGATCCCTGGTCATAATCATACCAATCAACAGTTCATCTATGCATATAAGCCAAAGATATACAATTGTAAAACCAATAATCAACTGTCCATCTTTGCACGTAAGCCAAAGATATACAACTGTAAAACCAATAATCAACAGTCCATCGTTGCACGTAAGCCAAAGATATACAACTGTAAAACCAATAATCAACAGTCCATCTTTGCACGTAAGCCAAAGATGACTTTCAACACAATATAAATATGAAAATGATGACAATGATATAAAGATTCAATCAAGTGAGATCAATGATAAATATTAAAGACTTTAAATTTATCTAGAGTTTAAAAATATCCAAATTATAAACATGATACTGCTTTGTGGAGTAAAATTCAAGAATAATATCCATGTATCAAAATAATTTGGACAGAAAAGAAATAAATTTTTTGGGTGAATAGTACTCCATGAATAGTACTTTAGGAATAGTACCCCGTAACTAGTAACCCCGGCATGAAAAGTGCCCCGAATACCCGAGTGAATAATACTAGAGTGAATAGTAATCGGGTGAATAGTAACCCGTGAATAGTAACTTGTGAATAGTACCCCGACATGAAAAGTGCCCCAAATACCCGAGTGAATAATATTATAGTGAATAGTAACTAGGTGAATAGTAACCCGTGAATAGTACCCCGGGTGAAAATATTGATATTTAATAAGAAAGTTCAGATCAATATTCCAATACAAAGAAACTGCATGCAGCGTAAAACTCAAGAATATTCCACTAATTTCAAGGATTATAGAAGCAATACTTACCATAGTAAGTTTAGATTTAAGAATATGAAAAGAAATAACATACGAAACTGCAAATGGATTTTCACCCATCATATAAGTTACGTAATCTGCGTGAGACAAAAGTTATTCCACATATTAAAGGATGAATATTAAAGGATGAATACAAAAAGTAGTATTCCTTATGAATACGAAAGAAATAATATCCCTTACCAAACAAAAATAACATCCCTTACCTTAGTAGAAGACCAGATACTGCAATAGTGAAGTAGCATAATACTCTTCTTCTTTCTCTCTATAGTTTCTCTCTCTATAGCTTCTCTTGTGAGTCTCAGTGAATTGGTGAGAATGAAAGAAGAATTAAGCTGCAATTTATAGAAGAATGGACTAAATAGTAACTTATTCACGAACGGTCCAGATTGATTTACTATTAGAACGGACAATCCATATTGATTACTATTAGAACCACAACCGACGGTCCAGATTGATTTACTTTTAAAACCACCACCGACGGTCCAGATTGATTACTTTTAAAACCACCATCAACGGTCCAAATTGATTATTATTAAAACCACCACCGACGATCCAGATTGATTTACTATTAAAACCACCATCAATGCTCCAGATTGATTTACTATTAAAATCACCATCAATGGTCCAGATTGATTTACTATTAAAACCACCATCAATGGTCCAGGTTGATTTAACTTATTACACTTTAGTACCCCTAAAGTTTTCCAAGTTTGCATTATTCCCCTCTAACTTTTGTAATTCACTTATCTTCAATAAACACATTCTTAATACTTCAAAAATTACTCATCATTAATATTATAACTAACAATATTTAACAACCAGGTCGTTCTAAGGAAAGAGGGGGCTTTCCGATAAGGATTTCTCCTTATTGACGCGCAATTTGGTGACCAAACCTCTCCTTGACATAACTTCTAGACATTGTCAATATTTCAAATAATAATATGAATAACTTTGTCATCTCAATTATTGATTTAATAATATAAAATATTATGCAGATGATACTGTGATAATAATTGAATCAAATAACGTGAGATACTATGCAACAATTACTGTAGCAATAATTGAGTAAACTGAGTGGATTCTTACGTAAGCATCAATAATCCATACCGTGTGTGCTACTATGCAACCACAGCGTAGACATCGCATTTTTACCAAGGTATTTCAATAGTTTAACGGTAAAACTTTCGCCGTTATTTTTATAAAAAGATATTTCTGTCGTTTTCTAACTCCGACAATTATTCCGTTGTGGGGTCTGCCAATGATGGTGTCGTCGTACGGATATTCCCTGACAAAAAGAATATTCTTCGACACAACGAATATTTTTTATCAACTTGATTACTTTGCAAAATTTTCAAATATCACCCTTAACTTTAACCTTTTAACAATTTAACCATTTACTAAATAGAATAACAATTATCAGGAACCCGTGGAGGAGGAAACTGAGCCCATGGAGGACTCCGACTAGTCTACTTTTGAGGATCAGATGTTAGGAGAGTATGAGGAGAAGATTTTGTAATTAGGATGTAGAGTCGAGGAGTTATAGACTGAGACTCTTGAGAGGCAACTCGTGATGCAGGAGATGGAGGTAGAAATTGCTCACCGTAAGGAGGCAGGGTTCTAGATGGGTGCCTTGTTCCACCGATCGGTGGTGAGGAACGTTGAATTGGCAGTAAAGTAAGAAGAAATGGAACATAAGGTTTTGAGTGAGAGGACGAAAAAGGAGGCTCTCTGAACTCAGTTAGAGATGGAGGTGATGGATAGGATTCACTTTGAGCAGAAGTGGGAGGATTCCAATGATAGAGTGGATGATCTAGAGGATGAGGTGCGGTGCAAGAGGAGGAAGATGAACAAGATGGGCTATGCTCTACGCACGACCATGGAGAGGTTGATTGATGGGGTAAATCACTACCCCGCTGAGCAAGGACAGACCCGACATACCATAAGTCGGGACATGGTGGCACACATTACGCAGAAGGAGTATCAGAGCGCCATGGAGCGTGGGATGTTAAATTGAGGCTAGAGGGGAAATCTCAGTAGTGTAGTAGTTTTATTTAGGTGTTGTTAATATGTTGTTGTAGTCTCCATCTTTTGTGTAAGATGTGAGATAGTGGTAAAACCCCAAACCTTTGAAAAATGTTAGAGGGGTAGTAAGCTAGTGTTGTCCCCGTCTTTTGTAATACTAGGGGATATGTGTTTTCATTTATAGCAGTATGCTAGAAAAGAACATGTATTGTAACCATTTGGCATATGAATATAAATGACCTTTTTTCAAAAACGTGTTATAAACTTTTAGTCCTTTTCATTTGAGAAATGTCTAAACATGCTAGTTAGATAATAAGATGAAAAATTTTGTGATGCAGAAAATGCCACCCAGACTTAGAATAAATGTTCAAGAAGAGTCAGTTAATGATGAGAAAGGACCAGTAGATCCTATACAACGACTGGTAGATTTATTGGGAGAAGCTCTGTGGGGAAGAAACGAAACCGTACCACCCGTTCCTCAAGCTGTCCCAGTAACAACCTTCAAAGACTTTAAGAGTGTAGGACCCCCAGAGTTCACGGGAACTACTGACTCGATAGTTGCGCAAACCTGGATCAAGGAGATTGAGAAGGCCTTCACTATAGCTCGCGTGGGTGAAGACCAGAAGACAGTATTTGCAACATACATGATGAGGGGCGAAGCAAACTATTGGTGGGAAATTAATCAGCAGAGAGCGGGGGAAGGAACGATAACATGGGAAAGGTTTACAACGTTATTTTTTGAGAACTATTTCCCGAAGAGTATGAAGAGTAGGATGGACGTGATGTTCCTAGAGTTAAAACAAAGAGATATGATAGTGGTGCAATATGCTGCTAAGTTTAATGAACTAGCACGATTCGCGGAGCACCAAGTTGGGGATGAGGAATGGAAGGAGAGACGTTTTGAACAAGGATTGATGTCGTGGTTGTATAATAAGGTATTAGTCTTCCAGATTGATTCCTTTACGGCCTTGTTAGAGAAGGCAGTCATTGCAGAAGGTGGCAGTGAGGCCTTAAGTCTATATCACAAGGATAAGAAGAACAAGAACACTGGTAATCAGCATTTTGGAGGAAATAGCAGCGGAAGGAGTAATTCTGGAAAGTGGAAATGGGAAAACAACAACCACAACAACAACAACAACAACAGAAACAATAACCAAGTTGGAAGTCACCAGGGAAACTTCAAGAAGAGGACCGAAGCTTGCAACAAATGTGGAAGAAGCCATCAGGGGGAATGCTGGAAGGGGAAGACCACTTTCTATAATTGCGGCCAAGAGGGGCACATCTCGCCAAATTGCCCAAAGCAAAAGAAGATCAGAGGATGTTTTGCTTGTGCATCGACAGAGCACCAGATAATGGATTGCCCGAAGAAAGGAAGCGGTGGAGCTGGCGGGGGCCAGGGAGGAGGAAGCAAGTTAATGATTGGTGGACCTTCACAACCCAACCAATCGATTGCCCGAACTTTAACATGACCGTCTAGGACGCAGTGACTGCGAAGGACGTGGTGTCAGGTATAATCCCAATCAATAATATAAATGTTTATGTATTATTTGATTCAGGTGCCACCTGTTCTTTCGTATCTGAAGAATTTTCTAGTAAATTTAGTACACCCCGAGAACGTTTAGAAGAATCCTTGAACGTAGAAGTTGCGAATAAGGAAATTATCACTGTAGAATACGTTTATCGAAAATATCACGCAAACATTAGAGATCATGAACTGAGTGTAGACTTGATTCCTATTAGACTGGGAGAATTTGACGTAATACTAGGAATGTATTAATTATACAACCATGCATCGATAATTGACTGTCAAAACAAGTGTGTGAACCTTCAGACTCTGAATAATTCTAAGGTAGTGTTTCATGGTAGCTCATCGCTTAAGTAATCGTGTTGCGTTACGATGATGCAGGCCAAGAAGTTGTTAAGGAAAGGATGTGTAGGTTATTTAGCTTACATTGTAGATACTCAGAAAAAGGGACGATTATTCCAAATAATAATATGAATAACTTTGCCGTCTCAATTATTGATTTAATAATATATCATATTATGCAGATGATACTATGACAATAATTGAATCAATAATATGAGAGATATGATGCATAAATTACTGTATCAATAATTAAGTATAACTGAGTGACTTATCACGTAAGAATCAATAATCAATATTGTGTGCTACTATGCAACCACACGTATTACTGTACTTTTACTATCGAGTAGTTCAACAGTTTTAACGGTAACATTTTCGCTGTTATATTTATAAAATGATTATTCTGTCGTTTTCTTAATACGAAAATACTTCTGTTGTGGGGTCCACCAATGATTGTGTCGTCGTACAATATTCTGTGTTAAAACGAATATTCCCCGACCAACCGAATATTATATAACCACTTGCATACTTTTCAAAATTTATAAATACTACCCACAACTATAACACTATCTCAAACCACACCATAATATTAAAAAAAAATATTTCGAGAAAATTAAATCTTTATTCATAAAATCACGAGGTCTCTGATCTCCCTCCTTATGAAATTTCGTCCTCAAAATTTACGTACGTACACGGTATCTTAGAAGAGGTGAGGGTACCTTGACTTTATTTCAGATTCTAACTCTTGAGGTATAACCTTTGAGTGTCGAATATAATCCTTCTTATCCAAGATTTTAACACGTATCTCCTCATACGTTAAATCATTCGTTATCTCGTCCGGTTCTAAATTAATAATGTGGTTCGGGTCATCCACATATTTACGTAACATCGATACGTGAAAAAAATGTTCTGAACACGTAACATACTTGGCGGTAAAACGAGTCTATAGGCCACAGTTCCTACTTCATCGAGGATTTCAAATGGACCAATTAAATCGAGGGTTGAGATTTCCTCTCTTCGTCGATTCTTGCTTCTAGAATAACGCCCTCTTGAACCTTCTTCTTCACATTCATCAGCTACGGGTGTGTAGCTTGAGAGGCTTTAACTTTATCGATTAAAGTCGATTATACTCGTATATTCGTTATCTTCACGTTGGTCCATAGAGTCTTTAACTCTATCTTCATCATTTGTAAGTTATACGAAATGGGTCTTAGTATTAACAACATCGCGCTCGTAAACGCATACGATCTTCTACTCAACACGTCAACTACCACATTCGCTCTTCCATGATTATATTGAATGGTACGATCATAATTTTCAACAGGTCAAGCCAACGTCTTTGGCACATGTTACGTTCGTTTTAGGTGAAAAAAATATTTGAGGGTTTTAGAAATGGGTTTTGTACTGGGGTCAATATAAAATTCGATTTCACGCTCTAGGGGTAGGCTAAGAAGTCTTCAAGAATACGTTAGGAAATTTATTAACAATAGAAATATCATTCAAAACTGTGACCCTCATCCAAGACTTGGATAGTGCGTCACATTGATACCTATCAACTTGTCATCGTCATTCACAATGTCGCCTATAGAAAGTCTTGCTTTGGTGCATTCCACACAAGGAAGTTACCAACGAAAGGCTCGAGGCTCTTTACTTATGACTTGATATGACAATGATTGACTTTAGTGGTTTGGTTGCTTGAATTCGCATAACAGGTTGGTTAGGAATATGAAAGCTAACAACCTTACGAAAAGCATGATGAGTAGTTAACCAATCGATTCCTAAAATTACCTCAAAGGCAAGTATTTTCAAAGAGATAAGATCGACAGGTAACGTGAAAGTGTCGATTTGAATCAACAAGATCTATAAGCGATTGGATGTAATGAAGGTTTCTACTATCGAAGTTTCAACCAATAAGTGAAGTCTAATTTCTCCGAAGTCAAATTTAAGCGTTGGTATAAGCAAGAGAGATAAAAGAATGGGTAGAGGCAGGGTATCTAATAAGGTATAGACTTCGTAAGAATTTATAATTAACTAACCCGTTCTAACTTCGTTCGGGTCACTCGCTTTTTGAGAAGTCACGAAAATCGCTCTTCCTGAAACCACCGACTTTTTTTTATCCGTATCCGCCTTTGGTACCACCGTCCACGCTGGACTTGACTTCACTATATAACGAAATCGAGCTAAATGACCTTCTCTTCTTGAAATTTCCACTTCTATTATCTTGGCCATGATAATTTCCCCAACGATGGTTATCATTGTTCTGATGGCCGTTGTTGTGACGCCCCCAAAATAGGTATACATCACCTATTCTGAGTCGTCAAATACATGGTACAGAATACAAATAAAACTTAATTATACAACTGTCGTGTAAAGTACGACAAAACATAAAATTGTGAGTTTTAATACAAATATTGTCGTCTGCAGACAATATTCAAACTCAAATTCAATATTATTACATTTATTTTCCACTATTTCTTTGAATAGTGAGGACTACTAATGCTATCATCTAGATACGTCACTCCGTTCCCGACTAGTCACCGCTACGTTCTCATTTTCGAAGAGAACAATAAAAGTAAAAAGGTGAGCTCAACTAGCCCGAAGAGGAAATATTATGACTAAGATAATGCAGAATAAATTATTGTTAGCCTTCAACAGTGTTAAACTAATACAATATAACAACAATCAAGTTTAACTGCAGCTGAACAAGCGATCCATTAAAAAGTCAAGTAGAGAATAAAATCTACTATCTTTTATGATTTAAAAGATTTTTCATCACTTTTATCATTTGGGACTCGACAATAAATAATCCACATCATCGAATCATTACGCTTTTCTGACCCAAGGATATTCTTTAGTATCACATTGTGAAGCCCCCAAATCCGGGTTCTCTAACCTCAGATTCAAGTGCTCACGATCCTATCATCATCATAAGCATTCTATAACTATTTGAAATAATAAACATACATTGTTCATTATACAAAAGTCTCAAAACATGGTCCCAAGGTCTCTAACCTTAACTTTAAATACACCATTTATAATACAAATAGTTTACTCAAGAAATTCCATTAGATAATAACTAATTTAACATTCATTCTAAAATTACTCACGGATCTTGCCCTTGCCCTTGTCCTTCGCATTAGATCCTTGGGCTTAAGCGAAAATAAAATAGAGGTCATGATATAGCAAGAGTAAGCAACTAATTTGCTTCACAAGTTTATAAAGACAAAGGATATATATCATGACTTAGAAAGAAATATTGCCTTCAATGTTCAACAATAATATAAGATTGTGAAGGAACATGAATTAATAATCAACAATTGAATATTCGATAATTGAATAACATAGGCGAGTGGTTTTGAATAACCATGAACATTTGCCAAGGTGCTCAAAGTGATTTAAGCTGGACCTTTTAATAAATTTTGGTATTCAAGGGGATGACCTTTTCATACCCGTGATTTATGCATAAACACTTAATAATCAAACATTGATATCATGCCTTAATCAAATTTGTTCATTTCTCATTCAAGAGTTCTTACCATATCAATTAATAAAACGGTTATTTAGAATCCATTTGATTTAACAAATTTAGACATGCTTGATCTAGGTGATACAATTAGCATAGATCTATCCCATAAACAGTTCATAAATGAAGAACTTTAATTTAATTCACGATTCGATGGCGGTAGAAGCGGAATTCAATTGCACAAAAAGTCACAATTTCAATAATCGATAAAGGCGTGAATAATCATCAATAATTATTCACTAATATGCTTTGAAAATATTAACTCAAGTTGAGTTAGGAAACTTGCCTCGATCGTAGAGTTCTGACTCTGAAATAAATTTCTATCCTTTGTGTAGTTAAATTATCTTCCTTTGAGAGACCTATAATTAGTCTTTCAATTAGTCGATGCATAACATCGATTATGTAATCACATAGATATCATACATTACAATAAGTTCTTATAAACATTATCATGCCTAGATAGTGTTATTATTAATTAACGACTACCTTTAATTCACATAATATTATTAACTTAGATAATATTAATTCACCTTCTAGTATTATTGGTTCACTAATAATACTTTAAATCATTACCAACATTTTATTCACTTACTAATATTATTAATCATTTAATAATATTTTATTTAATCTCGAATATTATTATTTAATAATAATACTCTAATCTAATATTTTATTTACATAACAACATCATATTATAATATTATTAGTATTATAATAATATTCCAATGATTTATTAAATTAATAAACAATTTATTCTAATTGTTCATCCTTTAATAACCTCTTATTTAATATCCATAAAAGGTCATAAGTAATATTTATTATTATAAATTACCAAAATGCCCTAAGATAGTCATGATATAATATATTATGAGCATTCAAGCATAAAAATCATATTTTTCTCATTAAAGGCATCATTTAACTATTTATTTCATTTTATTCATAACCTAATCATTTTAGAAAAATAGCAATCTGATTCCAAAAATTCTCGAAACCACGGAATTTTAACGAATATGAACCAACAATGATCCTCTAATTTCTCTATAATTTTAGAAAATGATTTACTATTTTTAAAGTGCTCAAAACACTCGAGATCTTGCTCTATTTTTAAAATATTGAGTTTTGCTCAGAAAAATCTGAAATTTTCAGGGTATGCTCTCTTAACGTATATGAAGCTACTGTAAAAATTTTGGAATTTTCCAGTATATACACTGATGAGATATTCAGTAGGATAATATTTATGGAGTCCTTTACGGAAATAGTCATTACGCACAATATATAACTTTCAAAGCGTGTCCGTTCTTTTCCCTACGCGTAGATAACTTCATAAGGTACCTCTGTAATATTTTTCAAGATTTTTACAAGACAAGGAACTGACTGAAACAGCCTCATGAAAAACAAGTCAGTAGCTGATTTAGAGTTTCAAAGCTTTAGCATATAAAAGTGGATTTATTTTGGGAAAAATAATCTTAAAGGTTTCAAAACTTACTAGATTTGTGATCTACCACTTGGGTTTACTAGATAACTCATGTATCTAGCACCCCCTTCGACGGATCATAATTCCAAGTTGTAGAACTTGAGTTACACAAGATTTAGTGGAAGAAAAACAAGAGTTTTCACCTTGAAGAACATATGCTCATTTTCTTCCTCTAAGTCTTTGATCTAACACTCAAGATACTTAGTTCCATGCATGATGGTATGTATAACTAGTGTATCTTGAGTAGTTGTACTATAACCCATCAAAACCCAAGCTATCAAAACAAGGTAAGAGAAGAAGATGAAGGTACATTATACCTTGACTTAGTGGCTACCTTCCTTGATTTTCCAAAGTAACTAATAAACTTAGGGGGCATAAACCACTAGAACTCCTATAATTCTTCTTCCTATGACTGAAATTCTCTCTTTCTTTTCTCTCTTTGAAGTTGGCTAGCTTGGGAGCAAGAGGTAGAAGAAGAAGATGAAGAAGATGGAGAGAAAATGAGATGTTGGAAGAATGAATTGTGTTTACAAAATGAAATGGCCAATTCATTAATAATTCTCCCATAATTATTTTGTTGCCCATTAGGTAAAAACTTTGTATTATTACTTACCTTAGGTTAAACATGATTAAATGTGCATAATGGAGTGGCAACCAATGGGAGCCTTACAACATTGTCCTTATGTTTATTCATGTCTACTAATGGACAAGCTAGATTAATTATTCCACTTAGGATCCTCATAATATCCACCATTTAGCTTTTATTTTAAATACCCAATTTTGATTAATCAAATGTCTAGAATACCCCCAATCAAGTGGGCTAAGTATTGGATTACAATTTATTTTCCTTGGGCTTTTCTTTTAATTGATTTGGGCTAGATAAAACATAGTCCAACAATTTTAATAATGTTACCCAATTTGATAATTTAGGGCTTTCATCTCCAATCATATGAAGTTTAATTGCTTATACATATGATTTTATCTCATAACCTAATTAGATTTACAAGAATTAGGTTTAAAATTATTAGTCACTTGAAATACTAAGTTTACCCACTTAAGTTAGTATACATATAAAATACTAACTTTTTTCGTGTTACCATAACCCTTAGGTTATTTAATATCCTTACCTAATGTATAATTAGGTCACAAGGCTTTCATTTTTAATGAAATCCATAAATGTATGTATCCATATATAATACAAAGTTTAAAAAAATGTACATACATACATGGTGACTTAAGATTCATGGTAATTACATCCTCCCCTTATAAGAATTTCGTCCTAGGAATTACATATAAGGTTACTCAAAAAGGTGTGGGTAATTTTCTCTTATCCTTTCTTCAAGTTCCCACGTAGCTTCTTGACATTGTGGTTCCTCCAAAGAACTTTTAGAGAATGTATAACCTTATTTCGCAATTTACGTTCCTTTCATCTAAAACTTGATGGGAATTTCCTCGACGATAAATCTTTTTCGACTTTGAATTGGCTAAATCACGATACCACATGCTTGTAATCGAGGCTTATATGGTCGTGTATGCGACACATGAAACACATTATGAATATGTTCCGATTCAGGAGGTAGAGCTACCTCGTCACGCCACTTCTCCTATCTTCTTCAAGATCTCAAAAGGTCCAATAAATCTCGGACTCAGCTTACCTTTCTTTCCAAACCTTATCTTTCCTTTCCAAGGAGATACTTTCAAAATGCATGGCTTCCCACCTCAAAATCTCGCTTACGGCGATGTAAGTCTGCATACTTCTTCTTGGCGATCTTGAGGCTGCTTTGCCGATCAGGCTCTAATCACCTTAATGGTCTCTACTGATACTGCTTTGCACGATTCTGGTCCCAACAGTTGGCGTTCACCCACTTCATCCCAAAGATCTGGAGCGTTCTACATTTCCTCCCATACGATTTAGCCGTGACGGCGGCATTCCGATCTTTGGCGTGGTAGCTATTGTTGTATCGCGAACTCTACCAATGGAAGATGATCCTCCCAACTACCCTTGAAGTCCATCACACAAGATCTGAGCATGTCTTCAAGTGTTTGAATCGTTCTCTCGCTTTTCCCATCGGTCTGCGGATGATACGCGGTGCTCATCCGTAGCTGCGTCCCCATTCTTTCCTGAAGACTCTTCCAGAAGTTTGACGTGAATTGCGGATCCCTATCCGACACAATAGATACTGGTACGCCATATCTCGATATAATTTCTTTGATGTATAGTTTGGCTACATTTGGTCCGGACTATACGATCTTGATCGGAAAAAAAGTGAGCCGACTTAGTAAGGCGATCTACGATCACCCATATGGCATCGTGTCCTTTTGCGTTCTTTGGAAGTCCCACCACAAAATCCATCGTGATGTGCTCCCATTTCCACTCTGGAATCTCTAAAGGTCAGTAATAATCCACTCGGTCGTTGATGCTCGCCTTGACTCTCGACAAGTTAGACATCTGGCGACACATTACGCAACCTCTCTTCATGTTTGGCCACCAAAAGTGTTGGCGTAAGTCTTGATACATTTTGTGCTACGGGTGTATCGAGTACCTCGATTATGTGCTTCTTGCAGAATCTCTTCTCTTAGTTACGGTATTAACGGTACCCAAATTCGTCCTTCAAATCTTAGCAGTCCGGTGCCATCAATCTTGTATTTCAATTCATCCCCTTATTCTAAGCTTCTTGATCTTGTCGCAATCTTCATCCTTCTCTTGAGCCTCTTTAACCTTATCTAATAAAGTAGGGCTCACGCCACGATAAATAATTTCTCATTGACCTCGTCATCGGTACTTAACCTCTAAGTCAAGTCGTTCGAAATCCTTCACCAATTCCTCTTGAATGGTTAACTTCAATAACTTCTCTCTGCCTTTTCTGCTCAGGGCATCAGCCACTACATTTGCTTTGCCTGGATGGTACAGAATCTCACAATCATAATCCTTGATCAATTCTAGCCATTGGCGCTGCCTCATATTTAGCTCCTTCTGGGTGAAGATATACTTTAGACTCTTATGACCCGTATATATCTCACACTTCTCTCCATACAAATAGTGCCTCCAAATTTTCAAGGCAAAACTCTCTTTGCTAACTCCGGTCATGAGTGGATAACCCTTCTCATAGTCCTTTAGGCGGACGTGAAGCGTCACTGCAATGACCTTGCCATCTTTGCATCGATTACGTACCAAGACCCTTGTGTGACGCATCACTATACACTACAAATCCTCCGTGTTGTCCGGTAAAGCCAACACAGGTGCTTGGCCGAGCCTCTTCTTCAATTCCATGAAACTCGTTTCACATTTTTTCGTCCAAGCGAACTTCACTTGCCTTTCTAGTAAGGTTGGTCAATGGCGATGCTACCTTTGAAAAATCTTGGATGAATCTTGATAGTATCCTCGCTAATCCCAAGAAACTCCTAATTTACATCATTGTCTTCTCACATTTCCCGATTGATAACCGCTTCTACTTTTCTTTGGATCTCTAGAAACACAATCTTTGTCGATAACGTGACCTACAAACTGCACTCTCTCGCAACAAAATTCACACTTGGAGAACTTTGCATACAACTTCTCCCTCCTTAACGTCTCCAACACTTTCCTTAGATGTTCGGCGTGATCTTCCTCCTCTCTCGAATATACTGTAATGTCGTCGATGAACACGACAACAAACTTATCCAAATACGCTTAAACACTCTGTTCATCAAATCCATGAATGTCTTTGGTGCATTAGTTAACCCAAAAGACATTACGAAACTCAAAGTGTCCATCTGGGAGTTCGAATGCCGTCTTTGGAATATCCTCATGTCTCACCTTGGGTTGGTGATAACCGGTCCTCAAGTCAATTTTTGAAAAGTATTTTGCCCCTTGTTGATCAAACAAATCGTCGATCCCGGCAACGGTACTTGTTCTTAATGGTGACCTTGTTCAACTCCCATTAGTCGATACAAAGCCTTAATGACCCATCCTTTTTTTACGAATAAGATCGGTGCTCCCCATGGTGATACGCTTGGTGAATGTATCCCTTATCTAACAACTCCTGTAGTTGAACCATCAGTTCCTTCATTTCTACGAGCCATGCGATACGGCGCTTTGGATACCCGGTGATGTCCACGGTGCCAAATCGATAACAAACTCTATCTCTCTATCGGTGGCAATCCCGGAATTTCATCTGGAAAGCGTCAACGAATTCCCTTACAATAGGTATTTGACCCGATTCACCCTCGATTCTGCGGGTATCCACAAGCGTGAGCCAAATAACCTATACAACCCTTCCTAAGCAACTTCCTTGCTTGCATCATCGTCGAACAACAAGATTGTCTTGGCGATTCTTCGCCATAAAATACCACCTTTGACTTATTGAGTCTTTAGGTGTATACGCACTTTTTCTTACGATCGATGGCTGGCTCCATGACTTGATAACCAATCCATCCCAAGGATTACATCAAACTCTCCAAGGCGAATCGGTATCAAATCCACGTTAAGCTTAAAACCTCTTACATTAGCACAACAGTTCCTATAGATGTAGTCTACTGAGGATAATTTCTTTGTTTGCTACTTCTACATTCATTGGGTGTTCTAATAGTTCATGAGGTAAACTTAATCTTTGAGCAAATTCATCGGATACAAAAGAACATGAAGCTCCGAATCGAATAACACATAGGCATTTATATCATTGATCGAAATTATACACGACACCACCTCCACGGATGCCACAAACATCTTGCACCGTCATATTGAATATCTGTCTTTGTTGGCTTGTTTAATTTCAAATTTGGTCCTCCTTTGGTTGTCTTTGTGTTATTGCCCCTCTTGCCATTTCCGCCATCCATGCTTTTCTTCTTCTGCAATCCTTGATCAGATGTCCCACTTCACCACAATTAAAGCAACCTCCTTTCTTCACCTTAGTACAATTGGGTGAGGTATGCCTTCTTGCCCACATGTATAACATATCATTTTCCTTTCAAAGACTCCCCAAGTGACCCTTTCCACAGTTCCCACACACACCGCTTCTTTTGTTGCACGCTTCTTGCTTTGCATCTCCGATTACTACCCCCCATCGCTCCATTTTCGCTTCTTATTGTTACTACCGCCATGCACGACATTTTGATTCCCACCTTACGATTTCTTCTTATTCTTCTCCCGATTATATCTTGAGACCGCTCGCCGCTTCTTCTTCGCTATAAGAGCTTTTTCCAACAGAGTTGAGAATGATGCGATTTGTAAAACCGCTTACCTTACTATAAATCCACGACTTTAGTCCATTTTCAAACCTTCTCGCTTTCCTCGCCTCTGTGTCCACACGATGTGGAGCGAATCGCCAATTCATTAAATTTCGCATGACATACTCGACATCGACATATTCTCCTGTTTAGGTTCAAGAATTTGATCTCCATTCTTGCTTGAACACTCTCGGGGAAGTAGTTCTCGAAGAACAACTTCTTAAATGCTTCCCAAGTCACGATTCGATTTCGGCTTTGTTACGGTTGGCATCCCACCAATAGCTAGCCTCCCCCTTCATTAAGTAGGTAGCAAAAATTGTCTTACTCGTTCTTCCGCTACTCTAGCAATAACGAAGGCCTTCTCAATCTCCTTTACCCACATTTGGGCTTCTATCAGGTCATTGTTCCTCGAACTCTGGGCGGTCCTACCGCCTTTGAAGTCCTTAAAGTTTACTATTTGGGTGCTGCACGATTTCTGTGAGTTGAGCTTGATTCCTCATGGCTTCAACCATCATGTTAATAAAATCTTGCATTGGGTTTTGTTGAGATCCCATTTGCATTATTAAGCGACTCTTCAATATCTTGGTTCACGAGTCCACGTCTCTGGCGCCATTATCTAGTGAAACAAAAATTCTAACACGTTACTCGGATTTATTATCATATGATTACTTAGTATGTAATACGCTATTTATTTAAACAATCAGATGATCATTATGTGAGAGTTTTAAGTTACCGAGATTTGGAAGTCTTTCTCCCTGCTTAGTGGGTTAAGTTTGTTTTTAAAGAACATTTTCCAAATCAGTCTACTGGATTCACATAACATTAAATAGAAAATTTACTATTTAAAATTTTCTAACACATATCATAATAATCTGCATTTATATTCATACACCAATCTTGGTGACTTACGATTAATACGGTATATTTTATAAATGCTACTATCCCATTTTAACACAAAAGATGGGATTAACTCATAATGATACCTCCCTACAAACACAATTAGGGAAAGTACATAACCATTTACTACATCACACCTGTTGAGGTTTACATCAACATAAAACCTTATTACACAACAAGAAAAGTACTAATGCATCTATCTATAACTGGGCCATCACATCATCACCATTGGTGGCCCTGCCAGGTCATCTGCACAGGCTCTAGAGGAAGCAACTCATCATAGGACTCTCACGTCGAACGGATCGACTAGACTCTCCTATCTCGAGTGGACCCTCCTAGCCCTCTGCCTTTGGCCCTCATCTCGCTGCATAAAGGGCGGTCCTAAAGTTTCTACTCGACCTTTACTACTGTAGATTCGATCTTTAATTGGCCCACCGGCTCATCCGACTCATGGAGTGCCTCTTCCACCCGCATCTTATCGGTGCAATTTCTCGTCAAACTCAAATTTCTGCATCACCGGATGCTTCATGCTCGACTCTCCAAACTTTGCCTTTTCATTCCCTAGTTGTACCTCAGTATCTCCACTTGCAATGGGACTCATCAAATTTTTCCTTACGCTCGACTTTCTCCATCCAGGCTTGATGAGCCTCATCCTTGTATTGTTCTTGAAGAAATTGGAGGTGTGGTTTCTACTTCTAATTCCTCCTCTGCCTTCTAATTGGTGATTCTCCTCAACAAGTCCCCCTCAGGGAGGACCATGAGGGACATCTTGGGTGGCCTCATGCTCAATGGGTTCTGCTCAAGTGAGTAACTACCTTGGCGCGTAAATCGTCGGACATCCTACAAACACCATAAAGTCAGCGTCCAATTACCACAATAAAATATTTTCATTGATGAAATGAAATAATATTTTATTAAGTACAACACAAACTTGATGAATTTCCATAATCCATCTCTAACATACTCTATAAGAGTTTTGTACCAAGGTTATAACCTAGGTTTCGTATTCTAATGTTTATAACTCATGACTTTGATACCAACTTTGTGACGCCCCCAAATCCGAGGTTCTCTAACCTCGATTTAAGTGCTCACGATCCTATCATCATCATAAGCATTCTATAACTATTTCAAAATAATAAACATACATTGTTCATTATACAAAAGTCTCAAAACATGGTCCCAAGGTCTCTAACCTTAACTTTAAATACACCATTTATAATACAAATAGTTTACTCAAGAAATTCCATTAGATAATAACTAATTTAACATTCATTCTAAAATTACTCCACGGATCTTGCCCTTGCCCTTGTCCTTCGCATTAGATCCTTCTTGAGCTTAATCGAAAATAGAGGTCATGATATAGCAAGAGTAAGCAACTAATTTGCTTCACAAGTTTATAAAGACAAAGGATATATATCATGACTTAGAAAGAAATATTGCCTTCAATGTTCAACAATAATATAAGATTGTGAAGGAACATGAATTAATAATCAACAATTGAATATTCGATAATTGAATAACATGAATCGAGTGGTTTTGAATAACCATGAACATTTGCCAAGGTGCTCGAGTGATTTAAAGCGGACCTTTTAATAAATTTTGGTATTCAAAGGATCGACCTTTCATACCCCGTGATTTATGCATAAACACTTAATAATCAGAACATTGATATCATGCCTTAATCAAATTTGTTCATTTCTCGGTCAAGAGTTCTTACCATATCAATTAATAAGAACGAGTTATTTAGAATCCATTTGATTTAACAAATTTAGACATGCTTGATCTAGGCGATACAATTAGCATAGATCTATCCCATAAAACAGTTCATAAATGAAGAACTTTAATTTAATTCACGATTCAATGGCGGTGAGAGCGAATTCAATTGCACAAAGTGCAATTTCAATAATCAATAAAGGCGTGAATAATCATCAATAATTATTCACTAATATGCTTTTGAAAATATTAACTCAAGTTGAGTTAGGAAACTTGCCTCGATCGTGGAGAGTTCTGACTCTGAAATAAATTTCTATCCACTATGTAGTTAAATTATCTTCCTTTGAGAGACCTATAATTAGTCTTTCAATTAGTCAATGCATAACATCGATTATGTAATCACATAGATATCATACATTACAATAAGTTCTTATAAACATTATCATGCCTAGATAGTGTTATTATTAATTAACGACTACCTTTAATTCACATAATATTATTAACTTAGATAATATTAATTCACCTTCTAGTATTATTGGTTCACTAATAATACTTTAAATCATTACCAACATTTTATTCACTTACTAATATTATTAATCATTTAATAATATTTTATCCCTTACTAATATTATTAATCATTTAATAATATTTTATTCACTTACTAATATTATTAATCATTTAATAATATTTTATTTAATCTCGAATATTATTATTTAATATTAATACTCTAATCTAATATTTTATTTACATAACAACATCATATTATAATATTATTAGTATTATAATAATATTCCAATGATTTATTAAATTAATAAACAATTTATTCTAATTGTTCATCCTTTAATAACCTCTTATTTAATATCCATAAAAGGTCATAAGTAATATTTATTATTATAAATTACCAAAATGCCCTAAGATAGTCATGATATAATATATTATGAGCATTCAAGCATAAAAATCATATTTTTCTCATTAAAGGCATCATTTAACTATTTATTTCCTTTTATTCATAACCTAATCATTTTTAGGAAAAATAGCAAACTGATTCCAAAAATTCTCAGCTTCTGGAATTTTAACAGAATATGAACCAACAATGATCCTCTAATTTCTCTAGAATTTTAGAAAATGATTTACTATTTTTAAAGTGCTCAAAACACTCAGATCTTGCTCTATTTTTAAAATATTGAGTTTTGCTCAGAAAAATCTGAAATTTTCAGGGTATGCTCTCTTAACGTATATGAAGCTACTGTAAAAATTTTGGAATTTTCCAGTATATACACAGTGAGATATTCGTAGGATAATATTTATGGAGTCCTTTACGGAAATAGTCATTACGCACAATATATAACTCGAAACGTGTCCGTTCTTTTTCCTACGCGTAGATAACTTCATAAGGTACCTCTGTAATATTTTTCCAGATTTTTACAAGACAAGGAACTGACTGAAACAGCCTCATGAAAAACAAGTCAGTAGCTGATTTAGAGTTTCAAAGCTTTAGCATATAAAGTGGACTGTTTTGGGAAAAATAATCTTAAAGGTTTCAAAACTTACTAGATTTGTGATCTACCACTTGGGTTTACTAGATAACTCATGTATCTAGCACCCCCCTTCGACGGATCATAATTCCAAGTTGTAGAACTTGAGTTACACAAGATTTAGTGGAAGAAAAAACAAGAGTTTTCACCCTTGGAGAACATATGCTCATTTTCTTCCTCTAAGTATTTGATCTAACACTCAAGATACTTAGTTCCATGCATGATGGTATGTATAACTAGTGTATCTTGAGTAGTTGTACATAACCCCATCAAAACTCAAGCTATCAAAACAAGGTAAGAGAAGAAGATGAAGGTACATTATACCTTGACTTAGTGGCTACCTTCCTTGATTTTCCAAAGTAACTAATAAACTTAGGGGGCATAAACCACTAGAACTCCTATAATTCTTCTTCCTATGGCTGAAATTCTCTCTTTCTTTTCTCTCTTTGAAGTTGGCTAGCTTGGGAGCAAGAGGTAGAAGAAGAAGATGAAGAAGATGGAGAGAAAATGAGATGTTGGAAGAATGAATTGTGTTTACAAAATGAAATGGCCAATTCATTAATAATTCTCCCACAATTATTTTGTTGCCCATTAGGTAAAAAAACTTTGTATTATTACTTACCTTAGGTTAAACATGATTAAATGTGCATAATGGAGTGGCAACCAATGGGAGCCTTACAACATTGTCCTTATGTTTATTCATGTCTACTAATGGACAAGCTAGATTAATTATTCCACTTAGGATCCTCATAATATCCACCATTTAGCTTTTATTTTAAATGCCCAATTTTGATTAATCAAATGTCTAGAATACCCCCAATCAAGTGGGCTAAGTATTGGATTACAATTTATTTTCCTTGGGCTTTTCTTTTAATTGATTTGGGCTAGATAAAAACATAGTCCAACAATTTTAATAATGTTACCCAATTTGATAATTTAGGGCTTTCATCTCCAATCATATGAAGTTTAATTACTTATACATATGATTTTATGTCATAACCTAATTAGATTTACAAGAATTAGGTTTAAAATTATTAGTCTCTTGAAATACTAAGTTTACCCACTTAAGTTAGTATACATATAAAATACTAACTTTTTCGTGTTACCATAACCCTTAGGTTATTTAATATCCTTACCTAATGTATAATTAGGTCAAAAGGCTTTCATTTTTAATGAAATCCATAAATGTATGTATCCATATATAATACAAAGTTTAAAAAAAATGTACATACATACATGGTGACTTAAGATTCACGGTTATTACAACGACCACAATTATCCATGCACTACGGGCCAAGAATATTTGTGTATTCAATAATGGTCATGATCATGCCAACAACTGTCCATCAATGCACTACGGTCTAATGAGGACTTTTACCACATCATTTGTAACATTAAGGTCATGATTACACCGAATAATCCCTGGTCATAATCATACCAAGTCCATCTATGCACTATAGGTCACAGATGACTTTCAACAAAATATAAACATGAGGATGATGACAATGATATAAGAATTCAATAAAACAAGTTCAAGAATTATTTTATCCAGGAACTAATAACATCCAAATTGTCAACATGATCTTTGCTTTGTAGAGTAAAATTCAAGAATGCTTAGAAGAATATTTCCATGAAAAGATTTGGATGAAGCTTAAATATCAAGGATATTCCACTAATTTCATGGAGTATAGAAGTCAAAACATTAACCAACTGAGTATAATAAGGAATGGAATAACAAAAGAAATCACCAGGGATGCGATAGATCCTTGCAAGCGAGTTATTCTAATGTAATAAAAATAACGAGAATCGGTCCCGGCGTAAGTTATACGAGATAAGATATTCCAACAGAATAATAACGACGGAATCAGGTCCGGCATAAAACACACTGACAGGATATTTCAAAAGAATAATAAAGGCGGAACCGGTCCCACGTAGAACGCATGCGATGTGATGTTCCAATAGAATGATAAAGAATGGAACAATGTAAGAATTTCACCAAGTATAGGGTAGCACAGCGTATCTGAGTTATTCCAATGAATAATAAAGAATGGAATAATGAAGTTCTCTTCATAGATAAGAAAGAAATAATACTCCCTACCTTTAGAAAAACTGGATCTTTGGAATAGTGAGGTGTGCAGACTTCTCTTCTTCTTTCTATAATTTCTCTCTATAATAATCGCTCTAAAGCTTTTGTGAATTGGTGAGAAATGAAGGAAGAATGAGCTTTATTTATAGAAAAATATAGTTTCGATAATTGCACGTTTTGGGGCTCAAAATTTTCAAAGACAATACCTCCAACATTTCCTTTATTTTTAATTTAGTCATGGAAGTATTATCAAACTTGCACCACCTCCCTAATAGTAAATAATGTGATTCAATAGTAAATTATGTGAATCAATAGTTCTAGACATGTGAAAATATGAATTACAGTATAGTACCTCCATCTATACCTCTATTTTTAACTTAGTCATGCAAGTATTATAAATCTTGCACCAACTCCCCTAATAGTAACAAGAATGTGAAACAATAGTATACACATGTGAACAAATAGTTATAATCATGTGAAATAATAGCAATCAATTGCTCATTTATCCGGTTAAATACCCGATTGGTCAATATAACCTCAAGACATCAATTATTATCGAAATAATGTCGATTTTAACTAACACAAATAATTCCAACACAATGAAACCATTTTTATAAAAAATATAAATTTTGAAATTTTGAAGTTAGACTTTTCGCGAAAAAGTCAACTGTTGACTTTTTGACCAAAATGTGAATTTAGGAAAATTTTGTGTTTATAGACTATTTTTACTAGTTTCATCATTTCGGACTCAAATATCACGTCCGTGTCTCCAAATTCAACTTCGAACACAACTTCAATTTTAATAACATTCATCATTAATATTATAACTCACAATATTTATCAACTGAGTCGTTCCGGGAAGAGGGGCTTTCCAATAAGGATTTCTCGCTATTGGCGCGCAATTAGGTGACCAAACCTCTCCTTGACAGAACTTCTAGACATTGTAAATATTGAAATTTAATAATATGAATAACTTTGTCGTCTCAATTATTGATTTAATAAAATAACATATTATCCAGATGATACTATGACAATAATCGAATCAATAATATGAGAGATATTATGCAGCAATTATTGTAGCAATAATTGAGTATAACTGAGTGACTTCTCACGTAAGCATCAATAATCAATACCGTGTGCTACTATGCAACCACGCATATTACTGTACTTTTACTATCGGGTAGGTCAACAGTTAACGGTAGGTCAACCGTTGTACGAATATTCTTTGTTAAAACGAATATTCCCCGACCAATCGAATATTATATAACAACTTGCGTACTTTGCAAAATTTGTAAATATTACCCATAACTATAACATTATATCAAATTTACACCATAATATTCAAAAATATATTTCGAGAAAATTTAATCTTTATTCAAAAACTTGGGGTCTTACAACCTCCCCTTCTTATGAAATTTCGTCCTCGAAATTAGGGTGCGTACCTGGTATGTCGAAGAGGTGAGGATACTTTGATTTCATTTCAGATTCTAACTCCCAGGTCATTTCCTCAACATCATGGTTTCTCCACAAAACTTTGACTTGAGGTATAACCTTGGAGCGTAGAATATGTTCCTTCTTATCCAAGATTTTAACAGGAACCTCTTCATACGTTAAATCTTCCTCTATTTCGTCCGGTTCTAACTCAATAATGTGGTTCGGGTCTTTCACATATTTACGTAACATGGATATTGGAAAAACATTATGAACATGAGACATACTTGGCGGTAACGCAAGTCTATAGACCACAGTTCAATGTTTAAAAATAAAAATAAAAATGTTTAAATTAAGACTAATTTGAATGAAATTAATATTGGTAAATAATTAATAAATTAATTCCGTGACAGCGGTGCCAAAAACTTGTTGATCAACAGTTTTTGGCACCGCTGTCGGGAATTAATTTAATAATTATTTAACAATATTAATTTCAATCAAATTAGTCTTAATTAAAAATTTTATTTTATTTTAATTCTCTTCTATATTTCTCTCTTTTCGGGTACCATGGATGACTTTTTGCGTATCAATGGCCATACACAAACATGACTCAACCAAGGGGCGGAGATTGACAGACTCGAGAAACTTTCTGCATTGTTAGCACAGATTGAGATACTTTCGAGGATGTTTGAAGCTTTTGAAGCTCAACGTCGTCAAAGTATGGCGGTTACTTGTGATTATTTTGCTGGAAATCATATGAATCATCAATGCGCCATCAGTTTTGAGCCAGTACAGTATAGTGGTGATTACCCCAATAATTATGTCTATCCCAACAACTATCTTCAGGATTGGGGGTATCACCCGGATTTTTCATGGAGTAACAATCAAGATCAATTTTATGCTCCAAGTCCAACATACCCACAAGATTTCTCGTGTCCACCTCCACTACAACAGGAAGAACATTCAAATTGGGAGGAAGCCTTGGAAAAATTTATTAAAGCTTCTGAAAAAAGGAATGAGGAACAAGACAAGAAAATGAATCAAGTAGATTTGAATTTGCAAAGCCAAGGCGTTGATCAAGAATCTGGAAAATCAAGTGGAGCAGATAGCACATGCGTTGAACAACGAAATCCTTAATACACTGGCCCTCGACATGGATTAGAGACCGATGGAGAGCCAGAACAAAATCTACAACTAGATGAGCCACAAGATGTTGAAAGAGATGAAACAATTAGGAAACAAGAAAAGGAGATCGGCGAAGATCTAACTTTGATTACCAACGAGGAGGAGCCGATGTTATTAGTGCCCCAAGTTCCTTCTCCGCCAAAGGTCAAGAATCCGGTTAGATTTGCAAAACCATGTCCGCTAGGTAGTCATGTCGTCGGCAATACTCCTTGTGACGTAAAAGCGAGTACAACTTCGAAGCCATGGCTCAATGAGTTGGAGAAGATAGAAGAAGAGATTGTTGTGTCTGACAATCCTCAATGCCAGAATCTATTCGCAGACACAATGGAAAAAACACCTAGATGTTGGAAGTTCTTTAATGTGATCTTATCTAAACAAAGCATGCTAGGTGACTTTAATACAATGGCTATCGTAAATGGGAACCTACCAAAAGCTATATTATTTCCGATGGATGGAGGGTTCCTCAACTTTCGAAGAGGAATTGGATAGCATTGACCAGACAAAGTCAGGCTGAAAGACTATAAATCAAGAGCTGACTGGGAGGCAACCCAAGAATTTTTATATTTATATGCTTTACTAGTTTATTTAGTAGATAGGAATTAATTTTCTTAGTAAGTTCTCTTATAGTCTAATAAATGTTGTCTCTCTTCATTGCAGGTATTGGAGGTTCAATGGATAGGAAAATGATCGTCGCTACAATCGCCACCAGCACCTCACGCTTAGCTGATTACAAGGAAGTTCTCTTTTACTTATCGCTATATTCTTACAATGAGGACATTGTAATTGCTAAGTTTGGGGGAGTTTAGTTTAGTTCGTTATTGCATGTTTAGTTTCATGTTTATGTTATGTTATTTTGCATATGTTGTTAATATAGTTTAGGTTCATTATAAAAAAAAATATTCAAAAATAATAGTTAGTTACTATGTTCATTTTGCATAAGTCCAGCGGTTTGTTATAGTTAAGTTTATTTCGGCCAATGATGAGATTGGAATTGGGTAGACAAGTATAATACTGACTATTAGAGCTTTGATGTGATTTCTTGTTATGAATTGAATCTTTTTCTGTTTAAAATTAGTATAATAATGATAGTACAGTAAAAATAACTTGTTGATTGATTGAGTTTAAATTGATACATAATGGGACTCTAAAGGATAATGCTAGTTTGAATGAAAGAATGACAAGAATAAGTAGTGATGACTAAAGTTAGACAAGAACCTAAGTTTGGGGGAATATATGTGGGGTATATAAGCTTTAAAAAAAAGAAAAAAGGAAAACATGTTGAGTCTTGTGGTGGGTTGAGGAGAAACACTCCCCATAAACACAAGCGTGAGATGGAGCATAAAACGCACTCACCAACCATCTATCAAAAGAAAAAGAAAAGGAAAAAAAAAGGTATACAGGGTGACTAGTCTTGTTTTGGGGCCTTTGTTACTTGAGCAAGTATGCCCGAGGGGATTGTCTTTACACCTAGCGCCCTAAGGTCTTTTATGGTCTTGGAGTCGTTGGTCGAAAGCTCGCTAAGGGGTAACATTGTTAGCCTAATGGGATGAAACATTGCACAGTCATTTATGTATATATAAAAAAAATGAATAAATCACGGGAAAAGAGCAAAAATCCCCCGTGTAAAAAAAAAAGAGAAGGAAGAAAAGAAAGTATAAGTATCCTGCATGTACCCTTGAATTTGGTTGAGTTTAATTTTAGTTGAATCGTTCCTATCTTTGAGATTTCTTGAGTTCACACTATATGATGCCTTCGAAGAGACTTGTTATGTGTTAAATTTTATTTTATATCAGTTAGCATGGTTGTTGAGCACACACACGCACTATACCGATAATATGAGTTTTAAGACTTGATGATTGACTAGGAAATTGTTGATTGGTTTTGATATAAAGTATTGTCGTGTTTGCTTGATTGCTTTAAGGCCGAGTGAATAGATTTGATTCTATCAAATACTGCTGGATTCGTAGGCATATAGATGAGTTGCATTTCATTGCATTGCATTGCATTGCATTATGTTGTGTTACTTGGGGACAATCAATAGTTTGGGGGTATTTGATAAGTGGATTTTATATACACTTATCCGATATCTTTTACTTGAATTAGTTGCTTATATTTATGTGTCTTAGTTACTTTTCATGCATTTTGTGTTCATTTTGTATGCTATACGCTTGGGAGCGGTGTGAGCGACTATTGGTAAGGAAAAGCAAAGAAAACGCAAAGAAAAGCAATAATTATTTACCAATATTAATTTCAATCAAATTAGTCTTAATTTAAACATATTTATTTTTATTTTTAATTCTGTTTCTATATTTCTCTCTTTTCAGGTACCATGGATGACTTTGCGTATCAATGGCCATACACGAACATAACTCAACCAAGGGGAGCGGAGATTGACAGACTTGAGAAACTTTCTGCATTGTCAGCACAGATTGAGACACTTTCGAGGATGTTTGAAGCTTTTGAAGCTCAACGTCGTCAAAGTATGGCGGTTACTTGTGATTATTGTGCTGGAAATCATATGAATCATCAACGGCACCAAAAACTTGTTGATCGATTTCACAATCAATGAATACGTGCAAGTATACACGGTCAATAATTAATAAAGTGATAAGAAAAGTATCATTCCCACGAGGAATTATTTAATAAAAATCACCAAATACTAATTCTTAACCAAACTAATTTTATTTAAACAATCTCAAATCATGATTTTTCTAATTAAGAAAACTAAATTAACCAATTAAAACTAGGTTACTTTATAAATAAATTCAAATAAATAAAGATTAAGACTCCAATATTTCTAATTATGAACTATAAACCAATTATCCAATTATCCCAATTATTATGCCTACTGAATTGTTAACAGGAATTCTCAAGTGCCAAAAGCCCTTTCTCAAGTGATCATTTGCCTTCTATTTAATCCAGATTAATTTTGCTATATCCCTATGCAAAACAATTGAATTAAACTCACTACAGTCCTAATTCCTTATGTGTTACATGCGGCAAATAGATATTCTCATTCTATTCACAAACCTAATTATTCACTGTGCAAATAACTAAGTCACATGTCACCATGCCCAGTTCTAACCCTAGAATTCCTTTCCCAATTCCTTCTAGAGTAACAAGGTAATTATTGGCCAGATAATTAATCAATAAACACAAAGCAAGATGAACAATTCACTTCAACATAAATAATTGGAATAAATCAAATAATCAATTCATAATCATAAAAGGTTCCATTGGAATCTTAATAAAAGAAATTAGTTCATAATTAATAAATTAAAACCAAGAATCCACAATTGAATAGACATTAAAAGATAAAAGTATGATAAGAGAAGAGAATAGAATCTGTTGTCAGCAAATCTGATGCTCCCCTCTTGCTCTTGCTCTTGATGTTCAATGTTCTTCACTTTGCTTCAATCTTCAATGGCTAATTAAGAACTAGGGTTTATATTCTAATATAATAGAGTGTTTTATCTAAGCTAAGCTATGTAATCTCCCATTATTTTATGCCTTACATCATGTATTTATAGGTTACAAGTCCAATTTTTAGCTTAGGAACAAACCCAATCCTATTTGGAGTCAAAAGGTGTCAAAATCGCGCCCAAAACGCAGCGTCCAGCCGCACCAAGCCCTTCCTCAAAGACACCTCAAATACTGGGCACAAAGATTGAAGTCCGCCCCTAGCTCCCAAGACCTTTGGCAGAGGAGGCCAAAAATGGGCGCCCGGCAAGGCGCCCCAAGTTCGACATTTTTCGCTCAGGCGTCCTTTGGGAAAAGCGGCCATAACATTTATTCCGGGAGGAGTTACGGGGCCTGCCACCTATCAAATAGAATATATCGACGAGATCTACAACTTTAATTCTTTGAGGATTGAGAAATTCTGGGCGAATGAAGGCTGAAATTGAGCTGGAAGTAACTACTATGCAAATGACCATCCAAAACCATGAAGTTCGACGTCCGTTGGTACAACGATCATAACTCTTGCTTCGGAACTCCGATTGGAATGATTCAAAATGTTCCGGAAAGCTAAGACGATGCTCTTCAATGTAAGCTAAGTTCCAAACAAAGAACATGAAGTAAACATGAAATCCCAAATGATGTCCGATTTGCTTTTCTTTGCGTTTTCTTAGCTTTTCCTTACCAATAGTCGCTCACACCGCTCCCAAACGTATAGCCTACAAAATGAACACAAAATGCATGAAAAGTAACTAAGACAAATAAATATAAGCAACTAATTCAAGTAAAAGATACCGAATAAGTGTATATAAAATCCACTTATCAGTAATGCAAGTCTATAAGCCACAGTTCCTACTCGATCGAGGATTAAAAATGGGCCAATGAATCGAGGATTGATTTTTTCTCTCTTTCCAAATCTTGTAACTCCTTTCCATGGAGCAACACGTAACAACACATGATCTCCAATATCAAATTCTACGTCCTTTCGATGAAGATCAGCATAACTCTTTTGTCGATCTTGTGAGGTTTTTATACGTTGTCGGATCATTTGAATCTTTTCCGTAGTCATACGTACCAACTTTAGTCCCAACAACGTTACTTCACCCACCTCATCCCAGCATACTAAAGAACGACACTTTCTTCCATACAACGCCTCGAATGGAGCCATGTCAATACTTGCTTGATAACTGTTGTTGTAGGAAAACTCCACCAATGGTAAGAACTTGCCCCAACTTCCCTTGAAGTCAAGGACACAGAGTCTTAATAGATCTTTAAGAGTTTGAATCATCCTCTCCGACTGCCCGTCCTTCTGAGGATGATATACCGAGTTAAATCATAAATCCGTGCCCATAGCTTTTTGCAAACAAACCCAAAATCTTGAAGTGAATCTTGGGTCTCGATCAGAAACTATGAATACTGGAATACCATGCAATCTTACAACCTCGTTTATGTACATACGAGCAAGACGTTCAAGTGTATAAGTTTCTCATATCAGTAAGAAATGAGCAGACTTTGTCAATCTATCAACAATGACCCAAATCAAATCTATGCCTTGAGAAACTTTGGGAAGACCGATAACAAAATCAATGGTAATGTGTTCCCACTTCCATTCTAGAATTTCAAGTGGTTGCAATGGACCTTTTGGTAGTTGATGCTCCGGTTTAACTCATTGACAAATTAGACACCTTGAGATAAATAGCGATATCTCTCTCTTCATATTTCTTGACCAAAATGTATGACGAAGATCACGATACATTTTGGTACTCCAAAGATGGATTGCAAACGGTGTGTTGTGCGCCTCCATCATGATTTTATACTTTAAATCGGGGTCGTTAGGAACACAAAGTTTGGAGTTGACTCGAAGTATTCCTTCTTCATCGATTCTTGCTTCCGGCATAGCACCTTCTTGCACTTTCTTCCTCATACGCATCAGCTCCGGATCTATAACTTGAGCAAATTTAACTTTATCAATTAAAGTCGGTTCTACTCGTATATTTGCCATCATCACATGGGTCCCTGGAGTCTTTAACTCTATCTCCATCCTTTGCAAGTCACACAAAATGGGCTTTTGTGTTGTGAATATTGCACTCGTACCCGCATATGATCTTCTACTCAATGCGTCAGCTACCACGTTCGTTTTTCTAGGATGGTATTGGACGGTATGATCATAATCTTTCAACAGTTCAAGCCAACGTCGTTGTCGCATGTTGAGTTCCTTTTGAGTGAAGAAATATTTGAGGCTTTTATGATCCGTAAAGATATCCACTTTCTCTCCATACAAGTAATGCCTCCAAATTTTAAGTGCAAAGACAACAGCTGCCAACTCTAGATCATGAGTAGGATAATTCCTCTCATATTCTTTGAGTTGTCTTGAGGCATAGGCTATGACTTTCCCATGTTGCGTGAGAACACATCCTAACCCTTTGCCTGAAGCATCACTGTAGATGACAAATCCCTCCGAACCAGATGGTATTGTCAGAACAGGTGCTAAAATGAGTCTCCTTTTGAGTTCTTGAAAACTCTTCTCACATTCCTCGCTCTAACCTAACTTTGTATCTTTCCAAGTCAGCTGAGTTAATGGAGTAGCGATTCGAGAAAATTCGTCCACGAATCTCTGATAATAACCAGCTAAACCGAGAAAGCTACGTACTCCGGTCATAGATTTGGGTTGCTCCCAGCTTTGAATAGCTTCAATCTTTGCCGGGTCAACGGATATTCCATGACTTGTTACTACGTGCCCAAGGAATGCTACTTCCTTAAGCCAGAACTCGCATTTCTTTACCTTGGCATAAAGCTTATATTCACGAAGCTTTTGGAGTATCAGCCTCAAGTGTTGCTCATGATCTTCACGGCTTTTGGAATAAATAAGGATGTCATCAATAAAGACGACCACAAAGTGATCCAAATATTCCTTGAATACTCGGTTCATCATATCCATGAAGGTACCAGGAGAATTAGTCAATCCAAAAGATATGACTAAGAATTCATAATGCCCGTACCGAGTTCTGAAGGCAGTCTTTGTAATATCCTCAGTTTTAACCTTCAGCTGATGATATCCAGAACGAAGATCGATCTTTGAAAAAAATTGTGCTCCTTGTAACTGATCAAACAGGTCATCAATACGTGGCAATGGGTACCTATTTTTGATGGTGACATGATTCAACTCCCGATAATCAATACAAAGTCGCATACTCACATCTTTCTTCTTCACGAATAGAACAGGAGCACCCCAAGGAGACGTACTAGGATGAATGAAACCAATGTCTAACAATTCCTGCAATTGGGTCTTTAACTCCTGAAGTTCAATAGGAGCCATTCGATATGGGGCTTTGGAAATGGGTTTTGTATGCGAGAGTTCAAGGTCGATATAAAAATTCAACTTCACGCTCGGGGTAGGCTAGGAAGTTCTTCAGGGAATACGTCAGGAAATTTATTAACAATAGAAATATCCTTCAAATCTGACGTATTTTTGTTTAAATCCATGACATGAGCTAAGAAAGCTTGACATCCGTTTTTCAATAAACGAATAACTTTATGGCTTGAGATGACCGTGATTGATTTTAATGGTTTGGTCGCTTGAATTCGGATAATAGGTTTATTAGGAATATAAAAGCTAACAACCTTACGAAAACAATCAATTTTAGCATGATGAGTAGTTAACCAATCAATCCCTAGAATCACGTCAAATGCAAATATTTTTAAGGAGATAAGATCGATAGGTAACGTTCGGTTACCGATTTGAATCAAACAAGACTTATAAATAGTGGATGTAATGAAGGTTTCTCCTAATGGAGTTTCAACAGATAAGTCAAAGTCTAATTTATCCAAAGTTAAATTTAAACGTTGAGCGCAAGTAGGAGAAATAAAAGAATCGGTAGAACTGGTATCAAATAAGGTATAGACTTCACTAGAGTTTGTGATAAGCTTACCTGTGATAACCTCGTTCGGGTTCCTTGCTTTCTGGGAGGTCACAACAAACGCTCTCCCTTGCACTACCGGCTTTGACTTTTTTGGGACGGCCCTTGGTGCCTCCATCCTAGCTGAATTTGTCTTCGGTGAACGACAAAATTGAGCAAAGTGACCTTCTCTTCCACAATTATAACATGCTTTAGACAGCATCGGGACTGATGTGTCCCTCCCCTCCGCATTTCAAGCATATGATAGGTGGTCGTTCTCCTTCCTTAACAACGGGTGCTGGTGCTGACGTCTTCCATCATTGTTGAATCTCCTTTTCTTGAAATGTCCATTTTTATTGTCTTGGCTATGATTACCACCGAAGTGGTTACCATTTTTGGCATGTTGATTCCCTCCACGTTTGTTGTCAACTCTTCGATGACTGTTATCACTGGTATTTTCATTCTGCCGGCTGCTTTCTCTTAGTTGCGTTGACTCGTTATCGCGTTCTAACAACTGAGCAATATTTAAAACATCTGAATACAAACACAGTTTATGAGAAATAAGATATTGTCGTATCTCCGGTTTCAAACCTCTTAAAAACATTCGGGTCGTTCGCTCCTCATTATCAACCAAATGGGATGGAAACCGGGATAACTCCGTAAATTTAGCCTCGTATTGCGACACGGTGATATTGTTTTGTTCCAACTTGATAAACTCCACCTCCTTCATGTGACGAATACTTTCGGGAAAGTACTTGTCATTGAACAGCTCTTGGAACTTCTCCCAAGACATCTTGAGTGCGTCAGGCTGGGTACATTTTATAGATTCCCATCAGTAATCTGCCTCTTCACGCAACATAAAGGTGGCGAAGGGAACCTTTTGTTCCTCGGAGCATCCCAAGACATCAAATATCTTGGTTAACTGCTTTATCCATGCTTCCGCCTTAAGTGGTTTTGGCTCTCTAATAAACTCCGGTGGTCCCAGCTCCTTGAACTGTTTGGCGGTGACCGTTCGAGAGTTGCAAGTGTTTCCACCTGCATTTTGGACAGGAGCCGCTCTCGCCTGATGTTGCATGAATTGCATGAAGCCTCGGAACATTCCATCATTCATCATTTGGTCAGTGTTGTTGTTTGCATGAGGATTGTCGCCTTCCTGATGCACATTGTCCTGGTTATTGATCTGTGGAGACTCAATGGTCTCCTGTGCTCCATTGATGTTCTCAACATTCTCGGATACAATTTTCAAATACTGCCACAAAACAACGGTTAATCGACATGAAACATATTATCCCTACACTCTGACTGATCAATTAAATACCAAATAAACTTAGGTATGTCATAGTAGCGAAGGAATTCTCCGTCTCTCTCCTCCTAGTTCTAGTCTCACATCTTAGCCAGGGATCATATCCCTAAGCTTTGATACCAACTGTGACGCCCCCATAATAGGTATACATCACCTATTCTAAGTCATCAAATACATGGTACAGAACATAAGCTGTGAGTTTTAATACAAATATTGTCGTCTAGACAATATTCAAACTCAAATTCAATATTATTACATTTATTTTCCACTATTTCACTGAATAGTGAGGACTACTAATGCTATCATCTGGTCCGTCACTCCGTTCCCTGACTAGTCCCTGCTACGTTCTCATTTCCTAAAGAGAACAATAAAAGTAAAAGGGTGAGCTCAACTAGTCCAGTAAGAAATATTATGACTAAGATAATGCATAATATATTATCGTTAGCCTTCAACAGTGTTAAACTGATACAATATAACAACCATCAAGTTTAACTGCAGTGGAACAAGTAATCCATTAAAAAAAGTCAAGTAGAGAATAAAATCTACTATCTTTTATGATTTAAAAGGTTTTTCAACACTTTTATCGCTGGGACTCAGCTTAATAAATAATCCATATCATCGAATCACCTCTGCACTACAGCCAAGGATATTCTTTAGTATCACGACCACAATTATCCATACAGGCCAAGAATATTTATGTATTCAATAATGGTCATGCCAACAACTGTCCATCAATGCACTACGGGCCAATGAGGACTTTTACCACATCATTTGTAACATTACGGTCATGATTACACTGAAATCCCTGGTCATAATCATACCAAGTCCATCTATGCACTATAGGCCACAGATGACTTTGAACAAAATATAAACATGAGGATGATGACAATGATATAAGAATTCAATAAAACAAGTTCAAGAATTATTTTATCAGGAACTAATAATGTCCAAATTGTCAACATGATACTCCTTTGTAGAGTAAAATTCAAGAATGCTCAGAAGAATATTTCCATGAAAAGATATTGGATGAAGCGCAAATATCAAGGATATTCCACTAATTTCATGCAGTATAGAAGTCAAAACTTTAACCAACTGAGTATAATAAGGAATGGAATAACAAAAGAAATCACCAGGCATGCGATAGACCGCACAGGCAGGTTATTCCAACAGAATAATAAATAACAAAATCAGGTCCGACGTATAACACACATACAAGATATTCCAACAGAATAATAAAGACGGAATCAGGTCCGGCGTAAAACGCACAGATAGGATATTCCAACAGAATAATAAAGACGAAACAACAGAAGAATTTCACCAAGTATAGGGTCAGCAGACATCTGAGTTATTCAACGAATAATAAAGAATGGAATAATGAAGTTCTCTTCATAGATAAGAAAGAAATAATACTCCCTACCTTTAGAAAAACTAGATACTGGAATAGTGAGGTAGCAGACTTCTCTTCTTCTTTCTATAATTTCTCTCTATAATAATCGCTCTAAAGCTTTTGTGAATTGGTGAGAAATGAAGGAAGAATGAGCTTCTATTTATAGAAAAATATAGTTTCGATAATTGCACGTTATGGGGCTCGAAAAATTTCAGTACAATACCTCCAACTTTTCCTTTATTTTTAATTTAGTCATGGAAGTATTATCAAACTTGCACCACCTCCCCTAATAGTAAATAATGTGATTCAATAGTAAATTATTTGAATTAATAGTTCTAGACATGTGAAAATACAAATTAGAATATAGTACCTCCATCTATACCTCCATTTTTAACTTAGTCATGCGAGTATTATCAATCTTGCACCAACTCTCCTAATAGTCAAGAATGTGAAACAATAGTATACAAATGTGAACAAATAGTTATAATCATGTGAAATAATAGCAATCAATTGCTCATTTATCCGGTTAAATACCCGATTGCTCAATATAACCTCCAGACATCAATTATTATCGAAATAATTGTCGATTTTCACTAACACAAATAATTCCAACACAATGAAACCATTTTTATCAAAAATATAAATTTTGAAATTTCGAAGTTTGACTTTTCCCAAAAAAGTCAACTATTGACTTATTGACCAAATAGTGAATTCCAGAAAATTTTGTGTTTATTGACTATTTTTACTAGTTTCATCGTTCCGGACTCAAATATCACGTCCGCGTCTCCAAATTCAACTCCGAACACAACTTCAATTTTTATAACATTTATCATTAATATTATAACTCACAATATTTATCAACCAGGTCGTTCCCAGGAAAAAGGGGGCTTTCCAATAAGGATTTCTCACTATTGGCGCGCAATTAGGTGACCAAACCTCTCCTTGACAGAACTTCTAGACATTGTAAATATTTCAATTTAATAATATGAATAACTTCGTCATCTCAATTATTGATTTAATAAAATAACTTATTATGCAGATGATATTGTGAAAATAATCGAATCAATAATATGAGAGATATGATGCATCAATTCTTTGTATGAGTAATAATCGAGTATAAGCGGTGACTTCTCACGTAAGCATCAATAATCAAAAAAGCGTGCTGCTACTATGTAACCACGCGTATTATTGTACTTTTACTACTAGGGTAGTTCAACGATTAACAGAAACTTCCGTCGTTATTTTCATAAAGTATTTTTGTCATTTTCTCAATTCGACAATAATTCCGTTGTGGGGGGTCCACCAATGATTGTGTCGTTGTACGAATATTTCCCGACTAATCGAATATTATATAACAACTTGCGTACTTTGCAAAATTTGTAAATATTACCCACAACTATAACATTATATCAAATCCACACCATAATATTCAAAAATATATTTTGAGAAAATTTAATCTTTATTCAAAAATTTGGGGTCTTACAGTTGCCACTGACACGATTATTATCGTGTTGTTGCTCGTTACCTTTTGGTTGAGCTGACTCAACGGTGTCATGTACTTCATTGCTTATCTCAACATTTTCGGATGTCATTTTTAAATACTGCAACAAAACAAGGGTTAATTAACATATCACATATTATCCCTATACTCTGACCGACCAAATAAATAACAAGTAAACTTAGGTAGGTCATACTAGCGAAGGAATTCCCCGTCTCTCCCCTCCTAGTTCTTGTCTCACATCTTAGCTAGGGATCATATCCCTAAGTTTTGATACCAACTGTGACGCCCCCAAAATAGGTATACATCACCCATCTTGGGTCGCCAGATACATGGTACAGAATTCCAATACAACTTAAATATACAACAGTCGTGTAAAATACGACTAAACATATGTTGTGGGTTTTAATACAAATATTGTCATCTAGATAATATACAAACTCAATGGGGTCCTCATTACATTTATTATCACACTATTTCACTGAATAGTGAGGACTACTAATGCACCATCTAGGACCATCACTCTGTTCCCCGACTAGTCCCTGCTACGTTCTCATTTCCTGAAGAGAACAATGAAAGAAAGGGTGAGCTCAACTAGCCCAGTAAAAAATATTATGACTAAGATAATGCAGAATTAATTATCATTAGCCTTCAATAATGTTAAACTGATATAATATAATAGACAACAAGTTTAACTGCAGCGGATCAAGCAATCCATTAGAAGAGTCAAGTAAGGTATAAAATTTACTATCTTCTATGATTTAAAAAAAATTTCATCACTTTTATCGCTGAGACTCAACTTAATAAATAAAATCGAATCATCCCTGCTCCACGGCCAACGATATTCATGTAATCATCAATGGTCATGACTATACCAAATAATCCCTGGTCATAATCATACCAACAACTGTCCACCAATGAACTACAGGCCAATGAGGACCTTTACCACATCATTCGTCACATTACGGTCATGATTATATCGAATAATCCCTGGTAATAATCATACCAAGTCCATCTATGCACGTAAGCCAAAGATGACTTTCAACATAATATAAGCATGAGGATGATGACAATTCAATAAAATAAGTTCAAGAATAAATTTTAAAGATTTATAAGTTAATTTATCCTGAACTAAATAACGTCCAAATTGTCAACTTGATACTGCTTTGTGAAGTAAAATTCAAGAATGCTTAGAAGAATATTTCCATGAAAAGATACAAGATGAAGCGCAAATATCAAGGATATTCCACTAATTTCATGGAGTATAGAAACCAAAGCTTTAACCAACTGAGTATAATAGAATATATTAAACTGCAAATAGATTTTCTCCCGCCATGCGGTAATCCATGTAGATAGATCATTTCCACAATTTAATAAGGAATGAATACGAAGGATCATTCACCATGCATGTGGTAATCCACATAGACAGGTTATTCCAACAGAATAATAAAGAATGGAATAACAAAAGGATTCACCATAAAGACGATAGATCGCAATAACAAGTTATTCCCAATGAATAATAAATAATGGAACCCAGTGCGGCGTAAGCGATATGTATATGATATTCGGCGAATAATAAATAATGGTACCAGGTCCGGCGTAAACACACAGACAGGATATTCTGATAGAATAATAAATAATGGAACTAGGTCCGGCGTAAACGCACAGACAGGATATTCTTATAGAATAATAAAGAACGGAATAATAGAAGAATTTCATAATGTATGTGGTACTTCGCATAAACAGGTTATTCCAACAGAATAATAAGAATGGAATAACAGAAGTTCTCTTCACGAATGAGAAAGAAAGAATACCCCTTACGAGTACAACAAATAATATCCCATACAAGTACAACAAATAATATCCCGTACCTTAGAAGAAACTGGATATTGGAGTAGTGAAGTAACAGAATACTTTTCTTCTTTCTCTCTATAGTTTCTTTCTCTAGAGTTTCAATGAATTCGTAAGAAATAATAAAGGAATGAGCTTCTATTTATAGGAGAATGGACTAAATAATAACTAATTCATGAACGGTCCAGATTGATTTACTTTTAAAACTTTAAACCAGCGATCCATATTGATTTACTATTATAACTTTCCACCAGCGGTCTATATTGATTTACTATTATATCTTCAACCAACAATCCATATTGATTTACTATTATAACTTCAACCAACGGTCTGAAAAATTAGCACATCTCCTCATGGAATAATATTGTACCCAAAAATGATTTGGACCAAAAAGAAATATATTTTACGGGTGAATAGTACACCGTGAATAGTACCCCTGTGAATAGTAATTCGTGAATAGTAACTCATGAATAGTAACTCATGAATAGTAACTGGTGAATAATAACTCGTAAATAGTAACTCGTGAATAGTACTCTGACACGAAAAGTGCCCTGAATACCCGATTGAACAATATAACCTCCAGACATCAATTATTATTTAAACAAATGTCGATTTCAACTAACACAAATAATTCCAACACAATTGAACTATTAAATTCATCTTTAATCAACACGAACTTATTCATCATTAATATTATAATTCACAATATTTAACAACCAGGTCGTTCCCAGGAAAGAGGGGGCTTTCTGATAAGGATTTTTCCTTATTGACGCGCAATTAGGTGACCAAACCTCTCTTTGACAGAACTTCTAGACATTGTCAATATTACAAATACTAATATGAATAACTTTGTCGTCTCAATTATTGATTTAATAATATATCATATTATGGAGATGATACTATGACAATAATTGAATCAATAATATGAGAGATATGATGCAACAATTATTGTAGCAATAATTAAGTATAACTGAGTGACTTATCACATAAGCATCAATAATCAATACTGGTGCTACTTGCAACCAATACAGACATCGTATTCTTTGTACTTTACTACTAGAAGGTAGTTCAACAGTTTTAACGGTAACACTTTCGCCATTATTTTTATAAAATGATAATTTGCCGCTTTCTTTTACGACTAATACTTACATTGTGGGGTCCACTAATGATTGTGCCGTAAATAATATTCCCCTGTTAAAACGAATATTCCCAAACCAATAAGAATATTATATAATCATTTGCATACTTTTCAAAATTTATAAATACTACCCACAACTATAACACTATCTCAAATCCACACCATAATATTAAAAAAAATATTTTGAGAAAATTAAATCTTTATTCATAAAATCTGAGGTCTCACAATCTCCCCTTCTTATGAAATTTCGCCCTCAAAATTTATGTACGTACCTGGTATGCCGAAGAGCTGAGGGTATCTTGACTTCATTTCAGATTCTAACTCTTGAGGTATAACCTTTGAGTGTCGAATATAATCCTTCTTATCCAAGATTTTAACACGTATCTCCTCATACGTTAAATCATCCGTTATCTCGTCCGGTTCTAAATTAATAATGTGGTTCAGGTCATCCACATATTTACGTAACATCGATACGTGAAAAAAATGTTATTAACACGCAACATACTTGGCGGTAAAACGAGTCTATAGGCCACAGTTCCTACTTCATCGAGGATTTCAAATGGGCCAATTAAATCGAGGGTTGAGATTTCCTCTCTTCGTCGATTCTTGCTTCAAAAATAACGCCATCTTGAACCTTCTTCTTCACATTCATCAGCTTCGGATGTGTAGCTTGAGCGGCTTTAACTGTGACGAATGAGATTTTTGTAATTTAATTTAATATTTATTGAATTAAATAAATATTTTTCGATGAATTAATTATTAGATTAAATATTAATTGATGAAATTGTGGTAGATTGATTTAATTATATGTGTTACATTTATTAAATTAATGTAGAGAATTTTTATTATTCAAGTATGTAATTATGTGAGCTTATTATGTAATTATGTGAGCTTATTGAATTAAAATAAATACTTAATAAGCCTAGTGTTATTTAATTAATGTAATAATTAATTGGAGATTTAATAATTGGATATAATTAATTAATGAAAAAATTAATTATGTGACTATGTGAATTTATGAAAAATTATTATAATTAGTTTATATTAAATTAAATAATATAATTGAGCTATTGTATAATTGGGTGTGACATGAATTAAACTATATTGTAGAGGTTTTATTAAATTAAGTGGTTTTGTAATATATTCTTGCTAAGCCAAACAAGGCCCTATGGGGAGTTGGAAGCAGTTGCCCATTATTGGGTTAACTGACCACTCAGTGCGTCAGCTCCTTTCTTATATGCGTGTTCTCATTATTTCTTATTTTACCAAGTCTGATAAAACATCACAGAGAGAAATTCAGAGAAAGAGTTTGAGAACTGTCAGAGAGAATTAAGATATTGTGAAAGATATTGAAAGAGGAGAATTTAAGAAAACATCTGAGTCTTCTAATCTATACCTTACACTCAGGGTAATCTCCTCCTTCCCAAATTTTTAAAGTTATGTTGTTTAAGTTTTATTAAAATGGCTTTCAAGTTTTTTGTAAAGTCTCTGTATTTATAAAGGGTATGGATTATGTGTTGTATATGTGATAAATGTTACCATATTGTATTTAATTATATATATTTCACAAACCATATCTTCTGTTTCATAATACGATGAATTGTTATTTCAAAAATTTACAGAGGTGGCCTTATACGTGATATTTCATGTGTTGATTATATATTATCCCTAAAATTTATACTCGTATATTATTATGCATGTTAATACGAAGAGACCAAACTTTAATTGAATGGATTCGGTGTTATAACGAATATGTAGTGTTGAAATTATGTTTTATGTTCAAAACCTTCAAGAATATCAAGAACAGTGGAAGTAAATGTGTTGATTTTGCAAATTATGTGTTGTAACTTGTTAAAAATCATGCTAGATGGGTTAAGTAATGATTATATATGTATTACAATGATTGGATAAGTCTAAATTCGTAAAAAAATAACTAATTGGAAGTTATGGCCATATTCATGTATAATTTTACCTGTGATTGATTTTTGGCCTAATTTGGCCTTGTTATGTTCGCGAACTGCAGAGAAGCTAAACTAGAAAATGAGCTCAGGTAACTTAGCCCTACGCATGCGTTACTAAACTAAATACCACTTACAACTGGTCAAATAAATAAATAAATAAATAAATAAATAAAATAAATACAAAAATACAAAAATAAAAAAATAAAAAAAATAAATATTTGATGAAAATTATTATTAAAATATTTATAAAATAAATTAAATATTTTAATTGAGATATTTATGGAATAAAATAAATATTCGATGAAAATTATTATTAAAATATTTATAAAATAAAGTAAATATTTTAATTGAGATATTTATGGAATAAAATAAATATTCGATGTAAATTATTATGAAATAATTTATTCGAGTGTAATAATAGTAAGAGAATGAAAATATTCTAATTTAATTAAGTAATTAAATTAGAAGGGTAATGATTTGTTAAATAAAGTGGAGTTTATATTAAATAATTAAGTGAAAATGTGACTAATGAATGTCGTGAATACATATGGTATGTGTGTAGGAATTGTGGTGAACGAAAGTAGTAATCGTTTAGCCTACGCGCGAGGCAAGTTTCCTAACCCTACTTGTCATTATTGTTCAAGTTATTAGTTACCTCGAGTAAATTATCGTTACTATTATTCAAGTTCAATTGTTATATTAAAGATTTATTATCTTTTCAAAGCATGATTCAGTTATACAATAATTGTTATATTGTATACTTCTTGAGATTATTATTCAAATCGAATATCATTATTGTTGAACCTTATTAGACTAGTGAACTTTATTGATTCAACTAGTCCTTAGTTGATGAACGTTCTAAATTTCAAAACCCTTATTGAATTATCCAAACCAAACTTCCTTTGGTGTGGACTCGAATGTCAAACTGAGATGAACAACCCTGCAAAGGGATTTACTTATGCGTTAGCGTTAAGATATTGTGCATAGTATGGTACTAAGGGTTGATCCCCCTAAGTACTAGTAGAAAGGTCCATAGTCTTATGACTGTTACAAGTTTCAAGTATAAACCTTGATAACCTAGGACATAGTTCAAGGTCTTATGACCCTCAGAATTCTTTTGATTCTTGTTATTCATTCTTGATTCAAAAGTTGAGCTTTTATTCAGATGCCTTTGATTTACTCGCATGTTATTATACTGTTATTTCATTATTATACTTATGGGAAATAGTGCTCACTCTTGCTTAATAATAACATTGAAGTTAAGAACGAAAGAACTGATGAACCTTCCACTAGTAAAGGTAAGGGCAAAGTTAGCAAGTGATGAAGACTTGTTATTTTTATTAGATGTTGTATTTATGCTTAAGACTTGAGTTAATAATGTTGTTTAAGACTTATTTATTTATGATTCCGTACAGATGTTTAAGGTTAGTTTAACCTTGGATTGTATTATTATTATTCGGATGTTGTAACCCTTAAGGGGAAGATTTTTATTCTATCTATTGCATGGCTTGCATTTATTATGGGTAGATAAATAAATGATATTTGTATAGTGAACACCAAATCCCGTGGAATCGAAGTACCCAGATTTGGGGGTGTCACAAGTTGGTATCAAAGCTGTAGATTATAAACCTTAGGTGGGGGAACAACCTTAGGTAGTAGCCTTATAGAAGAAGATAGTAATGGAAAACTCTTATCGAGTTCTAGGAAATGAATTTCTGTAATTCATTAAAGATAATAAAAGACTTTATGTGCTTATTTGTTAAATTAGGTGCTCACTAGTACGACTTAGTAACTAAAATTCGAAATTTTTGTTGTCAGGATGTCTGACGTTGGAGGAACTAGTCGAGCAGGGGAGGAGGAACCCCGAGTACCTATAGTACCGACAGAGGAGGAGCCCAGAGACATACATGTCGTTAGGGAATAGTTAGTTCAGAGGGAGTCATCTCCATTGATCACCGTTGTTGGTCAGGAGCATGAATCTGAGGAGGATCCTGAGGAGGAGTTTGACGAGGAAGAGGAAGAATATGAGTTACCACGGTACACCGTTGATGCTGAGATGTATGACACATTATACGACCGTAACGTGGAGTTACGAGATGAGGTGCAGGATCTAACTGAACGAGCTATTATTCAGCAGATTACTCTAGAGGAGAAGGAGAGGGAGATTTCGACTCTTCACTCACGACTGGGAAATGTAGAATGGGATTTGGTCCACGAGAAGGGTCAAACTTAAGATAAGACCGTAGAGATAGAAAAGTTGAAGAATGATCTGAAAGAGAGTTCAGAGAGGCTTGCCATAGCAGAGGAGGGCTGGGTAAGAGAGTCACGTCGTGCTGATCTTGCGGAAGAACATGGTCGTGCAAAGAAGGCGAAGCTTGGAGATACATACTCTACACTTAATCATGCAATGGATGAGGCCCAAGATCGAGTTTTGATGTACCCCATCCAGTTTAAAGGACTTCCATCGTACATGCTGGATCGCAGGACGATGTCTCGTATCATGGATGAGGAGCGTGGCAAGGCTATTCAGTACCTTGACAGACAGTGATAGAATTTGTTTAATTATGTGAAAGACTTAATTAGTTTTTATATATAAATTCCGATGTGTTTATGAACGAAGGAATATTTTAATATTTAAATCTCGTGGATTCTATATCTCGAGGATGGTGGATGTAAAATAGCGCTTATGCTATCGTTTGATGTAAAACTTTTAGTTTGAATTAAATATATTAAGTTGTTTGAGATGATGTGTTAAATGATTATATTAAATTGTTTAGTTAAGTCTTAACTATTTAGAGAATTTAATAGAGATTTAATAAGCATATATTATTCTTAACAGAAATATGCCGCCTAGATGAAGACAACCACGTCAACCAACTCAGGAAGAGTCAACAAATAACAACAATGCCAATGCTAATCATGTTCAGCAGTTGGTTAACTTGCTAGCTGGAGCAATGAATAATCAACCTCAAGCTCCACCAAATATTACGTTTAAAGATTTCAAGGCGGTGGGACCGCCAGAATTTAAAGGTTCCATGAACCCAATCGAGGCTCAAACGTGGGTTATGGAAATGGAGAAGGTTTTCGACGTTGCTAGGGTTAGAGAAGACCAGAAGACCACTTTTGCAACATTTATGCTGAAGTTTGAGGCTAGCTATTGGTGGCAAGCAAACAAAGTGCAAGGAGGTGAAGGTGTAATTACGTGGGAGAGATTTAAAGAGATGTTTTTTGAAATGTATTTCCCAACTTGTTCACAGAACCAGATGCAGGTTCAATTTCTAGAGTTGAAGCAGGGAAATATGAGCGTGCCTGACTATGCGGCTAAATTCAACGAGTTGGCAAGGTTCGCCCCGTATCAAGTTCACACGGATGAGAAGAAGGCGAGACGGTTTGAGCAAGGACTAAAGCCTTGGGTGTACAACAAGGTATCAATTTTTTAGCTAAACACGTTTGCTGGAGTACTGGAAAAGGCCATCGTCGCCGAAGCATGAAGCGATGCGGTGACCAAGTACAATCAAGATCAAAAGAAGAAGAAGAGAGAAGGTGAAGGAAATAACAAGGTTAGTGGAAGTGGCACGTGAGGTTGAAATTTCAATCAGAAGAAAAGATGGAATGACAACTCATCATCGGGGAATCAGCAAGGTAATCAGAAGAAAAGAATCGAAGCATACCCGACTAGCGGGAAAGCCCATCTGGGAGTTTGTATGAAAGGAAAAAGAGTGTGCTACAATTGTGGTCAGGAAGGCCACATAACACCAAACTGTCCAAACCCAAAGAAGGGTGCTTGTTTTACTTGTGGTTCAAAGGACCATCGGCAAGAGAGATGTCCCAAGAAGGGATCGGGAGGTCAGGGATCAAGAGGAAACCGGAAAACAACGGTGGAAATGCCTTGACCATCACAGGACCAACCGCAACAAAACAAATAAACCATGGGACTTTCAACATGATGGTGCAAGATGCGATTCAATCCCGTGATGTGGTGTCATATCATTCGATCAATAAAATTAATGCTTATGTTTTATTTGATTTAAGGTGCTACTTGTTACTTTATATCGATGACTTTGCCAAGAATTTAGATTTGCCTAAGGATGAATTGGATTACCCCATGAACATAGAAATTGCGAATAGAGAAATAATCCCTGTTAAGTACGTACATAAGAACTGTAGAGTGGATTTTAAGGGTAATATCATGAATGTAGTTCTTATCCCTATTCGACTTGGGGAATTTGACGTTATTTTGGGAATGGATTGGTTATTCAATTACGGGGCTGTAATTGATTGCCAAAAGAAACGTATTAACCTTATGACTCCATCAAAGTTTGTATTTTATGGTAGCAAGTCGCCTAGATAAGCGAGTTATGCAGCGATGATGCTTGAGCGAAGTTATTAAGACAAGGTATGTAGGATACTTAGCTTACATAGTCGACAGTCGAAAAGAGAATCCGAAGGTAGAAGAAATACCGATTGTGAGGGACTTCATCGACGTATTTCTAGACGATTTGCCAGGACTTCCACCAGATAGAGAGGTAGGTTTCGTGATCGATTTGACGCCAGGAACTATTCCAATATCGAAGGCACCATACCGAATGGCACCAGTAGAGATGAAGGAATTAATGTTACAACTACAAGAATTATTGGACAAGAAGTACATTCAACCGAGCGTATTGTCGTGGGGAGAACCGGTGTTACTCGTGAAAAAGAAGGACGGATCGATGCTGCTCTGCATTGACTACAGAGAACTGAATAAGGCTACGATTAAGAACAGATATCCATTACCGAGGATCGATGACTTGTTTGATCAATTGAAAGGAACAAGATACTTTTCCAAGATAGACTTGAGAAGCAGTTATCATCAACTGAAGGTGAGGCCAGAGGATGTCTCAAGACAAAGCGTCGTAACGCGATATGGTCACTACGAATTTTTAGTAATGTCGTTTGGTCTTACGAATGCTCCTGCAGCATTTATGGGACTAATGAATGGTGTGTGCAAACCGTTTTTGGACAAGTTTATAGTGGTATTTATAGATGACATTTTGGTTTATTTGAAAACCAAAGAAGAACACGAAGAGCATTTTAGATTAACGTTGGAAGTATTGAGAAGGGAAAAGTTGTATGCCATGTTTTTGAAATGCGAATTTTGGATTGAACGAGTGCAATTTCTTGGGCACGTGATCGATAAAAACGGAATTTTGGTAGATCCATCCAAAGTCGAAGCCGTGATTAATCGGGATCACCGAGACGGCCTAAGTCGAATGAAGTTTTCTTGGATTGGCAGGATATTATAGAAGGTTCATACAAGACTTTTCCAAGATCGTAACTCCTAACGAATTTAACTCAAAAAGCTGTGAAATTTGTTTGGACGGATAAGTGTGAGGAAAGTTTTCAAGAATTTAATAAGAGGTTGAGTACGGCCCTTGTGTTATCTCTTCCGAATGATACATGAAATTTTGTTGTTTATAGTGATGCATCACATAAAGGACTTGGCTGTGCGCTAATGAAAAACGGAAAAGTCATTGCGTATGCATCACGACAATTGAAGGATTACGAGAAGCGATATCCGACCCATGACTTGGAGTTAACTGCAGTTATTTTATCTTTGAAAATTTGGAGGCACTATCTCTATGGGGAGAAGTGTGAAATATATACGGACCATAAGAGTCTGAAATATATTTTCACATATAAGGACTTAAATATGTGTCAAAGAAGATGGTTGGAATTAATTAAGGATTACGACTGTAAGATTTTATACCATCCGGGTAAAGCAAATGGTCGAGAGAAATTAACGATGTTGACTGCTCAGGAGGAGCTAATTGCAGAAATGGAGAAACTAGAGTTGGAAGTGAAGTATCCTATGGAGATCGATGAGAAGCTATTTCAGATGCAATCTGGTACAACTCTACTAGATAAAGTTAAAGAGGCTCAACTTCAGGATGATGAATACAAAAAGGTGACAAAGAAGATATCTGAAGGAACCGATGCGAGATTTAAGATGGATAAGGAAGGAATACTGAGATTTGAGAGTAGAATTTGGGTACCGCCAGTACAAGAGATTAAGGAAGATATTTTGAGCGAGACTCATAGTTCACGATATTCGATTCACCCTGGTAGTACCAAGATGTACTAAGATCTTAGACAACATTTCTGGTGGCCGAATTTGAAACGTGATGTTGCAGAATGTGTTGCCAAGTGTCTAACCTGTCAGAAAGTGAATGTAACAACCCGATATTTTCTATACAAATAAATAAGATAATGTGTATATGTTTTTATGTGGTAAATAAAAATATATTTATTGCATAAATGTTTACAAATAATTGTATTTTAGAATTATTGATTTTTATAAAGTATATTCTTATAATAATTAATTTATAGTAGAAATGTTTTTATTAACTATGTTCCATGAAAATATAATCATATATTATTTAAATAATATATGAAGTGATTTTAGAATAATTATAATAATTATTTTATTATATGAATTTTAGTATGGAATATTAAATTAATTATTAAGGTTAAATATGAAGAATAAATCAGATATGGAATCTAAACCCTAATTTTGGATTATTGTCAAGGTATGAGAATAATAATATAATATTAATTATATTTTGATTTTTCAATGCTATAAATATGTGCTGTATGTACGTGTTGATGATGATTGGTCAATTATGGTGTTTAATTTCAAAACACTAATGTTAATTGGTTTAACCCTAGTTTTCTGTGGGAAACCCTAATTTGAAAATAAATTGTGAGTTTACGATTGTTATATGACGATGTTGTATGTTTTATGATGTGTATTATATAATGATTTGATTAATTAGGTAAACCCAAATTATAATCTAGAAACCCTAATTAATTTTTAGAAAACCCTAAGATATTTTAAAAACCCTAATTTCGGAAATGAGAAACCCTAATTTGAAACACAAATTAGAGTTCGAGATTGGTTGTAATTTTGTTAATGTGATTAATTAACAAGTATTATAATTACAATAGTTAATTTTGGAAACCCTATATTTTTAAACCCGAATTTGATAATTAGAAAACCTATTTATAAATCGGTAACCCTAATTATCAAAATATTAAACCCTAATTGTTATTTTAGCAAGGTTAATTATGATTATTATATTTTCACCCTAATGTTCATGTATAGTGTAATTATAAAATTAATCATAATTAGAAAACCCTAATTTCAAAATTTTAGAAACTAAAAGTTATTTAATTTTATTTATTTAATTTTTTTGTGCAAACCCTAAATTGGAAATCCTAGATTTGTTTTGTGCTAAACCTTAGGGTTAAACCTTAAGGGTTTGCAAGGATGACAATTTTGCCATTAAAATTGCTAAAAAATGACTATTTTACCCTTTTGCACATTCTTTAATTGGATAACTTCTGTATCTAGCCAAAATGTAGTTGGTGAACTACTCTACCAACTCCAAATGCTCTAAATTGACAGCAACAAGCCACTAGCTCAGCCATTCATGCATCTAGCTTTTCTATAAATAGATTCAAAGAAAGAGAGAATCAATTGCTAGCTTATTTTGCTCAAACACCCAACCAAGACTTTCTCTCACAAAGACCCACGAAATTTGTTGATAATATCAGTCACAAAAACAGCCTCCCGATCAGCCATAACAAATCAGAAGCCAAGAAATCAAAATCGTTCATAAGAGGTATAAAACCTTAGCATGATTTCTGTCCAAATATTTTGTGTTAGATGTTATGTTTGATTGTTAAAATATGTTGTATATGGTGTATAGTGATGATCTGGGTTGCTAGATGTTAGATCCATAACATCTAGAGGCTCAGATTTGACATTTTTCAAAATCTGGAAAAATTTTAAACAATCGTCTGACAACGAATGTCAGGCCCTATAGATCGTTCTCTGTTTTGTGTTTTTGTTGTTTTAATGTTTGATCTTGTAGTATGCTGTGAGATCTTTGATCTGGAACTCAAATCAGAGTCAGATCGGTTGTAGGTTGCAAGATATGGGTGGTCAAACACCGTTGACCAACCATGACTGGCCATGTTCTAGGTAACCCAGAACGAGCACAGAAATGTCTGACATGATTTTCATGAGCACGGATCTGACAGTGGTTTGATAATATGTTCTTGGTTTTGCATATAAGTTGTAGTACATATGTTAGACTTCATTCTTGTGTCTTAATATCACCTAAAACGTTAACAGGTGAAGCGTAGTCGAATGTCAAACCAAGCCAGACAAGCACGAAAGCCGTTCAAATTGTCGACAGAAAAGCATGAACCCCTACATTTTGACAAAGACTTATCTTACGAAGAAATCCCTGTTCAAATTGTCGACAGAAAAGAACAAGTTCTCAGAAATAAAGTAATACCTTCTGTTAAGGTAATTTGGAGGAACCACAATGCTGAAGAAGCTACATGGGAACTCGAAGAGAATATAATGAAGAATTACCCTCATTTATTTACTTAATTTATGTGTAAGTTATTCTGGGGACATAATCTTTGTAAGGGGGGGGGGGGAGAATGTAACAGGTTGAATTTATTGAGTCGTGATTCCGAGGACAAAATCCTTTTAAGGGGAAAAAGATGTGACGAACGAGATTTTTGTAATTTAATTTAATATTTATTGAATTGAATAAATATTTTTCGATGAATTAATTATTTGATTGAATATTAATGAATGAAATTGTGGTAGATTAATTTAATTATATGTGTTACATTTATTAAATTAATGTGGAGAATTTTTATTATTCAAGTATGTAATTATGTGAGCTTATTATGTAATTATGTGAGCTTATTGAATTAAATGAAATATTTAATAAGCCTAATGTTATTTAATTAATGTAATAATTAATTGGAGATTTAATAATTGGATATAATTAATTAATGAGAAAATTAATTATGTGACTATGTGAATTTATGAGAAATTATTATAATTAGTTTATATTAAATTAAATAATATAATTGAGCTATTGTATAATTGGGTGTGACATGAATTAAACTATATTGTAGAGGTTTTATTAAATTAAGTGGTTTTGTAATATATTCTTGCTAAGACAAACAAGGCCCTATGGGGAGTTGGAAGCAGTTGCCCATTATTGGGTTAACTGACCACTCAGTGCGTCAGTTCCTTTCTTATATGCGTGTTCTCATTATTTCTTATTTTACCAAGTCTGATAAAACATCACAGAGAGGAATTCAGAGAGAGAGTTTGAGAACTGTCAGAGAAAATTAAGATATTGTGAAAGAGATTGAAAGAGAAGAATTTAAGAAAACATCTGAGTCTTATAATCTATACCTTACACTCAGGGTAATCTCCTCCTTCCCAAATTTTTAAAGTTACGTTGTTTAAGTTTTATGAAAATGGCTTTCAAGTTTTCTGTAAAGTCTCTGTATTTATAAAAGGTATGGATTATGTGTTGTATATGTGTTAAATGTTACCATATTGTATTTAATTATATATATTTCACAAACCATATCATCTCATTTTATAATATCGATGAATTGTTATTTCAAAAATTTACTGAGTTTGGGTTTTGGACATATGGCCTTATACGTGATATTTCATGTGTTGATCATATATTATCCCTAAAATTTATACTCGTATATTATTATGCATGTTAATATGAAGAGACCAAACTTTAATTGAACGGATTCAGATTTATAACGAATCCGTAGTGTTGAAATTATGTTTTATGTTCAAAACCTTCAAGAACATCAAGAACAGTGGAAGTAAATGTGTTGATTTTTGCAAATTATGTGTTGTAACTTGTTAAAAATTATGCTAGATGGGTTAAGTAATGATTATATATGTATTACAATGATTGGGTAAGTCTAAATTCATGTAAAAATAACTAATTGGAAGTTATGGCCATATTCATGTATAATTTTACCTGTGATTGATTTTTGGCCTAATTTGGCCTTGTTATGAATCGCAGAATGAGCATGAGCTATGACTGCGAGAAAATGAGCCTAGGTATGTGACGCCCCCAAATTTGGGTATCTTCCAACCCGACAGATGATGCTCCACTGTACTAACATCCATACAATCATTCCATTGAAATACAACAAAATGAAAGTAATTACTATCTTCTTATTACAATCAAAGTATAATCCTTCCCGTGTTCATAAACCTAAGTTACATCGTTCATTTTCATAATGTATAATACATACAAACTTACTAAACTATTACACAATGCCTAAGCATCCATCTTAGCTTTGCCCTTATCATTCTTGGCATTCACGATGACGTTCATCTTTAGCTGCAGTTATATAATTCAAGCGAAAGTGAGCATGGCATGACAAACAAGTTTAATCAAGGATAACAGGAATACCACATTCATGAATTATATACAATTCCAACATAACTGAACAATAGTTATGAAGTATTCTGGATCAATAATACTTTAACAGTTCATAACATCAATTCCCAAAGTATAGAATAGATTAGGAATTTAACCTATTCGATAGACCATGAATAAATAAATTCAGGTTTTCATACTTGAAAAGGAGTCCACAGCACTAATTAAGGCCGTTCATCCGTATAACTTATGAACACTTCTAGGTGATCAGCCTATAGTACTCTATGTTGATCAACACTACATTCATTAAACGTATTTATGTTTAATATTTTTGGGAAACTCGCGTGCCCATCGTATAATCGATGAAAATACTTTTGTTTGTTCATAGACAAACCTTACCTTCACGTCCGTACCAATTACTTGGCATAGGATAGCGTTAACATTTCTATATAGAATGATATATATGATAATCAATCTATATATTACGAATAGTCTAATAGAGTTAAAATCTGCATCGACCCTTTCTTTAAAACAAATCTTGCAATTGATCAAACGAATCACATAAAACTTGGCTAACATGGAAGTTAGACAAGCGTTAAGAAAACTTGCCTTTCAGCGTCTTCAAATAACTTACTCGACTGACCACAGTCTTTACAGAATCTACATGATATGTTCACATAGCACACTATAATTAGCTATCAAACAACTATTCACATTATTCGTACAAGCTTCTTTCTCTTACATGTGCGTGTTAACTTAATATCTTTATTAAAGTCAACATGACTTATTACCTAACATCCGGTGTATCACTCTATTGACGTTTATTAACCGGACTCAAACATCGTTGATAAGGTACCAACTTTGTTTGTTGTACATATCTTGTTAACATGCATTACATTCCTAAGTTTCATACCCTATACCTTAGTATAGGTAATATAGGATTAGTCTTAGTACATTTATTGAGTATATAAACTCAACTCAAGTAGGTCTCTAAACAACCGAAGCTTAAAACCTAACTTGTCAACTTTTTTCAATTGCACGTGACTGCTTACGCAAGATCCTTTAATATTTTAGTGGTACATGGCTGAGCAGTTAGTGCCTAAATCGAAGTCAGTGCATGGCGGTGCCACCACTTTGTACTGGTTTTGGTATGCATACGAAGTCTGCACCATTGACCAAACCAGTTTTGGTTTTCTAATGATACTCCCGGCTTCCTTATTTGTTCGTTTACATCCGAATTGACCTATTCGATTCCTACAAGTCAGGAATTACATTCTTTACGTGTTCATATAAGAATTCAACACTTTCGAATCCGTTAACTCATAATTCACTATTGAGTTCATTTTATGTACGTTCGTAAACGTTAATGAGCGTTCAATGCTCGTTTTCTTCGTTCTAAGTCGGAATCCGACGATTCTCGAACCCACAACTCTTAATTACCCTATCTCACGTGTTGACATTAAAAACTAACGTTTTCAAGTCTCACGGGAACTTTCGACTACCATTCCGGAATTTCTACGTTTTTGACGTTTAACGTCTATTTCCGTAAAATTCGCCATAACTTCGTTACAAATGTTCTCTAAGCCAAATTACATGGAATACTCCATGGATTTCATATCTACATCCTAACCAAACAAGATGCATATACTAACGTATTGATGGAGCTCAATTGTTTATCAACAATCGATCTCAACTATCAATATTTTCATGGTTCAAAACTATATTAAACCTTATTATTCTTATAATCTAATGACTTATAGAGATTGAATCTATGGTAAGTCATCTTTAAATCCTCACTCATAACATATACCACCCCTTCATGATTCTTTAATATGAAAGAAAATCTAAAAGAGATGGAGATGAGAAACAAGAAGTATTACCTCAAGAACTCTTAAGAAATCTTTTGGAATAATAGAAGTTAAAGCTTCCAAGTGTATATTTTGCAAGTGTAGCTTCCTTTTCTCTCAAATAATCTAGGTTGGCAAATTTGAAAACTCTCGGATGAAACAACCTAGCTTCTTATTTATAGAAAACTAGAATGGAGGCAATTTGGACAATAAACACCACCTCTTTATTTATTCAGTGTGTGGTCACCAAGTAAAACACTTGGTGACCAAGCCTATATGCTTGGCTTCCACACCAAGGTGGCCGCCCCACCTCCTTTTTGTGACATCCCATGGGTTACCCCATGGGTTTTACCCATTCGGTGACCACCGATTCGACCCACGGTTCGGTTTTAATGAATTGGGCTTAACTAAATTAACATTAGGCCTTGGTCATCCAAATGATTGGATTAATTAATAATCCAACACAAATGAATTAGTCATTAAGTCTTAACTTAATTCTATAATACGAATCGTATCACATACGTACCATTTACGTATTATCTCCGTATACTACTCGTACAATAATCGTATTGTACTTCGTATTTACTGAACGCATTATTCATAGATAATAAATTGTATCACCAAAGGTATAACACTCGTCTTAACCCTATTGCCATTCCTTTTACGCATATTATTTCCTCCTCGGAAATCAATATACTCAACCCTTAGGTTTTAAGTCCGCAGGCAAAAACTGCGTTTTTCATAAATGAAATATTATCAGATATTCCAACTCATCACGATATTCTATCATTACGCATTTCCCGGAATTTCAAAATAATTCCCCGATCATAAACGGATGAATAGTGTTTTTATGAAAATTTCTCAGAAAACAATTATTATCGTCTTGGAAATTCCAAACAACTATTTCTAACACGTAGCCAGAATACTAACCACGTTAGCACATTCTAGGTCATAAAACGACCTTCACATAGCTTAGGCACAGAGAAATCAATTAAATTCATTTAATTCACATAATCAAATAGAAATTTAATTGTCATAAAAATCTGATTTTCTCGGGCGTTATATTCTCTACCCCTTATAAGGATTCTGTCCCCAGAATCTTAACTTATAATTACATAAACAAATGAGGAAAATCTTCCTTCATTTTACTTTTGAGCTCCCACGTTACTTCTTCAGCATTGTTGTTTCTCCATAACACCTTCACTGAAGGTATTACCTTATTTCTTAAAACTTGTTCCTTCCTATCAATAATTTGAATTGGAAGTTCCTCATAGGAAAAGTCCTTCTCTATCTGAATAGATTCATATTCTATCACGTGTTTATAGTCCATTTTATAAGGACGCAACACTGACACATGAAACACATTATAGATGCGTTCCATCTCTGGAGGTAAGGCTACTACATAAGCTACCTTCCTTATCCTTTTTAAAATATCAAAAGGTCCTACAAACCTTGGACTTAACTTCCCTTTCTTTCCAAAATGTATCTTCCCTTTCCAAGGCGATACTTTCAGAAAAACAAAAGATCCTACATCGAATTCTTTATTCTCTCTGTGAGGATTTGCATACTTCCTTTTTCGGTCTTGAGCCGCAACTAATCGAGTACGTATTAACTCTACCATGTCCGCCGTTTGCTGAACCATCTCAGGTCCCAACATCCGACGTTCACCCACCTCATCCCAACATAATGGAGTTCGACACTTCCTTCCATACAACGCTTCGTATGGCGGCATGCCTATACTAGTGTGAAAACTGTTGTTGTACAAAAATTCCACCAATGGTAGATATTCGTCCCAACTCCCTTTGAAATCCATAACAAAAGATCTTAACATATCTTCAAGCGTTTGAATTGTTCGCTCACTTTGACCATCCGTCTGAGGATGATACGCCCTACTCAATCTTAACTGCGTTCCCATTTGCTCTTGTAAACTTCTCCAAAAGTTCGATGTGAATCATGGATCATGATCTGACACAATCGAAACAGGCACTCCATGTCTGGAAATAATTTCCTTGACATACAGCTTAGCTAACTGATCTAGGTTATACCTAACTCCTATTGGTAGAAAATGAGCCAATTTTGTCAATCAATCCACTATCACCCAAATAGCATCGTATCATTTTCTAGTTGCTGGAAGTCCCACCACAAAGTCCATCGTGATGTGCTCCCACTTTTACTTTGGAATTTCTAGCGATTGTAACAACCCGCTCGGTCGTTGATGTTCATCCTTAACTTTTTGACAAGTTAAGCACCTACTAACATATTCTGCTATCTCCCTCTTCATATTCGGCCACCAAAAGTTTTGACGAAGGTCTTGATACATCTTCGTACTACTGGGATGTATCGAGTACCTCAAACTATGGGCCTCCATCATAATTCCTTCTTTTAATTCGGGATCATTAGGAACCCAAATTCTTCCCTCAAAATGAAGTAATCCCTCCTTATCGAGGTTATACTCTGTGAGGTCCCCGAATCCGGATACTTGAAACCCGAACTCGGTACATCACGATACCATTTCTATGAGCGGAATAATACTAATAATAATCACAATAATATAAAACTTAACTTAAGTTTACATATACATCAGAGTCTTTCTCCCAAGTACGCAACCTTTAAACATTCATTACATGTCATAATATATATATATATATATATATATATATCATAGTCTTCATAGTCTTATAAAACTATTACAAATCTTTGCCGCAATTCTTATTTGGTTAGCTTTGCTTTTCCTTTGTCTCTACACGAACTTTACGGTCCTTCACACTTAATGAAAACATTTAAATTAAGCAAGGATGAGCATTTGAGTGCCCAGCAAGTATTATTATATATATATATATATATATATATATATATAGGCTGAAAGAATTTAAATGTTTTCTTAATAATATTCTTCTACAACTAGTCAGTAGTTGTGAAGTAATCTGTACCAATAATAATAACACAACAACCCTTATTCAAATTTTTGAAACTACGTATTGATTGTATATGGGGTTTCTGTGACATACCATGAACATTGTTTTTCATTTTCGAAAAGGTTTAAACAGAAATTCATCTGTAAACCGTCATGACTTACGCAATGTAGAGGTGAGGGTGATCTACCTGTTGTACCTGTATTGATCAATACTAAATTTACATGAACGATGTTATCGTTCATTTCTGTCGCTTTTGGGCGCATAAAATTTTCCCATTTTCGGGATGTTCATATCTGTCGGGTTTTCATAACAAAGGTCTTATATAATTCAACATATATGTATATCAAATGTGTATCAACATGCGATGAAAAACAATGATTGTCCAAGTGGGGACACTTGTATAATCATTTATAGAAATTAACGAACAGAATATATTTATTCGAATTATCATATACTAGCATGTTGATAATCAATGGGCATATATAATATAGGCTTAACAATCTGTACAATAATAACAATAATTCTGAACTTCTCACTTCTGTCCATTGCATAAAGAAAATGCAAAGTTAGGATACTTGCCTGATGCGCTGCTTACTATTCTCAACTTAGTTTTATCTTTTATGAAATCACCTATCATTAATCAGATCATTTTACTGATTAGTATATCATAACATAACACATAACACTGCCTATTGCAGTCAGCACATTCCTAATCACATTGCCACACAATCTTTAACAACCATTGAATCACAAATAAACATTTATCTAGCCAATTATCTAAGTCAGATCAATTTACGAAACACGCGAGGTCTTCACCGACAAACTTTTCGGGTAATAATCGAGTCTAAGACTCTATTACGTATCACAATATCCTCGATTAGATAACTTAAATATTAGTCACACTATTTTTTCATGGCCTTATAATAATTATTAAATAATTATTATCATTTATCATAATTTTTGAAATATCGTAATCATTATTAAATGATTTACGTATCACATAATTCTATTATCATTAACATTTAATCAATATTAAATTATTAATGAAACCATTGTCAAAATATTAAAGTTATGTATAATAACTCAAAATATTTTTAATACATTTATATTACCCTTAAATGATTTTTAAAACATTTAAAATCATTATTAAATAATTACCATTAATATTTAAATATTAATGAACTATTATCTAAATATTAAAAGTCATTAATTATAACTTAAAATATTTTTAATCCATTAATATCCTTTTAAATGATTTTTAAATAAATAAAACCATTTTTAAACTAATTATTTAATATAATTATTAAATAAATTTAATATCATTTATAATAATTTAATAATCATTAATATTAAATTATTAAAGAAATTATCCTTTAAATATTAAAGTTATATTTTATAACTTAAAATATCTTTAAACACTTTATTTTTATTTAAAATGATTATTATAATAATAAAAATCATTTTTAACTAAATTATTTAATCTAATTATTAAATAACTTTATTATCATTAATCATAATTAATTAATGAAATTTACCTTTAAATATTAAAAGTTATATTTTATAACTTAAAATATTTTTAAATACCTTCTTATTATTTAAAATGATTTTTAATATAATAAAATCATTTGTAATTCATTTATTTAATTCATTTAATAAATAACTTAATTATCATTAATCTTTATTTATTAGAGAAAATTATCAAATAATATTAAAAGTTATTAAAAATAACTTAAAATATTTTTCTTATATCATAATATAATTTAAAATGATTTTTCATGAATTAAAATCATTTTAAATAATTTATTTAATATTATCATTAAATAAATTAATTACTTTTGATATTCCAAAAATATTAAATATTTATGAAATATATTTAAAATAATTAAAATATAATTTTGGATATTAAAATAATTTTAATAATTTATTTTGTATTTTAATAATTTAAAACTAATTTTCTATAATTATTAATTAATTTCCAAAATTATTAATAAAACTGTCGCTAAAGGGCTATAGCGACAGAAAGCGTCGTTGTTGGTGTTCTTGAGCTCAAGAACACGGACAGTCAGTGTTCGAGTTACTTCCTTTGACCTACTGTAAAACGCGATCTGATCATGATTTGGTCTATCTCAAGCATTGATATTATACGCAGTATGCAATACTACAACTATCAATAATTAACTAGGTCATACATCAAACACACAAGAAGATCTCGAGCTCACAAACCTCCTGTCGAGGAGCATTCCCGGGTTTTCCGAAACCTAGGTGATCAACTGACCACTAAGTATGTCTAAATATCTAAGTGTTCTACTCAACATTTATGTTATCTAAAGGTTTAAATCTATATAATATATGTCAAGGTACAATTTCATAACATCAAAACATCATATCATCAAAACACGTGTAAGATCTGGCATGGTCAAACCATGTCAGAAATCTGTTCTTCTTGATTTCTGGAAATTCCCAGAATTGCCAATTCAATGTTAATGGTCTACTTTGACCGCTTGTTACGTTTGATCTGTTAATTTTTTTATGGGATATTACTACATAAATCTACTTTCCACATTACCAGATACAAATTGAATACAACAACAGCAACAAAAATCATCAAATCTGTCAGATATAGAAGCTTGAAATATTGTCAGACGCTGGAAAATTTTCTGGGTTACCCAGATTCCTTCCTGGTCATGGTCGGTCAACGACCTTTGACCATTAATAACTCCATATTTAAATCAGGTCTAGCTTTAATTCTTGCTACAGATGAAAGATCTCATACAAAGCTACAACATCAAACACTTAAACAACAAAAATATTAAACACACAACAATCTACAGCGTCTGACATTTGATGTCAGAACACAAAAAATTAATTTTCCAAGTTTTGAAAATCTTTAATTTCGAGCACTTTAATGTTATGGATCTGAATACTACCAACCCAGATCATCACTAGAGACTAAATACAACATATTACAACAACAAACACTAACATCTAACACAAAAAAATTGGACAGAATTTGAACTAGGGTTTTGTACCTTTTATGCTCAATTCTGATTTTCTAGCTATTGATTTGTTGTTAGATTTCGTGGGGCTTCAATAAGGGACTATAAAGCTTGATATTTTCGGAGGTTTGGGGGCTTAAGAGAATTAGTAGAGTGTTTGTGCAATTTTTAGTAAACAACCCACTTTCTCTCTCCATCAATCTATATATAGACAAATATGATGCATGAATGAGCTGAGATGTTACTTGTTGCTGGCATATTTGAGTCACAAAGAGTGGTTGGAGTTGGCCAACAACCTCACCTATTTTCAAAACCTACAATTTAGCCTCAATTATACACTTAGGGGCATTTTTGTCATTTTCTTAAATTTCTAGAAAATTGCCTTAGGGTTTAGGGTTTAAACATTTTAGTGTTTAGGGTTTGAGCCAAGTTAGGTTTTATAAGTAAACAAACATCTAGGATTTCCAATTTAGGGTTTGCACATTAAATAAATAGAATTAAATAAATAAAATTAAATAACTTTTAGTTTCTAAAATTTTACAAAATAAATTTGTTAATTAAATTAAGTTTGTAAGTACATGAACATTAGGGTTTATTACCCTTAATCATAATGAACTTTGCTAATAAAGCAATTAGGGTTTAAAATATCGATAATTACGATTTCTAAAAATACAATTAGGGTTTATTATAAAGTAACCAAATTTTTGTTTCTAAAATTTGACAATTTAGATTTGTTAATTAGATTAATTTTCTAATTACTTTATACAGTAACATTAGGGTTTAGATCATATAATTATCATTGACTTTGCTAATTTAGCAATTAGGATTTATTCTTTTGGTAATTAGGGTTACCAAATTACTATTAGGGTTTTCTAAATATTAGGGTTTCCAGAATTTTAATTAGGGTTTACCTAATTAATACATTTAATACACGACATAATTAATATTACATACTTATAAAACAATCTCATACTCTAATTTGGATCTCAAATTAGGGTTTAACATTATTACTAGGGTTTGGTCAAAATACACCGTAATTGACCAACCATTATCAATCTGGACATCCGTATATATTCATAAAGACTTTGAAAAATCAAAATATAAGTAATATTATATTATTATTCTCATACCTTGACAATAATCCAAAATTAGGGTTTGGATTCCATATCTGATTATTCTTTCATATTTAACCTTAATAATTAAGGTAAAATAATTAACTTAATAATCTGTACAAAAATTCATAAGATAAAATAATTATTATATTTATTCTAAAAATCACTTCATATATTATTTAAGTAATATATGATTATATATTCATGGAAAATAATTAATCAAAACATTTCTATCATAATTTTAATTATTATAAGAATATACTTTATAATAATCAAAAATTCAAAAATAAATTTACTTATAAATATTAATATAATAAATATATTTTTATTTACCACATAAATACATATACACATAATCTTGTACAAATCCTCATCCTTAAAATAAAAAAAAAAAATTTTATACGCAAAATTTAAGATTTATTTATATAGAAAATATCGGGTTGTCACATTCACCCTCCCTTATAAGGATTCCGTCCCCGGAATCACCACTTAAAAACCTACACATAACTGGGTTCATAGCATACACGATCTTCGCAAATAGATCTCGATTAACTTTAATCGAACCGATCTTTAATTAATCACATTAAGCTTGTCTTTCTGATTAAACGGAAATTTGATTTCTGAAAAAACTCAATTTCTCCCTCAAAATTTCTTTATAAAATAATTTACTATAAATAGAAAAATTCTAATTATGCAAATAAAAGTTATTCGAATATTACAGGCGCATTGCCGGTATGCCACCGTGTCTTGGACCTGCGTCATGTTGAAGACCCTTGATGTTGACTTTGTTGGTTTGTTCGATGATGTCGGTCCCGTGATTGCTAATATTCCACTACCCTTACCAATATTCACACTACCAGCCTCTACCCTCCTGTTCGGACAATCCCTAACCCTGTGCTCCAGTGATCCACAAATAAAACAACCACTGTTCATTCTAGGATTGGGGTAGTTGGGAGAGATGTGACCTTCCTGCCCGCACTTATAACACACAAATTTTCCTTTCAAACATTCTCCCGGGAGTGGTTCTTTCCACGTCTTGCCTTTGTCACCGGCTTCTTAACTCCCTCTTGCTTCACACCTGCGTTTCCAAAGTAGTTTCCTTTCTTTTCCATCGGCCTCCTTCCACTATTAATTCTCACCTTCTCGGCTCCCTCGACCTTGCCCTTGTTTTTCTTCTCCTTATTGTCAGAGACTCATAGCCTCACTTCCTCTTCCGCAATTATAGCCTTTTCTCCATGAGTCTTTGCAAATGTTGGGATCTGCAACATTTGCCACCTTATTATAGAGCTGAGGTTTTAATCCCGGCTCAAATCTCCTCGCCTTCCTAGCCTCCGTATCGACTTGATGCGGAGCAAACCTAGCTAACTCATTAAATTTGCAGGCATATTCGCCAACCGACATATCCCTTGCTTCAACTCCGGAAATTTTACCTCCATTCTAGCCTGCGTACTAGCTGAAAAATAATTCTCAAAAAATAAGGTCTTAAATCTATCCTATGCTACCACACCTGCTCCTGCCCTCACTTGATTCGCTTCCCACCAGAAATTTGCCTCACCCTTCATCATGTAGGTGGCAAAAGAGGTCTTTGCCCCTCACTACCCTAGCTATTACAAACGTCTTCTCAATTTCCCTAACCCAAGTTTGGGCTTCTCTGGTCGATTGTACCTTTGAATTCTAAGCGGTCCCTACTGACCTTAAAGTCTTTGAAATTAGCCAAATAATTATCCAAATTGGTTCCCTTGTTGCATGGTTCGAGCTACCATATTTATGAACTCTTTGCATTGGGTCCGCTTGTTGTTGTCCTTCAACGTTGTTGACAGACTCTTCTGCCCTCTGATTTCGAGTTTGACGTCTTAGCGGCATTATCTGGTTAAATAAAAACCATAAATTAACTTACATTCTAAACCTTATCATATAAGTTTAAACTTATTAAACTTGTTTCATAACTCAAACTTTGATTCATAATCATTCATTGCTTTCAAAATACTTTACATATCACACCATATAGTGCTTTAAACATCAGTCATCCCATTGTGACTACAAAAGTCGGGATTTATTTTACCGCTTGTACAAAAGTTTTATAATAATGCATTACACAGACATACTAAACACACATATTATATTAAACATGTTTACACAACCTAACCTATACTACCTATTCACTACGCCTTCTTCCTTGGACAGCTTTTCGCCTGATGATCTTCTTTTCCACAAACAAAACATGCTCCCCGTTTATAGTCAGGACAATACAGAGTAGTATGTCCCTCATATCCACAAAGATAACATATTCTTTTCCATTTCTTCTTCCCAGGTTTTCCTAAATCATGGTCTTCTACCTTCCTTTTTCCCTTATCTTTTGGAGCTGCAAACGAAGTGTTGCTTGAGGCTCCCATCTGATTGATTTGGATTTGAAGCTTATCCTGCTCTTACATTGTTTCTAATAACGCTTGACACAATTAACTGTTAAGCAGTTTTTCTGTCTTCCACAACCCTTCTAGAGAAGAAACCTTGTTCCTCAATTCTTGCATCTCCATTGATGCTTGATCAACTTCACTTTAAGGGTCTGAATCACTATCTGTCAGATCCACTATTTCAGGATCTGGTACTATGTTTTCCACGATAACCACCTAAATGAAGTTTGTTTCATTGTGAGCTTCTATTTCCGCTATTGGCTTCGATATTAGCTCCTTCTTTAGAATCCGTGGATATCCTAATCCTTTTTCACCTGACATCTACACACAACAATTATCCTGATTAGCATATATTATATACACATAGTCAAATAATAGTTTTGTATGAATTATCTTTTATTTTGTTTGACGATGAATTTATTCAATTCATCTCTTTTTAAACTCTATATGAGTTATTTATATTTTCAATGTTTCCCTCTGTTCTAAGGTTATAGCCTAAGGTCTAACCCACCTAAGGTTTCTAACCCTATAACTCAGATACCATTCTGTGGGGTCCCCGAATCCGGATACTTGAAACCCGAACTCGGTACATCACGATACCATTTCTATGAGCGGAATAATACTAATAATAATCACAATAATATAAAACTTAACTTAAGTTTACATATACATCAGAGTCTTTCTCCCAAGTACGTAACCTTTAAACATTCATTACATGTCATAATATATATATATCATAGTCTTATAAAACTATTACAAATACTGCCGCAATTCTTATTTGGTTAGCTTTCCTTTTCCTTTGTCTCTACGAACTTTACGGTCCTTCACACTTAGCTGAAAACATTTAAATTAAGCAAGGATGAGCATTTGAGTGCCCAAAGAAGTATTATATATATATATAGGCTGAAAGAATTGAAATGTTTTCTTAATAATATTCTTCTACAACTAGTCAGTAGTTGTGAAGTAATCTGTACCAATAATAATAACATAACAACCCTTATTCAAATTTTTGAAACTACGTATTGATTGTATATGGGGTTTCTGTGACATACCATGAACATTGTTTTTCATTTTCGAAAAGGTTTAAACAGAAATTCATCTGTAAACCGTCATGACTTACGAGTACGGAGGGTGATCGGCCCTGTTGTACCCTGTATTGATCAATACTACATTTACATGAACGATGTTATCGTTCGCTCTTTCCGCCTTGGGCGCATAAAATTTTCCCATTTTTGGGATGTTCATATCTGTCAAGTTTTCATAACAAAGGTCTTATATAATTCAACATATATGTATATCAAAGGGTATCAACATGCGATGAAAAACAATGATTGTCAAGTGGGGACACTTGTATAATCATTTATAGAAATGTGAGCAGAATATATTTATCCGAATTATCATATACTAGCATGTGGATAATCAATGGGCATATATAATATAGGCTTAACAATCTGTACAATAATAGCAATAATTCTGAACTTCTCACTTCTGTCCATTGCATAAAGAAAATACAAAGTTAGGATACTTGCCTGATGCGCTGCTTACTATTCTCAACTTAGTTTTATCTTTTATGAAATCACCTATCATTAATCAGATCATTTTACTGATTAGTATATCATAACATAACACATAACACTGCCTATTGCAATCAGCACATTCCTAATCACATTGCCACACAATCTTTAACAACCATTGAATCACAAATAAACATTTATCTAGCCAATTATCTAAGTCCAAATCAATTTCTGAAACATGTCGGTCTACCGACAGCTTTTTCGGGTAATAATCGAGTCTAAGACTCTATTCTGTATCACAATATCTGATTAGATAACTTAAATATTAGTCACACTATTTTTCATGGCCTTATAATAATTATTATCATTTATCATAATTTTTGAAATATCAGAATCATTATTAAATGATTTACGTATCACATAATTCTATTATCATTAACATTTAATCAATATTAAATTATTAATGAAACCATTGTCAAAATATTAAAGTTATGTATAATAACTCAAAATATTTTTAATACATTTATATTACCCTTAAATGATTTTTAAAACATTTAAAATCATTATTAAATAATTACCATTAATATTTAAATATTAATGAACTATTATCTAAATATTAAAAGTCATTAATTATAACTTAAAATATTTTTAATCAATTAATATCCTTTTTAAATGATTTTTAAATAAATAAAACCATTTTTAAACTAATTATTTAATATAATTATTAAATAAATTTAATATCATTTATAATAATTTAATAATCATTAATATTAAATTATTAAAGATATTATCCTTTAAATATTAAAGTTATATTTTATAACTTAAAATATCTTTAAGCAGTTTATTTTTATTTAAAATGATTATTATAATAATAAAATCATTTTTAACTAAATTATTTAATCTAATTATTAAATAACTTTATTATCATTAATCATAATTAATTAATGAAATTTACCTTTAAATATTAAAAGTTATATTTTATAACTTAAAATATTTTAATTACCTTCTTATTATTTAAAATGATTTTTAATATAATAAAATCATTTGTAATTCATTTATTTAATTCATTTAATAAATAACTTAATTATCATTAATCTTCATTTATTAATGAAAATTATCAAATAATATTAAAAGTTATTAAAATAACTTAAAATATTTTTCTTATATCATAATATAATTTAAAATGATTTTCATGAATTAAAATCATTTTTAAATAATTTATTTAATATTATCATTAAATAAATTAATTACTTTTGATATTCCAAAAATATTAAATATTTATGAAATATATTTAAAATAATTAAAATATAATTTTGGATATTAAAATAATTTTTAATAATTTATTTTGTATTTTAATAATTTAAAACTAATTTTCTATAATTATTAATTAATTTTAGAAAATTATTAATAAAGCTATCGCTAAAGGGCTATAAGCGTAAAGCGTCGTTGTTGGTGTTCTTGAGCTCAAAGAACAACGGCGAATCGATGTTCGAGTTACTTCCTTTATTAGAATCAGTAAAACGCGATCGATCATGATTTGGTCTATCTCAAGCATTGATATTATACGCAGATGCAATACCACAACTATCAACAATTAACTAGGTCATACATCAAACACACAAGAAGATCTGAGCTCATAAACCTCCTGTCAGAGCATTCCTGGGTTTTCCAGAAACCCAGGTGATCAACCAGCCACTTTCATGTCTAAATATCTAAGTATTCTACTCAACATTTATGTCATCTAAAGGTTTAAATCTATATAATATATGTCAAGGTACAATTTCATAACATCAAAACATCATATCATCAAAACACGTGTAAGATCTGGCATGGTCAAACCATGTCAGAAATCTGTTCTTCTTGATTTCTGGAAATTCCCAGAATTGCCAATTCAATGTTAATGGTCTACTTTGACCGCTTGTTACGTTTGATCTGTTAATTTTTTTATGGGATATTAGGGTTTAAAATATCGATAATTACGGTTTCTAAAAATACAATTAGGGTTTATTATAAAATAACCAAATTTTTGTTTCTAAAATTTGACAATTTAGGTTTGTTAATTAGATTAATTTTCTAATTACTTTTTCTGATAACATTAGGGTTTAGATCATATAATTATCATTGACTTTTTGCTAATTTAGCAATTAGGATTTATTCTTTTGGTAATTAGGGTTACCAAATTACTATTAGGGTTTTCTAAATATTAGGGTTTCGAATTTTAATTAGGGTTTACCTAATTAATACATTTAATATACTACATAATTAATATTACATACTTATAAAACAATCTCATACTCTAATTTGGATCTCAAATTAGGGTTTAACATTATTACTAGGGTTTGGTCAAAATACAATCGTAATTGACCAACCATTATCAATCTGGACATCTTGTATATATTCATAAGATCTTTGAAAAATCAAAATATAAGTAATATTATATTATTATTCTCATACCTTAACAATAATCCAAAATTAGGGTTTGGATTCCATATCGATTATTCTTCCATATTTAACCTTAATAATTAAGGTAAAATAATTAACTTAATAACTGTATAAAAATTCATAAGATAAAATAATTATTATATTTATTCTAAAAATCACTTCATATATTATTTAAGTAATATATGATTATATATTCATGGAAAATAATTAATCAAAACATTTTATCATAATATTAATTATTATAAGAATATACTTTATAATAATCAAAATTCAAAAATAAATTTACTTATAAATATTAATATAATAAATATATTTTATTTACCACATAAATACATATACACATAATCTTGTACAAATTCTCATCCTTAAAAAAAAAAAAAAATTTTATACGCAAAAATTTAAGATTTATTTATATAGAAAATATCGGGTTGTCACATACTCAGTCTTTTCTTTGTCTTATATTCTTTTTTGCATCTGCTTGCACTCCTCATTGCTCATTTGTACTCCCCTAACCCGCTCCACTATGGTAGGTTGGGTTTCCATGGAAAATAACATCTCTACCGCTTCCTCCGGTAACTTAACTTCTAACTCCATTTTTGCCATCACTTTTACCAACTCATTTTGAGTTGTTAACATTGATAATTTCTCTCTACCCTTCCTACTTAGCGCATCGGCAAATACATTTGCTTTCCCCGGATGATATAAAATATCACAATCATAATCTTTTATTAACTCTAACCACCTTCCCTGTCTCATGTTCAACTCCTTTTGTGTGAAGATATATTTCAGACTTTTGTGGTCCGTGTATATCTCACATTTCTCACCATAAAGATAATGTCTCCATATCTTTAGGGCAAAAACTACAGCTGCTAATTCCAGGTCATGAGTAGGATAGACCTTCTCAGAATCCTTCAATTGACGTGTCGCGTACGCAATGACCTTGCCATGCTGCATGGGCACGCAACCCAGTCCTTTATGCGAAGCATCACTATACACTACAAAATTCCCTGTATCGTCTGGTAAGGATAATACCGGTGCCTCACTTAACCTCTTCTTTAACTCTTGAAAATTGTTCTCACATGTTTGATCCACACATACTTCACCGACTTTCTTGTCGGTTGTTATGAGTAGCTAATTTAGAAAAGTCTGGAATGAACCTTCTATAGTATCCCGCTAACCCCAGAAAACTCCAAACCTTAGTTGGCGTCTTCGGTCGCTCCCATTCATTAACTGCTTCTACCTTTGCCGGATCTACAGAAATGCCATCCTTATCAATAACATGCCCTAGAAACTGCACCCTCTCAAGCCAAAATTCACACTTTGTGAATTTCTCATACAACTTCTCCTTCCGTAGTGTCTCCAACACTATTCTTAAATGTTCCGAATGATCTTCTGGCGTATTTAAATAGACTAGAATATCATCAATGAACATTATGACAAACTTGTCCAAATATTATTTGAACACTCTGTTCATCATATCTATAAATGCGGCTGGCGCATTAGTCAACCCAAACGACATTATCAGAAACTCGTAATGACCATAACGAGTTCTAAATTCCGTATTAGGTACATCCTCCTTCCTTACCTTTAACTGATGATACCCCGTGCGCAAGTCTATTTTAGAAAAATATTTTGTCCCTTTCAATTGATCAAATAGATCATCGATCCTAGGCAAAGGGTATCTATTCTTAATCGTTAACTTGTTCAACTCTCGATAGTCGATACAAAGTCTTAACGACCCATCCTTCTTCTTTACAAACAACACTGGTGCTCCCCAAGGAGACACACTTAGTTGAATGTACTTCATGTCTAATAGTTCTTGTAATTGAACCATTAACTCCTTCATTTCGACTGGCGCCATTTGATATGGTGCCCTTGAAACTGGTGTTGTTCCCGATAACAGATCAATTACAAACTCCACGTCCCTGTCCGGTGGAATACCCAATAACTCCTCCAGAAAATACATCCGCGAACTCTTGCACAACAGGTATCTGATCCAAGGATGTTCCCACTCTTTGGGTATCCACCACATGGCATAGATAACTTACACACCATTTTCTCAACATCTTCCTAGCTTGTGTCATAGACAGACAACAAGAGCGTCTCGGTGAATTACTACCGAAGAACACTACCTTGGTTTTCTTAGAAAGCCGAAGGTTTACACTTTTCCTAGGGCAATCTATAATCGCCTCATGGTTCACCAACCAATCCATACCAAGAATTACGTCGAATTCTTTTAGCCTTATCGGTACCAAATCTACCGATAACTTATTCCCTCTAATTTCCACGCAGCAATTGATATGAATATGTTCAATGGGGATTATCTCTTCATTTTCTACCTTAACGTCTAAAGGTATAGGTAACTTCTCGGGGATTAAACCTAATCGCTTAGCAAACTCACATGCAATAAAAGAACAAGTAGCACCCGAATCAAATAGCACATAAGCATTTATCTCATTGATCGGAATGATACCTGCTACCACATCTGTTGATGCAACCGCATATTGAACAGTCATATTAAACGTACGAGCTGAGGGTCTACCCACTGATGGTGTTGGTCTAGTAATGGCTAATTTACCACTACCAAAACTCTTATTCCCCTCTAAACCCTTCTTTGGGCAATTTTTTGCCATGTGGTCCATTGACCCACAGAAAAAACACCCCTGGTTTTTCTTAGGGTTAGGACTGTTGGATGACAAATTCCCCTCCTGCCCACAGTTGTAGCATACTGCTTTCCCCTTTAAACAGACTCCCATGTGAGATTTTCTGCATGTCTTACATGCTTATGTTCTCCATTTGGGATCTCCCTACTTTACCCCAGTATTCCTAGGGTTAAAACTCTTCCTCTTTAGCAATTTTTCGCTTCCGCTGGCAACTTCAGCCTTATTACCTCCATCTAACTTACTCTTAATCTTCTGCTCTTTGTGGTACTAAGACAAAGCCTCACCACCACCTTCAGCTAATATCGCCTTCTCCATAATGGTCCTGTAGGAAGCACTCTGGAAAACCAATATCCTACTACAGAGCCAGGGTTTTAAGCCCTGCTCAAATCTGCGCGCCTTCCTTTCCTCTGTATCCACCTGATGTGGAGCAAATCTAGCCAATTCGTTAAACTTGGCGGCATACTGGGGAACTGTCATATCCCCCTACTTAAGTTCTAAGAACTTAATTTCCATCCTACCCTGCATGCTAGTAGGGAAATAGTTCTCAAAGAAAACCTTCTTAAGCTGCTTCCCACATGCTTGACCTCTGTCCCTAGCCCCACCTCGGTGAGCTTCCCACCGCTTGTTGGCTTCCCCCTTCATCATGTAAGTCATAAAAGAAGTCTTTTGCGCCTCACCTACGTTTGTTATCACAAACGCCTTTTCAATCTCCCTAATCCATGTCTGGGCTTCTAGTGGATCCGTCATTCCTCGGAACTCGGGAGGACCCACACTTTTAAAGTCCTTAAAGGTAGTTGTTCTTGCTACCCCAGGGAGCTCTGTGAATCCCACCCCCACTTGGTTAAATGCATGGTAGTTAATAAATTAACGAACTCTTGCATAGGGTTGTTAGTACCTTCGATTTTTATAATGAGACTCTACCTCTTGGTTGAAGTTGTCTCATTCTCGCAACATAATTTCGATTAAATAAATAAATCTTTGTTATTATCTATTTAACTACTCGGTTATCATTTTAAATTAACAACAACCATTCATACCACAACAAGCATGTTAAAAAAAAAATTCATTATATAAATATGCTTTCATAGTCAAAACTATTTACATCATGTTCCCTTAGCCAAAAGCTATTACATACTATCCCGCGATTGCCTTCTACAAAAGTTGGGATTTACAAAAAGACTACCCTTAGTTATACATAAGAGGGTTTTAAGACACTACTTATATACAAAAAGATCTAATGATCTACTAACACTGTCGAATGACATTCTCATATTTTTAATTTGCCAGAATCGACACTATATCTCGGCTTATGGTATGTCGAGTCTGCCCGGACTCAATAGAATAACAAGCAATTTTCAGCTTAAAATCCTCGTGAGCGCTTTCATGGATGTATGACATCCTAGTTATTTTCTGGTCTTTCTCAACCAATTTCTTTTGTAGCTCAAGGACCTCATCCTTATAGTTACGAGCTTTATCAGTCATAAGAACTTTTTCATCATGCTCTTACTCAAAGTCTGCCTCTGCAGATTCTTTCGCCTCATATAAGGCAGTTATTTACTCAATCTGTGCCTCTACCTGAGTACGCAAATGCACATTCTTATCCAACACTGCCAGATACAATGCTCTAGTTGCATCCAGCGATGTTGGCTCCTGAGTAGGTAACACAGTGTTAATCGATGTCACCTCCATTTCCTCCTCCACATCTAGCATCTCGTTAAGGTATGATGCTAATCCCATAGTCTCCTCAGAGTATTCCTCCTCAGAGATGTACTCCTCAATGTCTGATTCTTCTAGTACAACTATCGTTACCTCTGCCACTGGCATTGGTACAATCTCAACTTGGTTAACTGTGTCCTCACTTATCATTTCCATGTTTCTAAACATCAAGCTATCGGTTGACATCTACAAACACATAACACGTTGATTAGTACATAATACACAATAGTATAAGCACAAATCACATTTAATATCTTTAAGATTAATTTTCATCTTTTAATTCTTTCGATACTGAGTTATCTCAATATCTTCTTAATTCAATGGACTTGAATTTCATTCCTCGAACTTTACCTTCCTTACGAGGTTATTAGCCTAAGGTTTTCCCCCCTTAAGTTTCACAACCTAAGGCTCTGATACCAACCTGAGACGCCCCCAAATTCGGGTATCTTCCAACCCGACAGATGGTGCTCCACTGTACTAACATCCATACAATCATTCCATTGAAATACAAAAAAATGAAAGTAATTACTATCTTCTTATTATAATCAAAGTATAATCCTTCCTAGGTTCATAAACCGGTTACATCGTTCATTGTTCATAATGTATAATACATAAAAACTTACTAAACTATTACACAATGCCTAAGCATCCATCTTAGCTTTGCCCTTATCATTCTTGGCATTCACAGACGTTCATCTTTAATCGCAGATTATATAATTCAAGCAAGAAGTGAGCATGTATTTCAAAGAAGTTTAATCAAGGATAACAGAATACCACATTCATGAATTATATAACAATTCCAACATAAGCGAACAATAGTTATGAAGTATACGAATCAATAATACTTTTAAGATTCATAACATCAATTCCCAAAGTATAGAATAGATTAGGAATTCTGAACCGGTCGATAGACCATGAACAATAAATTTCAGTTTTCATACTTGAAAAGGAGTCCACAGCACTAATTAAGGCCGTTCATCCGTATAACTTATGAACAGTTCTAGGTGATCAGCCTATAATACTCTATGTTGATCAACACTACATTCATTAAACGTATTTATGTTTAATATTTTTGGCAAACTCGTGTGCCCATCGTATAATCGATGAAAATACTTTTGTTTGTTCATAGACAAACCTTACCTTCACGTCCGTACCAATTACTTGGCATAGGATAGCGTTAACATTTCTATATAGAATGATATATATGATAATCAATCTATATATTACGAATAGTCTAAGCCAGAGTTAAAATCGCATCGACCCTTTCTTTAAAACAAATCTTGCAATTCGGTTCAACGAATCACATAAAACTTGGCTAACATGGAAGTTAGACAAGCGTTAAGAAAAACTTGCCTTTCGGCGTCTTCAAATAACTTACTCGATCGACCACGGTCTTTACAGAATCTACATGATATGTTCACATAGCTGCTCGTAATTAGCTATCAAATAACTATTCACATTGTTCATACAAGCTTCTTTCTCTTCTATGTGCGTGTTAACTTAATATCTTTATTAAAGTCAACATGACTTATTACCTAAGGCGCGTCCGGTGTATCACTCTATTGGCGTTTATTAACAGGACTCAAACATCGCGTTGATAAGGTACCAACTTTGTTCGTTGTACATATCTTGTTAACATGCATTACATTCCTAAGTTTCATACCCTATACCTTAGTATAGGTAATATAGGATTATTCTTAGTACATTTATTGAGTATATAAACTCAACTCAAGTAGGTCTCTAAACAACCGAAGCTTAAAACCTAACATGTACTTTTTTCAAGCTACTTGCGTGGCTGTGCAGCATCCTTTGTATTTTAGTGGTGCCTTGCATTTTGAGTTAGCAGGGTACTTCGGCCGAGTGCAGTGTGGCGGTGCCACCACTTTGTCTTGGTTTTTGGTCATGCCGAAGTCATCACACCGATTGACCAAACCAGTTTTGGTTTTCTAATGATACTCCCGGCTTCTTTATTTGTTCGTTTTACATCCGAATTGACCTATTCGATTCCTACAAGTCAGGAATTACATTCTTTACGTGTTCATATAAGAATTCAACACTTTCGAATCCGTTAACTCATAATTCACTATTGAGTTCATTTTATATACGTTAAGAACGTTAATGAGCGTTCAATGCTCGTTTTCTTCGTTCTAAGTCGGAATCAAGCGATTCTCGAACCCACAACTCTTAATTACCCTATCTCACGTGTTGACATTAAAACTAACGTTTTCAAGTCTCACGGGAACTTTCGACTACCATTCCGGAATTTCTACGTTTTCGACGTTTAACGTCTATTTCCGTAAATTCGCCATAACTTCGTTACAAATGTTCTCTAAGCCAAATTACATGGAATACTCCATGGATTTCATATCTACATCCTAACCAAACAAGATGCATATACTAGCATGATTGATGGAGCTCAATTGTTTATCAACAATCGATCTCAACTATCAATATTTTCATGGTTCAAAACTATATTAAACCTTATTATTCTTATAATCTAATGACTTATAGAGATTGAATCTATGGTAAGTCATCTTTAAATCCTCACTCATAACATATACCACCCCTTCATGATTCTTTAATATGAAAGAAAATCTAAAAGAGATGGAGATGAGAAACAAGAAGTATTACCTCAAGAACTCTTAAGAAATCTTTTGGAATAATAGAAGTTAAAGCTTCCAAGTGTATATTTTGCAAGTGTAGCTTCCTTTCTCTCTCAAATAATCTAGGTTGGAAAATTTGAAAACTCTCAGATGAAACAACCTAGCTTCTTATTTATAGAAAACTAGAATGGAGGGCAATTTGGACAATAAACACCACCTCCTTACTATTCATGTGTGGTCACCAAGTAAAACACTTGGTGACCAAGCCTTATGATTGGCTTCCACACCAAGGTGGCCGCCCCACCTCCTTTTTGTGACATCCCATGGGTTACCCCATGGGTTTTACCCATTCGGTGACCACCGGTTCGACCCACGGTTCGGTTTTAATGAATTGGGCTTAACTAAATTAACATTAGGCCTTGGTCATCCAAATGATTGGATTAATTAATAATCCAACACAAATGAATTAGTCATTAAGTCTTAACTTAATTCTATAATACGAATCGTATCACATACATACCATTTACGTATTATCTCCGTATACTACTCGTACAATAATCGTATTGTACTTCGTATTTACTGAACGTATTATTCATAGATAATAAATTGTATCACCAAAGGTATAACACTCGTCTTAACCCTATTGCCATTCCTTTTACGCATATTATTTCCTCATCGGAAATCAATATACTCAACCCTTAGGTTTTAAGTCCGCAGGCGAAAACTGCGTTTTTCATAAATGAAATATTATCAGATATTCCAACTCATCACGATATTCTATCATTACGCATTTCCCGGAATTTCAAAATAATTCCCCGATCATAAACGGATGAATAGTGTTTTTATGAAAATTTCTCGGAAAACAATTATTATCGTCTTGGAAATTCCAAACAACTATTTCTAACACGTAGCCAGAATACTAACCACGTTAGCACATTCTAGGTCATTAAACAACCTTCACATAGCTTAGGCACAAAGAAATCAATTAAATTCATTTAATTCACATAATCAAATAGAAATTTAATTGTCATAAAAATCCGATTTTCTAAAAGGCGTTTAGGTAACCCCGCCCCGTGAGCGAGCGTTACAAAACTAAATTACCACTTAAGCGTTCAAAAAAAAAATAATAAATAAAAATAAAAAAATTAATAAATAAAAAATAAAAAAAATTAAATAAAAAAAATATTTGATGAAAATTATTATTAAAATATTTATACAATAAATTAAATATTTTAATTGAAATATTTATGGAATAAAATAAATATTCGATGAAAATTATTATTAAAATATTTATAAAATAAAGTAAATATTTTAATTGAGATATTTATGGAATAAAATAAATATTCGATGGAAATTATTATGAAATAATTTATTCGAGTGTAATAATAGTAATGATTTGTTAAATAAAGTGGAGTTTATATTAAATAATTAAGAGAAAATGTAACTAATGAATGTAGTGATTACATATGGTATGTGTGTAGGATTTGTGGTGAACGGAAGTAGTAATCGTTTAGCCTACGCACGAGGTAAGTTTCCTAACCCTACTTATCATTATTGTTCAAGTTATTAGTTACCTCGAGTAAATTATCGTTACTATTATTCAAGTTCAATTATTATATTAAAGATTTATTATCTTTTTAAAGCATGATTCAGTTATACAATAATTTTTCTATTGTATACTTCTTGAGATTATTATTCAAATCGAATATCATTATTGTTGAACCTTATTAGACTAGTGAACTTTATTGATTCAACTAGTCCTTGGTTGATGAACGTTCTAAATTTCAGAACCCTTATTGAATTATCCAAACCAAACTTCCTTTAGTGCGGACTCGAATGTCTAACTGAGATGAACAACCCTGCAAATGGATTTACTTATGCGTTAGCGTTAAGATATTGTGCACAGTATGGTACTAAGGGTTGATCCCCTAAGTACGAGTAGAAAGGTCCATAGTCTTATGACTGTTAGAAGTTTCAAGTATAACCCTTGATAACCTAGGACATAGTTCAAGGTCTTATGACCCTCAGAATTCTTTTGATTCTTGTTATTCATTCTTGATTCAAAAGTTGAGCTTTTATTCAGATTCCTTTGATTTACTCGCATGTTATTATACTATTATTTCATTATTATACTTGTGGGCAATAGTGCTCACTCTTTCTTAATAATAACATTGCAGTTAAGAACGAAAGAACTAATGAACCTTCCACTAGTAAAGGCAAGGGCAAAGTTAGCAAGTGATAAAGACTTGTAATTTTTATTAGATGATGTATTTATGCTTAAGACTTGAGTTAATAATGTTGTTTAAGACTTATTTGTTTATGATTCCGTACAGATGTTTAAGGTTAGTTTAACCTGGGATTGTATTATTATTATTCGGATGTTGTAACCCTTAAGGGGAAGATTTTTATCCTATCTATTGCATGGCTTGCATTTATTATGGGTAGATAAGTAGATGATATTTGTATAGTGAACACCAAATCCCGTGGAATCGAAGTACCCAGATTTGGGGGTGTCACATTAACTTTATCGATTAAAGTCGATTATACTCGTATATTCGTTATCTTCACGTGGGTTCCTAGAGTCTTTAACTCTATCTTCATCATTTGTAAGTTATACGAAATGGGTCTTTATGTTAACAACATCGCTTTTAAATAAACGCACGATCTTCTACTCAACGCGTCAGCTACCACGTTCGCTCTTCCACTATGATATTGAATGGTACGATCGTAATCTTCAACAGCTCAAGCCAACATCTTTGGCACATGTTACGTTCGTTTTAGGTGAAGAAAATATTTGATGGTTTTAGAAATGGGTTTTGTACTGGGAGTCAATACAAAATTTGATTTCACGCTATAGGGGTAGGCTAAGAAGTCTTCAAGAATACGTCAGGAAATTTATCAACAATAGAAATATCATTCAAAACTGTGACCCTCATCCAAGACTTGGATAATACGTCACATTGATACCTATCAACTTGTCATCGTCATTCACGACGTCGCCTACAGAAAGTCTGGCTTTGGTACATTCCACACAAGGAAGTCACCAACGAAAGGCTCAAGGCTCTTTACTTATGACTTGATATGACAATGATTGACTTTAGTGGTTTGGTTGCTTGAATTCACATAACAGGTTGGTTAGGAATATGAAAGCTAACAACCTTACGAAAAGCATGATGAGTAGTTAACCAATCGATTCCTAAAATCACCTCAAAGGAAAGTATTTTCAAAGAGATAAGATCGACAGGTAACGTGAAAGTGTCGATTTGAATCAACAAGATCTATAAACAGTAGAGGTAACGAAGGATTCTACTATCGAAGTTTCAACCAATAAGTAAAAATCTAATTTCTCCAAAGTCAAATTTAAACGTTGAGCGCAAGCAAGAGAGATAAAAGAATGGGTAGAACCGGTATCTTATAAGGTATAGACTTCACAATAATTTATAAATAACTAACCCATGCTAACTTCGTTCGGGTCAATCGCTTTTTGAGAAGTCACAAAAAATGCTCTTCCTGAAACCACCGACTTTGTTTTGTCCATATCCGCCTTTGGTACCACCGTCCCAGCTGGACTTGACTTCACTATATAACAAAATTGAGCTAAATGACCTTCTCTTCTTGAAATTTCCACTTCTATTATCTTGCCCATGATAATTTCCCCAATGATGGTTATCATTATTCCGATGGCCGTTGCCACAGGCACGATTATTATCGTGTTGTTGCTCGTTACCTTTTGGTTGAGTTGACTCAACGGTCTCATGTGCTTCATTGCTTATCTCAACATTCTCGGATGTCATTTTTAAATACTGCCACAAAACAAGGGTTAATTAACATATCAGATATTATCCCTATACTCTGACCGACCAATTAAATAACAAGTAAACTTAGGTAGGTCATACTAGCGAAGGAATTCCCCACCTCTCCCCTCCTAGTTCTTGTCTCACATCTCAGCCAGGGATCATATCCCTAAGCTTTGATACCAACTGTGACGCCCCCAAAATAGGTATACATCACCCATCTTGGGTCACCAGATACATGGTACAGAATTCCAATACAACTTAAATATACAACAGTCGTGTAAAATATGACTAAACATATGCTGTGAGTTTTAATACAAATATTGTCATCTAAGCAATATACAAACTCAATGGGGTCCTCATTACATTTATTATCACACTATTTCATAGAATAGTGAGGACTACTAATTCACCATCTAGGACCATCTCTCTATTCTCCGACTAGTCCCTGCTACGTTCTCATTTCCTGAAGAGAACAATGAAAGAAAGGGTGAGCTCAACTAGCCCAGTAAGAAATATTATGACTACGATAATACAAAATAAATTATCATTAGCATTCAAAAATGTTAAACTAATAGAATATAATAGAAAACAAGTTTAACTGCAGCGGATCAAGCAATCGATTAGAAGAGTCAAGTAAGGTATAAAATCTACTATCTTCTATGATTTAAAAAGTTTTTCATCACTTTTATCACTGAGACTCAGCTTAATAAATAAAATCGAATCATCCCTGCTCCACGGCCAAGGATATTCATGTAATCATCAATGGTCATGATTATACCGAATAATCCCTGGTCATAATCATACCAACAACTGTCCACTAATGAACTACAGGCCAATGAGGACCTTTACCACATCATTCATCACATTACGGTCATGATTATACCGAATAATCCCTGGTCATAATCATACCAAGTCCATCTATGCATGTAAGCTAAAGATGACTTTCAACATAATATAAGCATGAGGATGATGACAATTCAATAAAACAAGTTCAAGAATAAATTTTAAAGATTTATAAGTTAATTTATCCTGAACTCAATAACGTCCAAATTGTCAACTTGATACTGCTTTGTGAAGTAAAATTCAAGAATGCTCAGAAGAATATTTCCATGAAAAGATACTGGATGAAGCGCAAATATCAAGGATATTCCACTAATTTCATGGAGTATAGAAGCCAAAGCTTTAACCAACTGAGTATAATAGAATATATGAAATTGCAAATGGATTTTCGCTCGCCATGCGGTAATCACGTGAGCGAGATCATTTCCACAATTTAATAAGGAATGAATCTGAAGGATCATTCACTATGCGTATGGTAATCCACATAGACGAGTTATTCAATAGAATAATAAAGAATGGAATAATGAAGGATTCACCATCGTGTGATAGATCGCATGCAGGACATGTTATTCCCAATGAATAATAAATAATGGAACCCGACTCCGGAAAAGCGCCGAGATAGGATATTAGACATAATAATAAATAATGGAACTAGGTCCGCGTAAAAGCACAGACAAGGATATATTAAGCGAATAATAAATAATGGAACCGTGTGCAGCGTAAGCGCCTGCACGGGATATTCGGCGAATAATAAAGAACGGAATATTAGAAGAATTTCACCATGTATGCGGTACTTCGCATAAATAGGTTATTCCAACTGAATAATAAGAATTGAATAATAGAAGTTCTCTTCACGAATGAGAAAGAAAGAATACCCCTTACGAGTACAACAAATAATATCCCCTACGAGTACAACAAATAATATTCCCTACCTTAGAAAAAACTGGATATTGGAGTAGTGAAGTAGCAGAATACTTTTCTTCTTTGTCTCTATAGTTTCTCTCTCTAGAGTTTCAATGAATTTGTAAGAAATAATAAAGGAATGAGCTTCTATTTATAGGAGAATGGACTGAATATTAACTAATTCATGAACGGTCCAGATTGATTTACTTTTAAAACTTTAAACCAGCGATCCATATTGATTTACTATTATAACTTCAACCAACAGTCTGAAAAATTAGCACATCTCCTCATGGAATAATATTGTACCCAAAAATGATCTGGACCGAAAAGAAATATATTTTACAGGTGAATAGTACCCCATGAATAGTAACTCATGAATAGTAACTCATGAATAGTAACTTTTGAATAGTAACTCGTGAATAATAACTTGTGAATAGTAACTCGTGAATAGTACTCTGACACGAAAAGTGCCCCGAATACCCGGTTGAACAATATAACCTCCAGACATCAATTATTATCGAAACAAATGTCGATTTCCACTAACACAAATAATTCCAACACAATGGAACTATAAAATTCATCTTTAATTAACACAAACTTATTCATCATTAATATTATAATTCACAATATTTAACAACCAGGTTGTCCCCAGGAAAGAGGGGGCTTTCCGATAAGGATTTTTCCTTATTGGAACGCAATTAGGTGACCAAACCTCTCCTTGACAGAACTTCTAGACATTGTTAATATTGCAAATAATAATATGAATAACTTTGTCATCTCAATTATTGATTTAATAATATATCATATTATGCAGATGATATTGTGAAAATAATTGAATCAATAATATGAGAGATATGATGCATCAATTACTGTAGCAATAATTAAGTATAAATGAGTGACTTATCACGTAAGCATCAATAATCAATACCGTGTGCTACTATGCAACCACGCGTATTACTGTACTTTTACTACCGAGTAATTCAACAGTTTTAACGGTAACACTTTCACCATTATTTTTATAAAATGATAATTCTGTCGTTTTCTTACTACGACAATACTTCTGTTGTGGGGTCCACCAATGATTGTACCATCGTACAATATTCCCTGTTAAAATGAATATTCCCCGACCAACCGAATATTATATAACCACTTGCATACTTTTCAAAATTTATAAATACTACCCACAACTATAACACTATCTCAAATCCACACCATAATATTCAAAAAAAAATTTCGAGAAAATTAAATCTTTATTCAGAAAATATGGGGTCTCACAATAGTGATGCATCGCATAGAGGACTGGGCTGTGTGCTGATGCATCATGGCAAAGTCATTGCGTATGCGTCACGGAAATTGAAGGATTATGAAAAATGATACCCTACTCATGACTTAGAGTTAGCGGCAGTAGTTTTTGCATTAAAGATCTGGAGACATTATTTGTACGGAGAGAAATGTGAGATATACACGGACAACAAAAGTCTGAAATATATCTTCACATAGAAGGATTTGAATATGCGTCAGAGAAGGTGGTTATAATTAATCAAAGACTATGACTGTGAGATTCTTTATCACCCGGGGAAGGAAAACGTAGTTGCCGACGCTCTGAGCAGGAAGGGAAGGGATAAATTGTTTCAACTGTCAACTCATGAGGAGTTAATAAGAGATATTGAGAAGTTGGAAATAGAAGTGAAAGGACTCGAGAGGTCTAAAGAGAAATTATTTGTAATGGAAGCTTGTCCGACATTGTTGGATAAAGTCAAGGAAACACATAAGAAAGATGAAGAATGTGAGAAGATCAGGAAGAGGATCACGGGAAATGAGGAAGAAAAATTTAGAATAGATAAAGACGGTATCTTAAGATTCGAAGGAGGAGTGTGGGTACCGGCAGTAACCGAGTTGAGAGAGGAGATTTTGCACGAGGCACACAATACGACTTATTCCGTTCATCCGAGAGGCACTAAGATGTACCGAGACTTGAGGCAACATTTTTGGTGGCCCAATTTGAAACGGGAAGTCACAGAGTGTGTTAGTAGATGTTTGACTTCTCAACGCGTAAAAGCAGAGCATCAGCGGCCGAGTAGGTTGCTACAACCATTGGAAATACCAGAGTGGAAATGTAAGCATATTACGATGGATTTTGTGGTAGGACTTTCGGACACGCAGAAAGGGTTAGATGCCATTTAGGTTATCATGGATCAACTTACAAAGACCGCACATTTTCTACCGATCAAGATCCGCTATAGTTTGAATCAGTTAGCGAGCATGTACGTAAAGGAGATTGTTTCACGACATGGAGTTCTGATGTCGATTGTTTCTGACTGAGACCTGCATTTCACGTCGAAGTTCTGGAAAAGCTTGCAAGAGAGGATGGGGACACAGTTAAGGTTAAGTAATGCTTATCCTCCTCAGACAGATGGACAAAGTGAGCGAATAATACAAATGCTAAAGGACATGCTTAGAACTTGTGTGATGAACTTTAAGGGAAATTGGGACGACCACCTACCCTTAGTCGAATTTGCGTATAATAATAATTACCGTGCGAGTATCGGCATGCCACCCTACGAAGCTCTTTATGGGAGGAAGTACAGAACGCTGGTATTTTAGGACAAAGTCGGGGAACGACGAATACTCGGACCATAGTTAGTACAACAAATCATGGATGTGGTGACAGTGATAAGGGCTAGACTAGTGGCAGCTCAATATCGCCAGAAAAAGTATGCAGATTTGCATCGGCAAGACCAAAATTTTGAAGTCTGCAGTTTTGTATTCTTCAAAGTATCTCCATGAAAGGAAAACTGAGTCCAAGATTCATAGGACCGTTCGAGATACTCAAGCATGTGGGCAAAGTACCATACAAAGTTGTATTACAACCTGAGTTGGAGCACATCCATAATGTGTTTCACATATCTGTGTTGCGTTCCTATAAGCCTGACTACAAGCACGTGATTTCTTATGAACCCATTCAAGTGGAGAAGAATTTAGCGTATGAAGAAATTCCTGTCCAAATTCTTGATAAGAAAGAGCAAACCTTGAGAAATAAAGTCCTTTCTTCTGTAAAAGTACTTTGGCGTAACCACAATGTCGAGGAGGCTACTTGGGAGTTAGAAGATAGGATGATGAGGGATTATCCCCCTCTATTTGTGTAACCTTGTAGCAATTCCGGGACGGAATTTTTATAAGGGGGGGGGGGGGAAGATGTAATACCTGAGAATTTCCACGTATTATGAAATGAATATATTAATGAAAATACTATTTATGTGAAAATAAACGTCATTATTTTATGAGTTGGTTAATTCGATTGATTTGTATTAGATCAATGCGTATTAAGAAGTGTGATTTGACAATGAGAATTGTGGAATGCCTTGTGTGGCATGTTGTAAAATGAGGAAATCAATTAAGCAAATTAAAACAGGAATTAGGAAGTATAATCGTGTTGAATGTGTGATATCATATAAGTAATCAAATACGCTCGTAGACTTGTAGTAACACTTTTGTGGAAAGTAATTCATGTCGTATAAAATGAGTTTAGCAATGAAGATTGACACGGGCTGAAGCTAAACCAGTCTTAAGCCTTTGTCGAGAACGCAGCGCAATTGGCGTAGTCCAGTGAATCTAAAACCTCTGTGCTAAATGTGCAGGCCGATCGATTGGAGTTGGTTACTTTCTACTGTATCACTAAATTGGGGACATTAATGTTATATGTGTAACATGGATGAAACCATATGATAGGAGTATATTATAATGAAATATGTTATGTCCGATAATGGAATTGTTAAACCATTAGTTAATATTAATTAATTGTGGGAAAATATTGATTTCTTTATATTCAATTAATAATATGTCATTATTATTATTTGCAATATATCTAGAAATGTAATAAGAATATTATCGATAATTAATGGTTATGAAAATCTATAATTTCTTCAATAAGAAATGGATTAAATTATATTAGTGGTAATTAATCAAGAGAATGAATAAATTATTTATTTAACATAAATAAATAAGTTATTAATATAATATGGTTATATGAGTGATAGAGATAATTATGGAACTACCCAGACAATAATAAATAACTGCGTTATTTTATTGCGTGTATTTAATGTACATGGACTATATGATGTGAGTATATAAATAACCCAAAATTCTCTTAATATGGTAACAATTGGACATTAAAACCATTCTTCGATGACAAAGTAACTATATGAGAGTGATGCTAAGCTTGTTGCTGAGAATTTCTTTTGTCCCAAAATGAATGTCACCAAGTACGTGAATAGTAACTCAAAGCTATAATATGTATTCTCCAAAAAGGCTAGAGCTAGGAGATGATGGTTGAGCTTGAGGGTGGTTGGCCAACCCTTGAGCAACCGTTGTCCCATTTCATTTCACCATGAATTTAAGTTTTGTGTAACACCAATGCCCAGTCCAAGCTCTCCTTTAAATAGCAGACCAAAATTTCTAAGTGATGTTACTTGAAGTTGTTTGAGATTTTCTAAGTAGGAGTTTGAAAGCATACAAAAAATCTAAGAGCTTAGGAGTTCAATTGGAGCAAGTACCTTTCTTAATTCAGAGGTATAATCCCATTTCTTGTTTCCATTTTCGGTTCCTGTTAAATAGAGTTCTTGAGTCATAAAAATTTAATTCTTGAATTCATGGAATTAGATGTTAATGAGGTTGGGTATGGGTTATATAGTTATTATATGACCATATAACTATGTTTCAACTGTAATATGAACGTTTAGAAATGAATTCGTGAGTAATTTCTGTGTTTAGGCTAAACAGTTGTCGAAGTTTACTGTTCCTGGCTCGAACCAGGTACGGCTCAGCTGCGCCATATTAACACTAAGGTGCAGCGCAGCTGCGCCGATTCCTGAGATTAGTTGAGCTGTCTGTTTTCAATTCTGATCAATGTTAGGCAATCATTTCGTCTTAAACTAACATGCAAGCATTTGTAATGTGTATGTATAAGTATATTATGCTAGGTTGAGCATGTTTTAATAGATTTGCATGATTAACGAAGGTGTATGATTTAAAATGGATTCATGACTTTAGAACGAACTTGATATGTATGTATGACATATGTGTTCTAACTTTCCAAGCATGATAACATAACTTGACCACCTATGCTTAGAGTTTTAAAGATGTCTTATGTGTGTTAGATTTCATAGTTCAAGCCTAAAATGGTTTCAAAAGTGAACTTGAATATATTTTCAAAATCTAGTTGCATCACATGAATATCTAGATGCTAATGAGATAAGATGCCATGTTATGTCAATATTATCTCTAGGTATGATTTCTATGTATGGAACATGATGATTTCAAAATAAACATGAGTTTGAAGCATGATTTCAATCTTTAAACAATAATAGCTATAAACACGCAATATGAATGCTACAAGTATATGCATTAATGAAATTTGAAATCTCTATGTGGGTATATAGCCAAGTAACGAGTCATGGTAACCACTTGATAATGTTTCGTTTGAATTCCATGTAAGATGTAAGTTCAAACTTATACAAATGAACGTGAAGAACAGTTATGTGATTATGTGAGCACCTCTAACATTAAGATATGATGGAGTATAAGTACATAGATGTGTAGGGATTGGGCAGAAACTGAAAGGCTACTGATTTCGGTCATGAGTGCAGCGAGGGACAGTAGCAATTGCGCCATCCCTAAGTTTAGACAGTATGTTAATTGCGTGCTGCTGATCGACTTGACTTCTATTATTGAACTGATGTTTGAAGCATGCCTATATGATTACTTTAACTTGTAATATATGACTAATATGCTATGTAATGTGTTGAGAAGTATGAGATGTGATGTAAATAAAGGTTAATATTGATTTTCGAATGATAAGTCCAAGAGGATGTTTGCATAATATCAAAACAAAGATACGTGGGTTAAACTTGTGATGACTTATAAACTGATTTTGTACCATATGTGCATACTTGAATCATGTCAAGTTTGATTAAAGACTATGTTAGCTAATGAACATCTTAAACATATAATTCACTATAAATAGGATTCAAAAGTGTTGATTTCTTAACGTGGATAAACTACGCGTAAGGCAAGTTCTCTAACCTTACTCAAATCTATATTGAGCAAGTATCCGAACCCTACCTTACATTGTACAAGTATTCTAACTCTTGTGTTACTTTATTCAATGAATATCGTAAGCTTATCTCATTGAATACAAGTTATCATATTTATTCGTTCAATTGAGCTAGTATGTCTAAAACTATTGTGAAAACTATTATTCATGTGAACTTAGTATTGTTCTTGAATATTGTGAAAGTGTATATGCCATGTGCTTCGGCTAGACTATACGCATGTTTATAAAACTGTCCAAACCAATTGATTGGTGCAGAAACCTTGAAAACTGAGTTGAACAACCCTTAAAGGGAATGTATGTTGTTGGAAACCCCGACACATGAGTATATTATTACTATGGTGTTATGCATAACTTCAAGTATTTTAGACTGATCATCTATAATACCTGATTCTTTTGGGTTATCAGTTTAATATTGGTAATTTTAATAGATGTTCAATAGTCCTTAATGACTGCTCAGTATAAATTGTGATCCAGACAGATACCTTGATAGCCTTTAAATTCATATATATCTGTTGATTTATATTGAATTATCGTTCTTATTCTAAGGATTGTTGATATTCATTATTCATGATATTATTCTGAAACCCTGAACTATCTTAGAAATGATACTTCAATATTTCAAACTCGTGTTATAAAACTCTTTACCGTTATTGTATATTACTTGCTGGGCAATTTGTGCTCATTCTTGCTTATTTAAAACGTTTTAGTTAAGGCAGAATAGGGAGGTGTCTCTGGGAAAGACAAGGGCAAGGGCAAGGCTACCGACTAGCTTGTCCCTTTTATGTTTAAATTTATTATGTTGTATTCAGACTATTTTCAGATTATGTTTAAGCTTAAGAAGGATTATGTACTAAGTCTTTATTCGATATTTATTATGTAATCTATTAAGCACGGTAAGTTGCGAGACTTGGGGGAATAATAAAAATAAAACATTATATATTATTCTAAATTAGATCTTTCGTTGTAAATGTATGATTTTAGTTATTATAGTAATACTTGGAGCACGTGACGAATCGAATTCGAGTGACCGAGTGACCAAGTGCTGGTCAGAATTTGGGGGCGTCACAGGGACCGCAACAGAACATGCAGAGAAATTCAAGGGGAGGATTCATTATAAGTATCTCCAGCATCTTATTAACAATAAGTTTACAGACGTGTATCCAAGAATATTGAAATGGAGCGACAAGATTTTTGGTCTTTTAAACCGGAGGGGAGTCGAAAGAGGGACATAGATGACCGGCAGGGTCAAGCATCGGGTTAGCATGGGAAGAATCAAGGTGGTCAATGAAACAGAAATCGTGGCGGCCAGCAGGTGCAATGGCTTAGTCAGAATCAGAATAGGGGTTATCAACAGTTGCCTCAGCAAGGGAAGAATCATCAGCTTCAACTACCTTTGTATGGTTAGTGATAAGTAGGTTTTATACCTACTTATTGGATGTCAACTCATGAGAATTATGCTCATCTCAAGTAGTTTTACTATGTTTTAGTGCATTTTATGTTTATTTAGCATTACTTGTAGTGGAACTCATATGGCAGGGAAAAGCGTGGAAAAAGTAAGGAATGGCATTGATATGATGACATAAAACTAGCTAAAGGATGGCAAGAGGAACATGAACAGATGGAGGATGAATGCATTGAAGAAAAGAAGGGATGAAGAACGAATGACAACGAACAAGAAGAAGCAACAGAAATGAGAACATCGGAGGCGAGAATGCGTATAGTAAGCCTACCGCTTTGCTATACAAGCTTAAATCTCACGCTACCGGCGCTTACATGCACACATAAGCTAAAATTACAACATTCTGCGGCCACGCCCCAGTAAAGAAGGAATCTTACGCGGCCGCGCAATGGACTCGACAGATACACATATCGCGCGCTCGCGCCCATTTTATAGTGTGAACTCGCACGGCCGCATGAGTCCTCTGCAGTCTGTGTTGTTGACTTTTTGTATTTTGAATTTTGAGCATTTAAGGCTGAACCGAACAATAGTGGTTGTTACTAGACGTGTTTTAGTGCGTCTTTTATAAGTTTTCATATGAGTAATTAGGGTTCTTAAGCTAAAACTAGGAAGAGGGGTTTTTTAATCAATTTTTGATATATTCTGTATCATCTCTTCACTTTGGTTATTCAACAATCGTTAGTTTCATTATCTAGAAATTATTGGTGCTTTGGAACAAACATTACAACCGATTCTGCAACTGGGTTTACTTAATTCTCTTTCATCTCTTATTTGCATTATTTAATTCCATGTGTTGCTTTAATCCCATAATGGCTTTTGGTTCAGAAATGAACTAAACTCCATTATGGGATTCTAATGGATTTTTATATGTAGTCTAAACTTATATGCCTAATTGTTGGTTATATGTTATCATTGGATTACCTATTATGATTGAGCGGAATGAATGAATGTTTGATCACCATTCATCTTGTATGCTTGTATGGATTTGAAAAATGAAATATGAGTATGGATATAATCATAATATCATATGTTTATGAGGCTAACTTGTTTAGCTATGTAATTTGTGAACCGGATAGAAATATACCGTTTTATTATGTGTAGTACTAAAAGAGCCTGTGCTTTAATTCATTATTACTATAATTTCACATAGACATATAGGGATTTTTGTAATAATGTCGCTTACATGATTTCTATCTTATGTAATGTTATGTAAATAGGTTAAAGTTCATTGAAAAATGGTTATGTCCACTTTTGTGCTCTTGACTAGTTTTCCATGATAAGTATATAATCATTACATGATGGTTACAAGTTAGATGAAGTATGAAATGAAGTTAGAATCCCATTCTTTCCAAATTTGATTATAGTATTTTAGTATCCTATTTTTATTCATTAATTAAATTTAGAATTAATTATAATTGGGAATTATTCGTTAGAGCATATAAAAATAGTTACTAGTAAGTCAGGTAATTTGCTAGTAAGGAACCTTTTGTATATCTGTTTAACCTTGTACAGAACTGATGTTCCGTGTAGATTTGTTTGTGTTTGTGCTCATAATTCGTAGAAGAAAACTTTAATATCAAATAAAGAATTATAAAGTGTTAATCTGCCATCTTCATTCGTCATGAAGATTTGGGGCCACTTCCTCAAGCTTTCAATCAGGAACATATAAATTAAGGGATTCCTTTAAAGTTTATGAGCTCTTACTGTGTGTTGTACACAACGCACATATTCATGTGATGCTATTCCAATACTCAAGCGCTTTTTAGTAAGATGACCTTACACAAGTTTAAGCACCAATTATTTGAGCAGTGCCGTATATTAGAGCAGCATATTAGTGTAGTGCAGCATATTAGTGCAACATATTAGAGCAGCCTCTTGTAGCATATTAGAGCAGTGCAATATATTAGAGCAACAAATTAGTGCAGTGCATCATATTAGAGCAGCCTCTTGCAACATATTAGAGCAGTGTAGTGCCATCACTTACTATTTATTGTAGTGGAGAGAATTCCCAAAACAATTGAGAATTACTGATTGTGTATGAAATGAAACCCATTTACTATTTATTTTTAAAAATTGCTGCTTGTGTATAAAATGAAACTCTTTTAAGAACCGAGCATAAACTAATAGCTTTTGTTCTCATGTCTTGGTTTCTTTTTGGCTGCTCTAAAATACAATCATCGGTATAGAAGAAACTAATAGATTTTGTTCCTTGTGATTGACTTTGTTGATTACCTATGTTTATTATCATCCACAATTGTTACAGTTTAACTGAATTGAGAATTCTTAGGAACTCAACTATTGAGCACAACAGTAGATGAGAAAGAATCTGTTGTCTAATAGCTTTTTTGAATATATTCGCAACAGTAGGTGCACAACAGTAGGTATAGAAGAAACTAATAGCTTTTTTGAATCTGTATCCAGCTAAGTCTTCAACTATTACTCCCTATGATGACATTAGGAGTTGTTTCATACTAGTTTGGCTGCCTATCATTTCTATGTGAAGCCTGCATTCGACATTCCATTATGCACAATATATTGGGACTTAATACAGGCAGAGAAACATTGATTTTTCTGAGCAAGGAAAAGGCTATAATACTTCAGCCATAACTCACCACCTATTTCCTTTAGTATGTCTGCCTGATTTTTAGTTTAGTGAACCAATATTTACAGTTTCAATTGCTAATTGATGTGCATTTTTATTACTTACAAATGTATTTAATGTATGTATTTAACTCTTGTACATGTTTTGTATTTTAGGCAGGATATAGTACTGAGGTTGGCGGTCCTACAGAGGATGGTACACCAGAGGTAGATGACTTGGCTATTTGGATTGAGAAAACTGGTGGGATTAAAAAAAATAGGATACTTGGTTTTCCAGGATATCGCGCACAAGACGCGTGCTCGATTACTCCTCTATAGTGCCACCGAGTATAGGTTATTCTTCACCGCAACAGTCTACTGATCCTAAGGAATTAGAGAATATGATTGACAAGATTGTCCTCTGTCGATTGGGTATAAAGTCTATGGATGATGCTTCTATCAATGATAGTACACCACAACCGTCCATTGGTATAGATATTACTGAACATGTAACTAAATTGGTAGAGAAGAAGTTTACCAACTTCCTTCAAACATTTACCAACTATGATTCACTGAGGTATTTACTAATAACTATATTTTTGTCTTTATCCTTCATTAATCTTTCTCTCTCTAGTAATTTAAGTTCACCGGGTTTATTTTTTCTTATTCCTCATCTTGTTGAAATTGAATTTTGGTATTTCTTTTGTAGGAGGAACTTTACAGGCCCAACCTTGATTTCCTTGAATAAAATGATGATGAAGTGGACCTAACATGATGTACACTTTATTCATTCTAGCTCGTTGTTATTTTTTCAGTTTTCTTATATTATTTATTAAATATTGTAAGTACTATGATCCTTGGGAGATCAAGATACAATAACAAATTTTGTACTTATTGTGACTTGAGCATTATCTATTAATATATGGAGTATTAGTTTTAATTTTTGGCTCTTTATGCAGTTTATTAATTAGTTTGAAACAAGTATATATGACATGATCTATATTAACTTGAAATATTAAATTTAATATTTATTATAGCATTTAATAATAATAATAATAATAATAATAAATATGAAATCAGTGATTTGAAAATTAATTATAATTTGCAATGAATTTTGATTATTTATCAATTAATTTTTTTTACAAATTTATTATTTGTGAATGATTTTACTTGAGAAATTGATTTTAATGAAGGATTATTTTCCTCACAAAATCTTATCTAGTTAATTAGTTAGTCATCAATGAAGGATTATTTCCCTCACTAATTTGAAGATACATTCTCAATTTATAATTAGTGAAGAAAAATTTTCTCTCATTAAATAAATTTATTCTTCACAATATATTATTTGTGAGGGAATAAAGTTATTCACTAATTTTAAATAGTCCTTCTTAAAATATTATTTGTGAATAAAACCAATCTTTCACTAAATAACAATATTCCATTACTACATACAATTTGTGAATAAAAAAGTTATTCACAATATATCCTTCACAAAAAAAATTTAGTTACTACTTAGCGAAGGATACCCAATTGCGAGGAGGTCTAATGCGAGCACTCGTGTAAAGAAAATATTTCTTCGCAATAAATCACTTGTATGTGATATAGGGCCTCTAGTGAAGGATTTGTCCCTCACTAGAGGTCGCGCTGGTAAATAAGCCAAATCTCGCGCGCCCGCGCTACATGCATACATAAACTAAAATTGCAACATTGTGTGGCATGACAAAGAAAGAAGGAATCTTTATTTGCCATGTATGAAGGCCTCTAAACAGAGATACACCTATCGGCGTCGTGCGCGTTGCGTTTATAATGTGAACTCGCACGGCCGCGCGAGTCCTCTACAATTTGTGTTGTTGACTTTTTGTATTTTGATTTTGAGCGTTTTAGGCTCAATCGAATAATACTGGTTCGTACCAGACGTGTTTTATTGGGTCTGTTATAAGTTTTCATATGAGTAATTAGGGTTCTTAAGCTAAAACTAGGAAGAGGTTTTTTTGATCAATTTTTGATACATTCTATATCTTATCTTCACTATGGTTATTCAACAATCTTTAGTTTCGTTATCTAGAAATTATTGGTTCTTCGGAACAAACACTACAACAGATTCTGCATCTGGGTTTAATCAATTCTCTTTCATCTCTTATTTGCATTATTTAATTCCATGTGTTGCTTTAATCCCATAATGGCTTTTGGTTCATAAATAAACTAAACTCCATTATGGGATTCTAATGGATTTTGATATGTAGTGTAAACTTATATGCCTAATTGTTGGTTATATGTTATCATTGGATTACCTATTATGATTGAGCGGAATGAATGAATGTTTGATCACCATTCATCTTGTATGCTTATATGGATTTGAAAAATGAAATATGAGTATGGATATAATAATAATAACATATGTTTATGAGGCTAAGTTGTTTAGCTTTGTAATTCGTGAACCAGATAGAAATATACTATTTTACTGTGTGTAGTACTGAAAGAGCTTGTGCTTTAATTCATTATTGCTGTAATTTCACATAGACATATAGGGATTTTTGTAATAATGTCGCTTATATGATTTCTATCTTATGTGAATGTTATGTAAATAGGTCATAGTTCATTGAAAATGGTTATGTCCACTTTTGTGCTCTTGACTAGTTTTCCATGATAAGTATATAATCATTACATGATGGTTACAAGTTAGATGAAGTATGAAATGACGTTAGAATCCCATTCTTTCCAAATTTGATTATAATATTTTAGTATCCTATTTTTATTCATTAATTGAATTTAGTATTAATTATAATTCGAAATTATTCGTTAGAGCATCTGAAAATAGTGACATAGTTGATGTATGGTAATTAAAATTTAAAACCTTTCTCCGTGGATCGATACTTTTCTTACTCGGTACTACTTGTTGAACCGTGTATGCTTGGATGAGTTAGAGTTCTTTTTGTTTGACTGAAAAGGAGGCAACAAGTTTTTGGCGCCGTTGCCGAGGAAACCGCACTTATTTTTAATATTATCATCATCAATTTTAAGCTAAATTTGTATGACTTAGATAATTCTTATCTTATTCTTATTTCTATTTTCTTTTTGTTTGAATTTCAGGTACTTGTGCATAGTATATGCGCACTCGATCATCCAATTCTGAGTTGACACCTGCACATGACAAAATCAACGACAGAGGTTAGAAATCAAGAGCGCGTAGAAATATACAAGCAGAGTTAGAGACCACAACATCCATTATGGCAGCAGAAGAGCCAAAAGAAGAACACATGGCCTTGAGAGATTATTCAATGCCAAATATATAAATGGATTATAGTCGAGTATATTCAGACCAGCTATAGCAGACAATACTTTGGAGATAAAGTCGGGCACTATTCAAATGGTACATAATTCGGTACAGTTTGGGGGTGCTGCTACAAATGACCCGAATGAGCATATGTTGAGTTTTATAGAAATATGTGACACCTTCAGGTACAACGAGGTGACAGAGAATGCAATCAAACTTAGACTATTTCAATTTTTGTTACGGGACAAGGCAAGAAGTTGGCTTCACTCTCTACCGTCAGAATCTATTACAACATGGGAGGACCTAGCACAAAAGTTCTTAGCCAAATTTTTTTCAATGCTTAAGACTGCTAAAATGAGGACAACAATCTCCCAGTTCGAGTAGCAACAAGGTGAATCTCTGTATGAATCTTGGGAAAGATACAAGGAGATGCTAATGAATTGTTCACACCATGGTATGCCGGATTGGATGGTAATTAATACATTCTATAATGGATTGAAATGACAGTCAAGGTCAATTGTAGATGCAGCTGCAGGAGGAGCTTTATGAGCAAATAGTTATGAAGAGGCCTACAACCCTATTAAGACTATAGAAGCTAATGATTTCCAAAATCCTACAGCCAGAATGCCACAACCCAAAGTTGCAGGATTGTTAGAGGTGGATGCTATTACTCAGTTGTCAGCTCATATGGCATTGATGGTAAAGAAGATTAACTCTTTGACAGAAAGTAAGGCGAAGACAGTTGCTTTCATGTGTGAGATATGTGCATGGTCGCATTCAACATACCAATTTGCTATCAGTTCAGAGTCGAGGCTCCTCATACGCCAGAACGCCGGGCTAAATGACTTGGAGTCATGATCACGGGCGAGACTCTCCGCCACGTAAATGTTTAATGATTTTTCTAAAGATGAGATTCCCAGACTCGTAACTTCTTCGTTATAAGTCTAAATTAGCTCGTTCAAGAGCCTACGGGTCACAAATTACGTACTCTATGCATTCACGCAAGAATTTTATCTATTTTACTTCGTTTGCTAAAATTTCACCTATTAGTTCATTTTAATGAAAACGATAAACGTTCATGAACGTTCAACGCTCGTTTCTTCGTTCTAAGTCAGAATCTGGCCATTTTCGAGTCCGCAACCCTATAATGCCAAATATGACTTGTCTCCATCGAAAACCAACGTTTACGACTTCAAACACAAAATACGACTTCCATTCCGAGAATTTCACGAATGCGACGATTATCGTCCAATCGTTTGAATTCCGGTGAAACCTCATTACTAATCATTCTAAATGGATTTTAATCAACATATAAACATTTCACGAAGTAGGTTTTGACTTATTCTCATAAGTCAATGACTTATTTATTTTATGAACTCCAATTCTCATGCTTATGACTTATTATGAACTTAAGTCCATCAATCAATGTTCTCATACTATTTTGAACATACTAACATCATATGACAAACATATGGCAAGTTCTTCACAAGTTCATCAACTTATTTAGGTTCAAGTTGCTTATTCAACTTATTCGGCTTAAGTTCATTCATCAATGACTTATTACATGTTATCATCAACCCATCCCACTTCTTTATCAATCCTATCATAGAAGAGATAAATATAATAGATATAAGTCTTACCCTTGAAGACTATTACTTCACTTCACTTTGGAAAATCTAGCAAAAGTTGAAATGGCTTATAAGTGTAACGACCCCAAAATTCATACAATTTAATTCTCGACTTCGATCGTTAATAATACATTCAACCTTTAATTTTACATCATTAAACGATAATACAACCATTGAAATTTGTGGAATAATTAAAATTTTCTATTACAAACTATCCTCATTCCCAAAACCTTCAACCTTTACATCTAAATATCTCAGAATAATTTTAATACTACAATAGTTTACATTCGCAAAACAATATTACAATTACAACATTAATACATTTACCGAAACATTAGAAATGGTTTACAAGAATAACAACTTAGCTAGGATATTAATTCTTCATATATAACTTTTGATCCATAACAATCAAGTAGCACATAGCGTTACCTTCAATTCTTGAATCTGCAAAAATGGTTATTTGCAAGAATGAGCTCGACAGCTCAGCAAAATCTTACAGTTTTCATGCATCACGTAGCACATAATAACATGCTCAACATACAAGAATAATCATAAACAAACATAGCATACATGTTGTAGTTCATATAACAACTATAAAGATTGGGTTCCTTACTCAATCAACATTCATAGTTAAATCATTATAGTCATAGATTGACTTTCACATGTCATACTTTTGACATATATAATACATCATACACTAAAATTTTAAAGCAGATCATCATCAAGTTCACATAGCAAAAAGGAACTGAAAGACTTGCCTTTACCGGCGTTTTACCAACACGCTAATACTTCGCGTCTTTACACAACCTATATTGTATGTGAGATTGATAATAAATAAAATCAATAATCAATCTCATGGTCAAATTTATTCTAAGACCTTACTTTATCTTATTATCCTTTATAATGTCTTTATAGACATCTAACTATTTTATATGCAACTCGATTTTATTTTCATTTTTATCACCACACATGCTAGACTATCGCACTTGTAGTTTAATGTGCGTATATCACACCATTTTATTATACCACTTTGGTTTCAAAAATGCATATTCAACACATTGTTTGCAAGTTTAATTTTCCTTCAAAAATCAAAAATTGCCCTTTTTAATTTCTTTCTATTATTATTCTTGTATTATCATCTTTTCATACTCAGATGCACATAACATCAAATATTAGTCATTAGATAGACACTTTGTATACTAAAGTTTAGAAACACTATTACTCTTAGGCATTTTATCGAGCACGTTATGTGCACACATTAACTTATCTCAACTCTTGATCTTAAATGGTTAATTATGCATAGAATATGATAACACATATCTATACTCATTACATATGTCAAAACATATTTTTAATCATCAAAATATACAATCACCCAAAATCTTAATTCAAACAGAATTATAAAACTCATCTTCACAATTTCTTTAACAAAATGTTGTTTTTGTTTTTAACATAATTCCTTCGTTACATGTCTGTTTTTGTTCCTTCTTATATAGAATTAACCCTTACTCAGTGTAACCTCATCTAGGCCTTAAAGTCAGACCCTTATCCATCTAAACTAGATTCTATAATTCATCAACTAGTCCAGAAAATTTCATTTTTTGGACATCTTTACTAAACAATTTATTTCGGATATGATCCATTCCATAAAATGGATTAATCTTGAGAGTCTGGCTAGTAAACGTCCATATCTACAACGTTACAGTTTAAAGTTTCTTCAAATTCAAAACACATGAATTTATATGAATTGTTCAAATTCAAAAACCGTAACAGTTTTGATTTACTGGGCAGATTATTTTCCCTTCAGACCAGCCTTACTAAAACATACATTGCAAGTAATATACAAAGAGTTTTCATGTGATTCCACTTTCAAAATATAGCTTACTTCCATATCTTCGATTTGATATAAGGCTCACTTTCTAACTTATTATACCCAAAGAGGTATGAATTTCACAAGATTTGTCCACAATTACTCAAAATCTATGAATTTTGTTCTTCAAATTTTCATTCCATTTCATTTTCTTCCTTGAATCGTCTTGTTTGATTCTTGATAATCCAAGATTAAACCTATACAAACAAGATTAAGCATGATCTACTACCCTAGAACATAAATCTACCAAAAAAAATCAAAGATTAAATAAGAGTTTAGAAGTTACCTTCTTCTAGCTTTTTCTTCTTCTTCTTCTTCTTCTTCTTCTTCTTCTAGCTCATTTCAATTCCTCTATTTCTCTCTATCTCTCTCAATTTCTCAATAAAACTTGTGAGACCCCAGATTTTTATGAATAAATAATTAATTTTCTCGAAATAATTTTTTTTAATATTATGGTGTGGATTTGATATAATGTTATAGTTGTGGGTAATATTTATAAATTTTGAAAAGTATGCAAGTTGTATAATATTCGATTGGTCGGGGAATATTCTTTTTGTCGGGGAATATCCGTACGATGGTAAAATAATTGGTGGACCCCACAACAGAATTATTGTCGGATTGAGAAAACGACAAAAATATTTTTATGAAAATAACGGCGGAAGTTGTACCATTAATTATTGAAACACTCAGTGTTAAAAGTATAGTAATACGCGTGGTTGCCTAGTAGCACAAGGTATTGATTATTGATGTTTACATGATAAGTCACTCAGTTTTATTTTATTAGTATTATTAATGTAATAAAACATAAAAGCTTTTTATATAAAACAGAATACTTTTATAATGTTATTCTATAAATAGAATATATTATATTTTATTTAAAAGATTTTGCTTTAAATATGGACCGTCAGATTAATGTAAATCAATCTGGACCGTTCATGAGTTAGTTACTATGTAATCCATTCTTCTATAAAAAGAAGCTCATTCATTCATTATTTCTTACGAATTCACTGAAACTCTAGAGAGATAAACTATAGAGAGAAAGAAGAAAAGTGTTCTACTATTTCACTACTTCTATATCCAGTACTCTTCTTCTTAAGGTATGGAATATTATTTATTGTACTCGTAAGGGGTGTTATTCTTTTGAATTCATGAAAAGAACTTATGTTATTCCATTCTTTATTATTCTGTTGGAATAACCTGTATACGCGGGCTACCCTATACTTGGTGACATTCTTCTATTATTCCGTCTTTATTATTACATTGGAATATCACATGCAATCGCTTTTACAGGACCGATTCCATCTTTATTATTCTCGTTGGAATATCACATACATGACGCTTTCTGTGGACCTTTGGTTAAAAGTATTTATTATTATTACGTTGGAATATCCACATTTGTGCGTTTCTATTTGGACTGATTCCGTCCTTATTAGTATTCTGTTGGAATAACCTGTCTATGCAAAGTACCACATGCATGGTGATTTATGTTGTTATTCCATTCTTTATTATTTTGTTGGAACATCTTGTCGGTGCGAATTTTGCCTGACCTGGTTCCGTTATTTAGTATTCTGTTGGAATAACCTGTCTATGCGAAGTATCGCATGCATGGTGATTTCTTTTGTTATTCCATTCTTTATTATACTCAGTTGGTTAAAGTTTTGACTTCCATACTCCATGAAATTAGTGGAATATCCTTGATATTTGCGCTTCATCCAGTATCTTTTCATGGAAATATTCTTCTGAGCATTCTTAAATTTTACTCTACAAAGCAGTATCATGTTGACAATTTGGACGTTATCAGTTCCTAGATAAATTAATTCTTGAACTTGTTTTATTGAATTCTTATCATTGTCATCATCCTCATGTTTATATTTTTTGAAAGTCGTATGTGGCTTTGTAGTGTATAGATGGACTTGGTATGATTATGACCGAGGATTATTGATTGTAATCATAACCGTAATGTTATAAATGATGTGGAGAAAGTCCTCATTGGCCCGTGTAGTGCATTGATGGACGATTTTGGTATGATTATGGCTATGGATTCTCTTTGTCCGTAGTAAAGATGAATTGTTTTATGGCATGATCGGGGACCGATTGATGAAAACATGATTATCTTTAGTCTTAGTGCATGGATAATTCGTGGTCGTGATACTAAAGAATATCCTTGGCAGTAGTAGTGAGGGTGATTCGATGATGTGGATTATTTATTAATTCGAGTCCCAGTGATAAAAGTGATGAAAAACCTTTTAAATCATAAAAGATAGTAGATTTTATTCTCTACTTGACTCTTTTAATGGATTGCTTGTTCCATTACTGATTAAACTTGATGTTTGTTATATTGTATCGGTTTAACTTCTTTGCTTTTAAGGCTAATGATAATTTATTCTACATTATCTTAGTCATAATATTTCTTACTGGGCTAGTTGAGCTCACCCTTTCTTTTACTGTTCTCTTCAGGAAATAAGAATATAGCTGGGACGAGTCGGGGAACGGAGTGATGGTCCTAGATGGTGCATTAGTAGTCCTCACTATTCTATGAAATAGTGTGATAATAATTGTAATGAGGACTCCTTTTGAGTTTGTATACTCTCTAGTAGACAATATTTGTATTCAAACTCACAGTTTATGTTTTGTCGTATTGTACACGACAGTTGTATTATTAAGTTATATTTTAATTTTATACCATGTATCTGGTGACTCAAGATGGGTGATGTATACCTAATTTTGGGGGCGTCACAGTTGGTATCAAAGATTAGGGATATGATCCATGGCTGAGATGTGAGACAAGAACTAGGAAGGGAGAGATGGGGAATTCCTTCGCTAGTATGACCTACCGAAGTTTATTTGGTATTTAATTGGTCGGTCAGAGTATATGGATAATATGTGATATGTTAATTAACCCTTATTTTGTGGCAGTATTTGAAAATGACATCCGAGAATGTTGAGAATAGCAATGGAGCACATGAGACCGTGGAGACACCTCTAATCACCAACCAAGATAATGTGATTAGAGATATCTATGTGGTGATTGAGGAATTAAAAGTTGCACTCAAGCTAGTCGCAAAGGTAGAAACTGAGAGTGAGGAAGAAGAGGAACCTGAAGAGGATTTATTAGAAGAACTTATTGATAAAAATTTAGAATTGCAAAATCGTATTCATGAGTTAGAAGAGCAGGCTGAAGAACGAAAGGCGGTCGTGGAGCAAAGGAATGTAACAATTCAAAATTCTATTACCCGATGTACGATAGCGGAACATGAGCGCTCTTTGGCAGAGTATACGATATTAAAGCTGGAATCTGAGAATTCAAATGTCAAGGAGTAGCTGAAAGAAGAAACAACTAAACGAGTGAGAATGAAAGATGCATGGGTAAAAGCCACACGACGCGTTGATATTGTGGAAAGAGAAGTCCGATCCAAGAAAGCTAAAATAGGTGATATGTATTTCTCTTTTTCGACAGAAATTGGGAGAACCCATCATCGAGTTTTGATTTACCCTATACATTACGATCAACCCCAATTCGATATGGATCGAAGGCTAATGATTCAGATCATGGAGCAAGAGTACGACGAAGCAGTTGAGGGTGGAATATGCCCTATAGTGAAAGTCAATTCTAGTGGTAATGATGACACCAAAGACTGTCCCGAACAAGTCAAATTCGGTAGTTTAAGGGAGAGCGTTTTTCGTGACGAGGAATCGAACGAAGTTATCACGGGTTAGTTAATTATAAATTCTTGCAAAGTCTATACCTTATTCGATACCGGTTCTACCTATTCTTTTATCTCTCGTGCTTGCGCTCAATGTTTAAATTTAACTTCAGAGAAATTAGACTTTGACTTATTGGTTGAAACTTTGATAGTAGAAACCTTAGTTACCTCCACTGTTTATAAATCTTGTTGATTCAAATCGGCACTTTCATTTTACCTGTCAATCTGATCTCTTTAAAAATACTTCCCTTTGATGCAATTTTAGGAATCGATTGGTTAACTACTCATCATGTTTTTCATAAGGTTGTTAGCTTTCATATTCCTAACCAACCTGTTATGCGAATTCAAGCAACCAAACCACTAAAGTCAATCATTGTCATATAAAGCCATAAGTAAAGAGCCACGGTCCTTTCGTTGTTGACTTCCTTGAGTGGAATGCACCAAAGCCAGACTTTCTGTAGGCGACGTCGTGAATGACGATGGCAAGTTGATAGGTATCAATGTGACGTACTATCCAAGTCTTTGATGAGGGTCACAACTTTGAATGATATTTCTATTGTTAATAAATTTCCTGACGTATTCTTGAAGTCTTCCTAGCCTACCCCTAGAGCGTGAAATCGAATTTTGTATTGACCCCAGTACAAAACCCATTTCTAAAACCCTCAAATATTTTCTTCACCTAAAACGAACGTGTAATGTGCTAAAGACTTTGGCTCGAGCTGTTGAAGATTACGATCGTACCATTCAATATCATCGTGGGAAAAATGAACGTGGTAGCTGACGCATTGAGTAGAAGATCGTATGCATTTATGAGTGTGATGTTGTTAACACAAAGACTCATTTCGTATAACTTACAAGTGATGAAGATAGAGTTAAAAACTCTAAGGACCCACGTGAAAATAACGAATATACGAGTAGAATCGACTTTAATTGATAAAGTTAAAGCCGCTCAAGCTACATACTCAGAGATAATGAATGTGAAGAAGAAGGTTCAAGAGGGCGTTATTCTAGAAGCAAGAATCGATGAAGAGAGGAAATCTCAAACCTCGATTTAATTGACCCATTTAAAATCCTTGATAGAGTAGGAACTGTGGCTTATAGACTCATTTTACCGCCAAGTATGTCGCGTGTTCATAACATTTTTAACGTATCGATGTTACGTAAATATGTGGATGACCTGAACCACATTATTAATTTAGAACCAGACGAGATAGCGGATGATTTAACGTATGGGGAGATGCGTGTTAACATCTTGGATAAGAAAGATCATATTCGACGCTCAAAGGTTATACCTCAAGAATTAGAATCTGAAATGAAGTCAAGGTATCCTCACCTCTTCGACATACCAGGTACGTACGTAAATTTCGAGGGCGAAATTCCATAAGGAGGGGAGATTGTGAGACCCCAGATTTTTATGAATAAATAATTAATTTTCTCGAAATAATTTTTTTAATATTATGGTGTGGATTTGATATAATGTTATAGTTGTGGATAATATTTATTAATTTTGAAAAGTATGCAAGTTGTTGTATAATATTCGATTGGTCGGGGAATATTTTTTTGTCGGGAAATATCCGTACGACGGTAAAATCATTGGTGGACCCCACAACGGAATTATTGTCGGATTGAGAAAATGACAAAAATATTTTTCTGAAAATAACGGCGAAAGTTGTACCATTAACTGTTGAAACACTCGGTGTTAAAAGTACAGTAATACTCGTGGTTTCCTAGTAGCACACGATATTGATTATTGATGTTTACGTGATAAGTCACTCAGTTTTGTTTTATTAGTATTATTAATGTAATAAAACATAAAAGCTTTTTGTATAAACAAAATACTTTTATAAAGTTATTCTATAAATAGAATATATTATATTTTATTTAAAAGATTTTACTTTAAACATGGACTATCAGATTAAAGTAAATCAATCTGGACCGTTCATGAGTTAGTTACTAAGTAGTCCATTCTTCTATAAATAGAAGCTCATTCATTCATTATTTCGTACGAATTCACTAAAACTCTTGAGAGATAAACTATAGAGAGAAAGAAGAAAAGTATTCTGCTACTTCACTACTTCTATATCCAGTACACTTCTTCTTAAGGTATGGAATATTATTTGTTGTACTCGTAAGGGGTGTTAATTCTTTTGTATTCATGAAGAGAACTTATGTTATTCCATTCTTTATTATTACATTGGAATAACTCAGATACGCTGGGCTACCTATACTTGGTGACATTCTTCTATTATTCCATCTTTATTATTCTGTTGGAATATCATGTCTGTGCGTTTTATGCCGGACCTGATTCCGTCTTTATTATTCTTTTGGAATATCCTGTCTGCATGCGTTTTTGTGGGACTTGATTCTCTGTCTTATTAGTATTCTCGTTGGAATAACTCGTCTATGAAGCACCGCATGTATGGTGATTTATGTTGTTATTCCATTCTTTATTATTCTGTTGGAAAATCCTATCGGTGCGAATTTCGCCTGACCTGATTCCGTTATTTAGTATTCTGTTGGAATAACCTGTCTATGCGAAGTATCGCATGCATGGTGATTTCTTTTGTTATTCCATTCTTTGTTATACTTAGTTGGTTAAATTTTTAACTTCAATACTCCATGAAATTAGTGGAATATCCTTGATATTTTCCCTTCATCCAGTATCTTTTCATGGAAATATTCTTCTGAGCATTCTTAAATTTTACTCTACAAAGAAGTATCATGTTGACAATTTGGACGTTATCAGTTCCTAGATAAATTAATTCTTGAACTTGTTTTATTGAATTCTTATATCATTGTCATCATCCTCATGTTTATATTTTTTTGAAAGTCATATGTGGCCTGTAGTGCATAGATGGACTTGGTATGATTATGACCAGGGATTATTTGGTGTAATCATAACCGTAATGTTATAAATGATGTGGAAAAAGTCCCCATTGGCCCGTAGTGCATTGATGGACAATTTTTGGTATGATTATGCCTATGGATTCTCTTTGGCCGTAGTGCAAATATGAATTGTTTTATGGCATGATAAGGACAGTTGATGAAAACATGATTATCTTTAGCCGTAGTGCATGGATAATTCTAGGTCATGATACTAAAGAATATCTTTGGCCGTAGTGCAGGGGTGATTCGATTATGTGGATTATTTATTAAGCTGAGTCCCAGCGATAAAAGTGATGAAAAACCTTTTAAATCATAAAAGATAGTAGATTTTATTCTCTACTTGACTCTTTTAATGGATTACTTGTTCTGCTGCAGTTAAACTTGATGTTTATTATATTGTATCAGCTTAACACTGTTTAAGGCTAATGATAATTTATTTTGCATTATCTTAGTCATAATATTTCTTACTGGTCTAGTTGAGCTCACCCTTTCTTTCATTGTTCTCTTCAGGAAATGAGAATATAACTGGGACGAGTCGGGGAACGGAGTGATGGTCCTAGATGGTGTATTAGTAGTCCTCACTATTCTGTGAAATAGTGTGATAATAATTGTAAAGAACTCCTTTTTTGAGTTTGTATACTCTAGTAGACAATATTTGTATTCAAACTCACAGTTTTATGTTTTGTCGTATTGTACACGACAGTTGTATTATTAAGTTGTATTTTAATTCTGTACCATGTATCTGGCGACTCAAGATGGGTGATGTATACCTAATTTTGGGGGCGTCACACAACTTCTATATAACAATTATCAGATAACTACATTATGAAGAACATAAAAATATAATTAAAACAAGGAATTTAGATTATAACCTTATTAGTATGAATTTAAGAGAGAGATGGAGATAATGATGATGGGGCTTGTTTTGTCTTCTCAAGGCTTTCCCTTCTTCTTCTTTTTCTTCCTCTTCTTCTTTTCCTACAACTATCTCTAACTCTCTTCTTCTTTCTTTGGTTTGTTTTCTAAAACTAACGTACTAACTTGTAGTATATACATATAATATACAATAATAGTAATATATAATATATGTAACTCCTACTAATTATTATATATACTAATTACTAGTTAATACATAGGTTACACCAACTTGAACTTGAAAAGCCTAAGACCATGTTTGGCAAATACTCATTATTTTAATTAATAAATGTTTTAACATCAATCAATCTCATCAAATTGTCACATAATTATATTTACTTGTTAATTATAATTTCGTGTAACAATCATCACATAACTCATCTAATTTAATTATCTCAATTAAATTAAAACTATAACATAAAATTATTATATTAATTAAATTAAATACTAAATATTCATTTAATTAATCTACTACACTTAATTACATTACTCTATAATCAAAACAAAATTTATTTATTTAACTCAATAAATAATTCAATTAAATATTTATATATATTAAAATTAATTTTTAACATTCTCTTCACATCAATTCACATATTCTACAATATATGACATATACATACTCACACCCAACATATCTTATAAATAATACTTTTTTTTATAAAATTCTCATTTATAAGTTCCAAAAATCTGGGATGTCACAATAAGTGCTTATGTGGCTTATTCTCTCTACCAAGTAAGTTGTTTATCTTGAGAGGAGTTGGATGAAATTTGAACAACCAACAAATGAAATTAAGCTTGGTATTTATAGGCAACTCAAAGTGAGGGCACTATGGACATTTAGGCCATCCCACCTCCTTAGTTAACCTACTCAACTTACACCTCCTTACTATTTATAACCTAGCAACCAAGTAAACTTGCTAGCCACAACACTTGCTCATCACATAAATTGTTTGCCCATCAAGTCTACCCACTTACACTTGGATTGCTCCATGGATCATATCCAATTCATTGGGCTTGCTAATTAATCTAGCTAATTTCTTATTGGGCTTATGCTACAATAATTTGAACTCATGACTTATCAAACACTTGGGCTTGAGTATTACTTTATATTGGACTACTATTATTAAGCTAATAATCTTACAAGCCCATTACATTTAATTAAACAACTTAACAAATATACAACACGTATAATTATCGTAGGCTAGCTCGTATACTAATTCGTAATATACGTTATTTCATTCTCCATACACAATAGTATAATACGTCGTGGTTCAAATACTACGATATTCCGACGTTTTTAGGTTATAGAACGACATACATCTTATTAACACATATAATGACAAATAAGATTATTTTATTCATTATTTAATTCTTTCAAATATTTTACAAAGGATCCGAATATTCTTTTGAGAAGCCCGTGAACAAGATACCAGTCGATCATCTTCTTGTTCCTTTTCCACGAAGATTACATAAGTCAAGGGAAGACAAACAGTTCAGTAAATTTTTGGAGGTCTTTAAAAAGCTACAGATCAACATACTTTTCGCTGAGGCATTAGAACTGTGATAACCCGGAATTTCAAATAATCTGAATTTTACGAATATTTTTTTTTATTTAATTTTTATATTGATTATTAATTTTGTGCCAAATATCTGTGATACGAGTCTCGAGATGTGGTTAATTTTTGTATTGACTGAGAAAATAAGAGTAGAGTTGTGCTTAAAAGATTTAGAAACCCTAACCCTAGTTACGGATAGGGATTCGATAGAAAATATAATTAAAATAATTATATTGTTGTGTGCGTGTTTGTACTGTATGGTATTATTGATCAATGATTGATCGGGTAGGGCAAAATATTAGTAAACCCTAATAAAGGACTAGAAATAGAAACCCTAATCTCAAGATTAGAAATCCTAACGCGTAGTTAGGAACCCTAATCGAAAGTCGGGAAACCCTAATTTTTAATTCGGGAATCCTAAACCCTAATTAGGAAACCCTAATCCTAATTAGTAAGCCCTAAAGTGATTCGTAAACTTTAATGTGTTTAGTAACCTTTAATATAATTAGGAAACTCTAATTATATTTTAGAAATCTAAATTTTCTATTTTAAAATCGTAATTTAAAAAATCCTAGAAGTTAAGGTTGTAAAACATAAGGGTTAAACCCTAAGGGTTTGGCCAATTGTCTTTTATGCCATTAAAATTACATGTACAATGTCCAAAATACCCTTTACTTAGATTTTTAATAAAAAGATTTGCAAGATCTAGTGAGTCATCACTTAAGAATGATCCCATATGCTGGAAATCAACTCAAATCTTATCCAAATGGACACCTTGCACGCGTGTATACATTGCATCTAAAGATTATAAAAGATTAAGAGAGAGAAAGTTACTACAGTTTGCTTATTTGCTAACTTACTCTCAACAAACTCTCTCTCTCTCACCCAACCTCCGAATTTAACAAGTAATTCAGTCACTAACCAAGCCTTTAGATAACCAAAATCAGTTAGGGACATCAAGGATCAAAGATTGGACAGGAGAGGTATAAACCCTAACTCACCATTTGATCTTGTATGCTAAGAAAAATTTCATGTTTATGTGTTTAGATTCATGCTAGAGGATGTTATATGATGATCTATGATGATACATCATAGATTTATAGCATCAAAAGGCTTTAAAATGGAGTTTTTCAAAATCTGTCCAAGAACACAAAATTTCGCCTGACAATCTAAAGTTAGAGCCCATAAATACTTCCTTGTTTATGATTTTTGATTTTTGATGTTTTATGTTTTAGATCTATAGTTTGATATGTGTTCTTTGTTCTGCAAGTGAAATAACAGTCATTTGATGTCTAGATTTCATGTTATTGTTGGTCAAAACCCGTTGACCGGGCATAACCAGACGAATTTTGGGTAACCCAGAAAACGTTTTCCAGCGTTTGACAAGATCTTCTAAGGCCCGGATCTGTCAGGTGTTAAGCTATTTGATGTTGTTGTTATATACATGTTGTAGCCTGTAATATGGACTCTAGATTCTGGCCTTTAGATCCCTTAAATTATCAATAGATCGAACGTAGTGAGTGGTCAAACCAGGCCACTTGTTCACGGTTTGCATTTCTAGAATTTCTAGAAACCGTTAGAACAACGTTTCTAACATACTTTGACCAGACTGATTCTGGAGATTGTGATGTTGTTGGACTGACATAGTGTTATGTAAATGTTCCTTGTCATGAACACTATAGGGTTGAACCATTGGACCACATATATCATGACCAGAACATAGAGATAATCGAGCTAGAATATGACTACTCGAAACTGCTTGGGTTTCTGGGTTACCCAGAAAACCCAGAACATACCTGACAACGATTTTAAATGCTTAGATCGTGCATCTGAGTTGTTGTATGACCAAGATAATGATTGATACTTGTAGTACTACCTGTATACTACAAGATCAGAGTATTAGCTAGCTCAGAACATGCCTGAGCTGAGAAAATTAACCGTTCAAACTAAGACCCTTGAACACTGACTGTTAGTGTTCTTGAGCACCAAGAACACCAACAACGACCCTTAATGTCGCTATAGGCTATAGCGACGATTTTTATTATTTTTAATTTTTGAATTTCCAGAAATTAATTAAAAATAGAAAATAAATTCTAAAAATTATTTTAAATTATGAAAAATAACTTTTAATAATTTTAGATATTTTTTATTAAAATTTATAATTATTTGGATATTAATGATATTTAATTTATTTAATTAGAGTACTAAATAAATTAGAGAAAAATGATTTTAATGTTATAAAAATCATTTTAAATAAGAATAAAGTGTTTAAAAATATTTTGAGTTATAAAATGTGACTTTTAATATTTTTGAGTAATTTTCATTAATAATTTAATATTAATGATAATAGATTTATTAAATTATTATATTAAATAAATGAATTAAAAATGGTTTTCTTGATTTAAAAATCATTTAAAAATGAGAAAATAATTTAAAAATATTTCAAGTTATAATTAATAACTTTTAATATTTTGATAATAAATTCATTAATATTTAATATTAATGGTGATGGTTTAAAAATGATTTTAATTATTTTAATATTCATTTAAGTAGAATATTGATGATTTAAAATATTTTAAGTTATTTACAATAACTTAAATATTTTGACAAGTATATTATTAATATTTTTATATTATTAAATATTAATGATAATAGAATTAATTAGTATTGAAATCACTTAAAAATGATTACGGTATTTGAAAAATTATTATATTATATAATAGTTATTAGAAAATTATTAAAAGCTTCCGAAAAATATTATTAATGATATATGACTTATCTAAAATAATATTGAAGCTTTGAGACCGAGTTTAAATAAACAATAAATGTGTAAATTGTCGGATAGGGTGACCAATACACCAAGATGAGACTGAAGTCCAATCAGACCGAACTAGTTAGACTTGATAAGTGTTTATATAAGTTATAAACACTAATGTGGATGTGTGGTAATGTGCCTAGGAGTCAGATTAATTGTAAATTACAGTGTTATGAGTTATATCTGTTTAAATACTATGGTGGTTAATTATTGTTGATTAGACCACATCCAATAATTTATTATTGATTATTCGCAGTTAGTGCATGTTTATTAATTCAAATTGAATTAGTGATTCTGAGTATATACTTGTAGAATAACTGTTGTTGGATATTCACATCCGTAGAAGCTATTATTGATTTCAAATAGTATAGTTAAATTATGTCTATTGTTTAATCGCATTGAAACGTGTCTTAGCTAATTGTTTTGGCTAGACAAACATTTGTTTGAACTTGATAGGTTCGAGAAGATAAGAGAAGAGAATTCAATTATTATTGATAGATCAATGTCAGTTGTTTCGGCTAGATCGAAAAAGAAAACTTGATAGGTTTGAGAAGAGAAGAGAAGTGATTAGATATTAAAATCATTGTATTTCGAGGTTAAATCAAATTATTGATTCAAAGACTGAGAAGAACAACCTTTTATATAAAGGGAACATATTTGGTCGTATATTCGGGTATTGCACGCATTTTGAGTATTATGCATAATATAGGGTACAAGGAGTTGGCCGCTCTAAGTACTTGCAGAGGGGTATAATTTAATCTTTATGATTATCTGATACACCTGTGTATATCAAAGCCCAATCTTTGATAGTTACTCGAGAAGAGAAGTTCAAGATCCAACGGATCGCTCAACATAAATCTGGAAAACATTCCACTTTGTTATTGCGTAGAATTGATTCTTGATTATTCAATAGAATATCATAGAAACTTTGAAAGCGTTGTATTCTTTCATTTATCAGATTATTGTGTTGCATAGAATGCGAGAAGACTTGTTAGTTATTAAAGATTTGTTCAACTATTTCAAAGTTCCCCGAACTTTGGTGTTATTTTTTCAAATTAGATAGTTTGTTATTCTTGATTCTTATACATTTATTGTATGTCTTAACTTGCGGGGAAAATCAGTTGGTCACCCTTTGCTAAATTAAACATTTCAGCTAGGGAAGAAGAGGCCAGCAGGTCTAAGAAGAACAAAGGCAAAGGAAAAATGCTGGAGTAGTTATAATGATGTTATTATTATGTTGTATTTGTAAACCCTTTTTGTATATCTAAATGGTAAGTTTGTAATGTTAAGGTTAGATGACCTGGGATGAAGTTGTTAACCTATTAATTAATGTTATGTAAGTTTATATTCATCAATGAATTAGTAGTTAGATGTTATTATATTTTGGATCGTGAGAACCAAACTCGGGTGTCAGGTAACCCAGACTTGGGGGTGTCACAGGTTAGTATCAAAGTTGTAGGTTATAAACCTTAAGTGGGGTGGGGAAAACCCTAGGATTATAACTATAAGCGAGAGATAGAGATTACTAATTTTGAGTACTAAGTGAGGGATTGATAAAGAGTATCGATAGTGAGATATGTGACACATATAGTGTGAGAAGTTCATACTGGTGAAGTACTAATCAAGTTGTTTAACTGATTGTAGGATGTCTAGAGAAGATGAAATGAGTATGGAGATGCTAGCGACTGTAGCACCAATGCCAGTAGCCGAGGTGCCAACGCAAAGCGAGTCAGTTGAAGAAGTGGGAAAAGATGAACCTATGGTCAATCTGGGAAGTGATCATGATGATTATCCAGAGATGTATCTGAGTGATGATGAGGAGGCAGAGTCTTAGCAAGCTAAGGTGGAGAAAGGGAATAAGACCAAAGTTGGAGAGAAAGATCACGAATCTGCAGAAGTTCAAGAACTCCGGAGTAGTGTTTCTCTTGGAGGAGTTATGGAAGACGGAGCCAGCATTACGCGAAAAGACTGAAGAACGAAACGAGCTAAAGGCGCAGGTAGAAAGGATGAAGACGTAAGGTGGTGGATAGTTTGAAGGAATAATCAAGCAGAATAAAGGCAAGAAAAATAGAAAGAGGGACAACGACAGCCCTAATTCTGAAAATTCAATCCCGAAGAAGAAGCAAGTTTGTAGCAAGTGTGGAAATACTCACGCGGGAGAATGAATGATGTGGAAGAACGTGTGCTTCAACTATAAACAAAAAGGATATATTTCCCTACATTGTCCTAAGCCGAATATGAGGAAGTGTTATTCATGTGGGAGAACGGGTCACAGATTCAACAAGTGTCCCAGTAAGAAGAAGACCGGAGAATGGAGTGGATGGTAGATAGCTTAAGTATAAGTATTAATATCTTTTGATAGTAAGAATGATATTAACTGTTGTAATATCGAGAACGGTGTCTAAGCATATATAAATATAAATATGTTTGTATAAATGAAATCTTTATTTTTTATATGAATATAAGATTAAAATTAATTTGTGTGTTCTTAATTATATGAAATGTTTCTGAACCCCTCAGCGAATGGACGCCAAAGGTCTGACTAGGATAAGTTCATACACTCATATAATTGTGGCAAGTTCCTGAACTCATAAGTGTGGTAAGTTTGACGAACTGGGAATAATTATGTGAAAAATTGGAAAAATGACAACTTTTTGTAAAGTTGGAGGATTGCAACTTTTTGTGTAAAGTTGTGTTGTTAATCCTGATATTATTTAAAAAGGGATAGTAATATGTGTTAAGTACAAAACATACTAAGTTCTATTTGAATAATGCAATTATATGTGAAATATGTGTTGAATTTTTATTGTGTTAAGAATTTGTGTAGAGAAAGAGAATTAATATAAGGTTTTTATTTAAATCAGATCATGCCACCTAGACGACAGAATCAAAACCAAAGAGAAGAGAAATCAGTGAATAATGAAGGAGGTTAAGCTGACCCGATGCAAAACTTTGCAAATATGATAGCCAAAGCTTTGGGGAATAGAGCTCCCGCAGCAAGAGGAATAGCGAGAGAACAATAAGCAGGTAGATTGGCAAATTTCAAAGACTTTAAAGCCGTAGGACCGTCAGAATTCAAGGGAACCACGGATCCGATTGAAGCCCAAACTTGGGTGAAAGAAATGGAGAAAGAATTCATCATTGCGCGAGTTGTAGAAGAGCAAAAGACAACGTTTGCTATATATCTGATGAAGGGAGAAACCAATTACTGGTGGGAGACTAATCAAACGAGAGCTGGTACAGCTATGGTGACTTGGACAAGATTCAAGGAGTTATTTTTTGAGAACTACTTTTCGCCGAGTATGCAGTCCATGATGGAAGTAAAAGTTTTAGAACTGAAGCTGAAGAATATGTTGGTTTCAGAATATGCTGCCAAATTCAACGAGTTGGTGAGATTTGCACCTCATCAGGTGGACACAGAGGCGAGAAAAGCGAGAAGATTCGAGAATGAACTAAAGACGGGGATATTCAATAAGGTAGCAGTATTGTAGATCAATATGTTTGCAACTTTAAAGGAAAAAGCGTTAATTGCTAAAGGAGAGAGCGAAGATGCATCTCGATTTCATCAAAAGAAGAAGAAAAAGACAAATGACGGAGGAAGCAGTGGTGGTAGTAATCCAAACAAGAGGAAGTGGAGTGAGAATACCCAGTCGGGTAATAAGACAGAAGAAAATAGGAAAATGAGGGAGCCATGTATGACTTGTGGGAAGAACCATGTTGGAGTTTGCCTAAAGAAGAATGGAGTTTGTTACAACTGCGGGCAAGAGGGGCACATGTCACTCAATTATCCCAATCCGAAGAAGATACAAGGTTGCTTTGCGTGTGGATCGACTGATCATCTGGGTCGGAACTGTCCGTAGAGAAATGTAGTGAAAGAAAGTGGCAACAAGGGACCCGGTAGTGGAACCTTGGTGATTCAACATGACGGTTTAAGATGCAGTGGCTACCCAGGAGGTAGCGACAGTTAACGATTTTGTTTAGAAATTTAATTACGCGAGTAATATTGAGTTAGATAATTACTGTGAATTGTTTTCTTTTATAGATTCAAGTCACAGGTAGGAATTTGAGACACAAATGAAAATTGTGTTGATAAAAATGAATTGATGATACAACTTTAAAAGATTATACAGAATAAGAAAGCGGTGATTCCGAGGACGGAATCCTTTTAAGGAGCGGTGAATGTGATAACCCGGGATTTCAAATAATCCGAATTTTACGAATAATTTTTTTTTAATATTAATATTGATTATTAATTTTATGCTGAGTATCTGTGATACGAGTCTCGAGATGTGGCCAATTTGTGTATTGACTGAGAAAATAAGAGTAGAGTTTTTCTTAACAGATTTAGAAACCCTAACCCTAGTTACAGATAGGGATTCGATAGAAAATATAATTAAAATAATTATATTGTTGTGTGCGTGTTTGTACTGTATGGAATAATTGATCAATGATTGATCGGGTAAGGCACAATATTAGTAAACCCTAATCTCAAGATTAGAAACCCTAACGCATAGTTAGGAACCCTAATCAAAAGTCGGAAAATCCTAATTTTTAATTCGGGAATCCTAAACCCTAATTAGGAAACACTAATCCTTATTAGTAAGCCCTAAAGTGATTACTAAACTTTAATGTGTTTACTAACCTTTATTATAATTAGGAAACTCTAATTATATTTTAGAAATCTTAGTTTTCTATTTTAAAACCCTAATTTAGAAAATCCTAGAAGTTTAAAAATGATTTTAAAATCTTTTAAAAATGAGAAAAATAATTTAAAAATATTTTAAGTTATAATTAATGACTTTTAATGTTTTGATAATAAATTCATTAATATTTAAATATTAATGGTGATGGTTTAAAAATGATTTTAATTATTTTAAAATTCATTTAAGTAGAATATTGATGATTTAAAAATATTTTAAGTTGTTAACATTAACTTTAATATTTTGACAAGTATGTCATTAATATTTTTAAAGTATTAAATATTAATGATAATAGAATTAATTAGTATTTAAATCATTTAAAAATGATTACGATATTTGAAAAATTATTATATAATATAATAATTATTAGAAATGATATATGACTTATCTAAAATAATATTGAAGCTTTGAGACTGAGTTTAAATTAACAATAAATGTGTAAATTATCGGATAGGGTGACCAATACACCGAAATGAGACTGAAGTCCAACAAGACCGGACTAGTTAGACTTGATAAGTGTTTATATAAGTTATAAACACTAATGTGGATGTGTGGTAATGTGCCTAGGAGTCAGATTAACTATAAATTACAGTGTTATGTGTTGTGGTTTATTATGCTAATTGTGAGACCGATATTGTGATTATAGGTCTTTCAAACACATATAAGTTTATTGTGTGAGACCCCGAATTTTATGAAATAAAAGTATTCAATTTTTCTATTTTGGTAAATAGTTAAATTGATAAAAGTTTAAAGTTAAGGGTGATATGTAAAAATTTTTCAAAGTAGATAAGTTGTCATATAATACCCGGTTACTATTTACTCTAGTATTATTCACTCGAGTATTTGGGGTACTTTTTGTGTCGGAGTACTATTCATGAGTTATTATTCACGAGTTACTATTCATGGGTTACTATTCACCTAAATTACTATTCACTCGAATATTATTCACTCGGGTATTTGGGGTATTTTTCGTGTCGGAGTACTATTCACGAGTTATTATTCACAGGTTACTATTCACCCGATTACTATTCACTCTAGTATTTTTCACTCGGGTATTTGGGACACTTTTTGTGTCGGGGTACTATTCACGGGGTACTATTCCCGAAGTACTATTCACAGTACTATTATTCAAAAAAAATATATTTTTTCATTCAAATCATTTTTGAGTACAATATTATTCCATGAGGAGATGTGCTAAATTTTTTTGACCGTTGGTTGAAATTATAATAGTAAATCAATATGGATCGTTGGTTTAAAGTTTTAATAATAAAATCTTTTTATATAAAACAGAATACTTTTATAAAGTTATTTAATAAATAGAATATATTATATTCTATTATGCATAGTGTTTTGCATAGTAAAATCTTTTTATACAAAACATAATACTTTTATAAAGTTATTCTATAAATAGAATATATTATAATTTATTATGCATAGTATTGCATAGTGTCTGCATAGTGTTTTGCATAGTAAAATCTTTTTATATAAAACAGAATACTTTTATAAAGTTATTCATTTTATTAGATTATAAATAGAATATATTATATTTTATTTAAAAGATTTTGCTTTAAATATGGACCGTCTGAATAAAAGTAAATCAATCTAGATCGTTCATGAATTAGTTACTATGCAGTCCATTCTTCTATAAATAGAAGCTCATTCCTTCATTATTTCTTACGAATTTACTGAAACTCTAGAGAGAGAAACTATAAAGAGAGTTCTTCTTCTATAATCTTGAGCATATTTCTTTAGAGTTTAAGAAAGCTTTGAGCGTAGTACAAGTTTCTTCGAGTATATCCTCTCTCTACCAATCAGAATACTCTTCTTTCAAAAGTAGGGAATATTATTTATTGTACTCGTAAGGGGTATTATTTCTTTCTAATTCATGAAGAGAACTTATGTTATTCCATTCTTTATTACTCTGTTAGAATAACCTGTATACGCGGGCTACCCTATACTTGGTGTATGTGCGTTTACGCCGAACCTGGTTCTATTATTTATTATTCTGTTGGAATATCATATCTTTACGTTTACGCCGGACCTGGTTCCATTATTTATTATTCTGTTGGGAATAACCTGTCTGTACGGATTACACATTCATGGTGAAATTCTTCTGTTATTCCAATCTTTATTATTATGTTGGAATAACTTTATCATGCCAAGTATCGCATACATGGTGAAATTCTTTTATTATTCCATTCTTTATTATTATATTGGAATAACTTATCTATCGCAATAATCGCATACATGGTGAAATTCTTTTATTATTTCATTCTTTATTATACTGTTGGTTATTGGTTTTAAAGTTGTATGTCTTTGGCCTGTAGTGGAAAGATGATATGTTGTTGAATATCTTTGGCCTATAGTGCAAAGATGATCTGTTGTTTGATAGCTTTGACCTGTAGTGAGAAGATGAACAGGTGTATGACATGATCATGACCACTAGTGATACTAACGAATATCCTTGGCCGTAGCGCATGGATACTTCAATGATGTGATTGGCCTGATCATGACCATTAGTTAACAGTTGAATGTCTTTGGCCGTAGTGCACTGACAGGCAATTGAATGGTATGATTATGACCATTGGTTTTATAGTTGAATATCTTTGGCCCAGAAAAAAGATAGACAAATCGATTGGTATGATCATTGTTATTACATTTGAATATCTTCACTTTTGGGGTAAGGATATTGAGTAAACGTTCTATTAAGCCTTTGTGGCAAGAAGGAGCTGTAAACTCACATTATTATAAATATGAATTGTGAATTTAACTAACATCTTTTGTGGTTCAGGTGAAGACAAGTGATGAAAGTTCTATTTGTCTTGAGTATAACAAAGAACTGTTGATGAGTATTACAGGAATAAAATATCAACCATGGACTTTTAATCTAGATGAAATATTAGACATTATGTTCTACTTGACTCTTTTAATGGATTGCTTGTTTCGCTGCAGTTAAACTTTATGTTTGTTATATTGTATCAGTTTATCACTGTTGAAGGCTAACGATAATTTATTATGCATTATCTTAGTCATAATATTTCTTACTAGGCTAGTTGAGCTCACCCTTTCTTTCACTGTTCTCTTCAGGAAATGAGAACGTAGCTGGGACTAGTCGGGGAACGGAGTGATGGTCTAGATGATGCATTAGTAGTCCTCACTATTCGTGAAATAGTGTGATAATAATTGTAATGAGGACTCCTTTTGAGTTTTATATACTCTAGTAGACAATATTTGTATTCAAACTCACGATTTATGTTTTTTCGTATTGTATACTGACAGTTGTATTATTAATTTGTATTTGAATTCAAGACCTTATATCCAAGCACCCAAGATGGGTGATGTATACCTAATTTTGGGGCGCCACAGATTGGTATCAAAGCTTAGGGATATGATCCCCGGCCGAGGTGTGAGACAAGAACTAGGAAGGAGAGACGGGAATTCTTTTCGCTAGTATGACCTACCTAAGTTTATTTGTTATTTAATTGGTCGGTCAGAATATAGGGGTATTATGTGGTATGTCAATTAACCCTTATTTTGAAACTATATTCTAGAATGATATTTGAAATACAGGAGATGAGAAATGGAAAATTATGATAGAGAGGAAATAACCGGGAAGGTACAATCCAAAAAGAAAGCAAGGTCTTCTCTTCTCTTCGAATATCAGGTACGTACGTAAATTTAAAGGGCGAAATTTCATAAGGAGGGGAGATTGTGAGACCCCGAATTTTATGAAATAAAAGTATTCAATTTTTCTATTTTGGTAAATAGTTAAATTGATAAAGTTTAAAGTTAAGGGTGATGTGTGAAATTTTTTCAAAGTAGACAAGTTGTCATATAATACCCGGTTACTATTTACTCTAGTATTGTTCACTCCAGTATTTGGGGCACTTTTTGTGTCGGAGTACTATTCACGAGTTACTATTCACCCGAATATTATTCACTCGGGTATTTGGGGTATTTTTTGTGTCGGAGTACTATTCACGAGTTACTATTCACGGGTTACTATTCACAGGTTACTATTCACTTGATTACTATTCACTCTAGTATTGTTCACCCGGGTATTTGGGACACTTTTTGTGTCGGGGTACTATTCTTGAAGTACTATTCACAGGGTACTATTCACCCGAAAAATATATTTTTTTTCGGTCCAAATCATTTTTGAGTACAATATTATTCCATGAAGTAATGTGCTAAATTTTTTTGACCGTTGGTTGAAATTATAATAGTAAATCAATATGGATCGTTGGTTTAAAGTTTTAATAGTAAAATCTTTTTATATAAAACAGAATACTTTTATAAAGTTATTCTATAAATAGAAATATATTATATTCTATTATGCATAGGTTTTTTCATAATAAAATCTTTTTATATAAAAATGTAATACTTTTATAAAGTTATTCTATAAATAAAATATATTATATTTTATTATGCATAGTATTGCATAGTGTCTGCATAGTATTTTGCATTGTAAAATCTTTTTATATAAAACATAATACTTTTATAAAGTTATTCATTTTATTAGATTATAAATAGAATATATTTTATTTTATTTAAAAGATTTTGCTTCAAATATGGACCGTCCGATTAAAAGTAAATCAATTTGGACCGTTCATGAATTAGTTACTATGCAGTCCATTCTTCTATAACTAGAAGCTCATTCCTACATTATTTCTTACGAATTTACTGAAACTCTAGAGAGATAAACTATAAAGAGAGTTCTTCTTCTATAATCATGAGCATATTTCTTTAGTGTTTAAGAAAGCTTTGAGCGTAGTACAAGTTTCTTCGAGTATATCCTCGCCCTACCAGTCAAAATACTCTTCTTTCAAAAGTAGGGAATATTATTTATTGTACTCGTAAGGGGTATTATTTCTTTCTAATTCATGAAGAGAACTTATGTTATTCCATTCTTTATTATTTCGTTGAATAAACTCGATACATGTGAGCTATCCTATACTTGGTGAAATTCTTTCGTTATTCCATTCTTTATCATTATGTTGAATAACTTTGCTTTTATAAGTACCGCATACATGGTGAAATTCTTCTATTATTCTATTCTTTATTAATCTGTTGGAATATCGCCGGGCAAGTATTATACGCTGACGGGTTCCATTAATTATTATTCATTGGAATAACTCGTCTGCATGCGATCTATCGCATGCATGGTGATTTCGTTGTTATTCCATTCTTTATTATTCTATTAGAATATCGGTATACGTGCATTTACGTGGGACTGGTTCCATTATTTATTATTCGTCGAAATATCATATGCATGCGTTCTATATGGGACATGGTTCCATTATTTATTATTTTGTTGGGAATAACATGTCTGTGCGGATTACGTACGCATGGTGAAATTCTTCTGTTATTCCATTCTTTATTATTATGTTGGAATAACCTGTCTATGCGAAGTATTGCATACATGGTGAAATTCTTTTATTATTCCATTCTTTATTATTATATTGGAATAACCTGTCTATGCGAAGTACTGCATACATGGTGAAATTCTTTTATTATTCCATTCTTTATTATACTATTGGTTATTGGTTTTACAGTTGTGTGTCTTTGGCCTGTAGTGCAAAGATGATATGTTGTTGAATATCTTTGGCCTATAGTGCAAAGATGATCTATTTTTTGATAGCTTTGACCTGTAGTGAGAAGATGAACACGTGTATGACATGATCATGACCACTAGTGATACTAACGAATATCCTTGGCCGTAGTGCATGGATAATTCAATGATGTGATTGGCATGATCATGACCATTAGTTAACAGTTGAATGTCTTTGGCCGTAGTGCACTGACAGGCAATTGAATGGTATGATTATGACCATTGGTTTTATAGTTGAATATCTTTGGCCCGTAGTGCAAAGATAGACAACTGATTGGTATGATCATTGTTATTACATTTGAATATCTTCAGCCTTTGGGGTAAGGATATTGAGTAAACGTTCTATTAAGCCTTTATGGCAAGAAGGAACTGTAAACTCACATTATTATAAATATGAATTGTGAATTTAACTAACATCTTTTGTGGTTCAGGTGAAGACAAGTGATGAAAGTTCTATTTGTCTTGAGTATAACAAAGAAATGTTGATGAGTATTACAGGAATAAAATATCAACCATGGACTTTTAATCTAGATGAAATATTAGACATTATGTTCTACTTGACTCTTTTAATGGATTGCTTGTTCTGCTATAGTTAAACTTTATGTTTGTTATATTGTATCAGTTTATCACTGTTGAAGGCTAACGATAATTTATTATGCATTATCTTAGTCATAATATTTCTTACTAGGCTAGTTGAGCTCACCCTTTCTTTCACTGTTCTCTTTAGGAAATGAGAACGTAGCTGGGACTAGTCGGGGAACGGAGTGATGGTCTAGATGGTGCATTAGTAGTCCTCACTATTCTGTGAAATAGTGTGATAATAATTGTAATGAGGACTCCTTTTGAGTTTTTATACTCTCTAGTAGACAATATTTGTATTCAAACTCACAGTTTATGTTTTTTCGTATTGTACACGACAGTTGTATTATTAAGTTGTATTTGAATTCAGTACCTTATATCTGGCGACCCAAGATGGGTGATGTATACCTAATTTTGGGGGCGTCACAGTTGGTATCAAAGCTTAGGGATATGATCCCTGGCTGAGGTGTGAGACAAGAACTAGGAAGGGAGAGACGGGGAATTCTTTCGCTAGTATGACCTACCTAAGTTTATTTGTTATTTAATTGGTCGGTCAAAATATAGGGGTATTATGTGGTATGTCAATTAACCCTTATTTTGAAACTATATTCTAGAATGATATTTGAAATACAGGAGATGAGAAATGGAAAATTATGATAGAGAGGAAATAACCGGGAAGGTACAATCCAAAAAGAAAGCAAGGTCTTCTCTTCTCTTCGAATATCAGGTACGTACGTAAATTTAAAGGGCGAAATTTCATAAGGAGGGGAGATTGTGAGACCCCGAATTTTATGAAATAAAAGTATTCAATTTTTCTATTTTGGTAAATAGTTAAATTGATAAAGTTTAAAGTTAAGGGTGATGTGTGAAATTTTTTCAAAGTAGACAAGTTGTCATATAATACCCGGTTACTATTTACTCTAGTATTGTTCACTCCAAAGATTTGGGGCACTTTTTGTGCTCTGAGTACTATTCACGAAGTTACTATTCACCGAATATTATTCACTCGGGTATTTGGGGTATTTTTGTGTTTGGAGTACTATTCACGAGTTACTATTCACAGAGTTACTATTCACAAAGTTACTATTCACTTGATTACTATTCACTCTAGTATTGTTCACCGGGTATTTGGGACACTTTTTTGTGTCGGGTACTATTCTTCAAGTACTATTGTGGTACTATTCAATTCTAAAAAATATATTTTTTAGGTCCAAATCATTTTGAGTACAATATTATTCCATGAAGTAATGTGCTAAATTTTTTTGGATAGATTGGTTGAAATTATAATAGTAAATCAATATGGATCGTTGGTTTAAAGTTTTAATAGTAAAATCTTTTATATAAAATGTAATACTTTTATAAAGTTATTCTATAAATAGAATATATTATATTCTATTATGCATAGTGTTTTTCATAATAAAATCTTTTTATATAAAACAGAATACTTTTATAAAGTTATTCTATAAATAAAATATATTATATTTTATTATGCATAGTATTGCATAGTGTCTCAGATAGTATTTTGCATTGTAAAATCTTTTTATATAAAACATAATACTTTTTATAAAGTTATTCATTTTATTAGATTATAAATAGAATATATTTTATTTTATTTAAAAGATTTTGCTTCAAATATGGACCGTCCGATTAAAAGTAAATCAATTTGGACCGTTCATGAATTAGTTACTATGCAGTCCATTCTTCTATAACTAGAAGCTCATTCCTACATTATTTCTTACGAATTTACTGAAACTCTAGAGAGATAAACTATAAAGAGAGTTCTTCTTCTATAATCATGAGCATATTTCTTTAGTGTTTAAGAAAGCTTTGAGCGTAGTACAAGTTTCTTCGAGTATATCCTCGCCTACCAACCAAAAAATACTCTTCTTTCAAAAGTAGGGAATATTATTTATTGTACTAAGTAAAGGGGTATTATTTCTTTCTAATTCATGAAGAGAACTTATGTTATTCCATTCTTTATTAATCTGTTAGAATAACCTGTATACGCGTGCTACCCTATACTTGGTGCAATGCGTTTTGTAGAACCCGGTTCTATTATTTATTATTATTTGGAATATCATCTTTGCGAATATTCTTGGGACCGACCGGTTCCATTATTTATTATTCATTGGGAATAACTGCGTCAGACGGATTACACACGCATGGTGAAATTCTTCTGTTATTCCAATCTTTATTATTATGTTGGAATAACCTGTCTATGCGAAGTACTGCATACATGGTGAAATTCTTTTATTATTCCATTCTTTATTATTATATTGGAATAACCTGTCTATGCGAAGTACTGCATACATGGTGAAATTCTTTTATTATTCCATTCTTTATTATACTGTTGGTTATTGGTTTTACAGTTGTATGTCTTTGGCCTATAGTGCAAAGATGGTATGTTGTTGAATATCTTTGGCCTATAGTGCAAAGATGATCTGTTGTTTGATAGCTTTGACCCGTAGTGCGAAGATGAACAGGTGTATGACATGATCATGACCACTAGTGATACTAACGAATACCCTTGGCCGTAGTGCATGGATAATTCAATGATGTGATTGGCATGATCATGACCATTAGTTAACAGTTGAATGTCTTTGGCCGTAGTGCACTGACAGGCAATTGATTGGTATGATCATGACCATTGGTTTTATAGTTGAATATCTTTGGCCCGTAGTAAAAGATGATACAACTGGTTGGTATGATCATTGTTATTACATTTGAATATCTTCAGCCTTTGGGGTAAGGATATTGAGTAAACGTTCTATTAAGCCTTTGTGGCAAGAAGGAACTGTAAATTCACATTATTATAAATATGAATTGTGAATTTAACTAACATCTTTGGTGGTTCAGGTGAATACAAGTGATGAAAGTTCTATTTGTCTTGAGTATAACAAAGAACTATTGATGAGTATTACAGGAATAAAATATCAACGATGGACATTTAATCTAGATGAGATATTAGACATTATGTTCTACTTGACTCTTTTAATCGATTGCTTGTTCCTCTGCAGTTAAACTTGATGTTTGTTATATTGTATCAGTTTAACACTGTTGAAGGCTAACGATAATTTATTATGCATTATCTTAGTCATAATATTTCTTACTGGGCTAGTTGAGCTCACACTTTCTTTCACTGTTCTCTTTAGGAAATGAGAACGTAGCTGGGACTAGTCGGGGAACGGAGTGATGGTCTAGATGGTGCATTAGTAGTCCTCACTATTCTGTGAAATAGTGTGATAATAATTGTAATGAGGACTCCTTTTGAGTTTTTCTACTCTCTAGTAGACAATTTTTGTATTCAAACTCACAGTTTATGTTTTGTCGTATTGTACACGATAGTTGTATTATTAAGTTGTATTTGAATTCAGTACCTTGTATCTGGCGACCCAAGATGGGTGATGTATACCTAATTTTGGGGGCATCACATATTGTGTAGCAGTAATCAACGGAGAAGGCAAGTTTCCTTACTCAACCTCGAGTTATATCTATTTAAATACTATGGTGGTTAATTATTGTTGATTAGACCACGTCCAATAATTTATTGTTGATTATTGCAGTTAGTGCATGTTTATTAATTCAAATTCAATTAGTGATTCTGAGAATATACTTGTAGAATAAATGTTGTTGGATATTCACATTCGTAGAAGCTATTATTAATTTCAAATAGTATAGTTAAATTTTGTCTATTGTTTAATCGTATTTATACATGTCTTAGCTAATTGTTTTGGCTAGACGAATATTTGTTAGAACTTGATAGGTTCGAGAAGAGAAGAGAAGAGAAGAGAAGAGAATTCAATTATTATTGATAGATCAATGCCAGTTGTTTCAGCTAGATCGAAAAAGAAAACTTGATAGGTTTGAGAAGAGAAGAGAAGAGAAGTGATTAGATATTGAAATCATTGTATTTCGTGGTTAAATCAAATTCGGATTCAAAGACTGAGAAGAACAACCTTTTATATAAAGGGAACATATTTGGTCGTTTATTCGGCTATTGCACGCATTTGGAGTATTATACATAATATAGGGTACAAGGAGTTGGCCTCTCTAAGTACTTGCAGAGGGGTATAATTTAATCTTTATGATTATCTGATACACCTGGGTATATCAAAGTCCAATCTCTGATAGTTACTCGAGAAGAGAATTTGAAGATCCAACGGATCGCTCAACATAAATCTGGAAAACATTCCACTTTGTTATTGCGTAGAATTGATTCTTGATTATTCAATAGAATATCGTAGAAACTTTGAAAGCGCTGTACTCTTTCATTTATCAGATTATTGTGTTGCATAGAATGCGAGAAGACTTGTTAGTTATTAAAGATTTGTTCAGCTATTTCAAAGTTCCCCAAACTTTGGTGTTATTCTATGAAATTAGATAATCTGTTATTCTTGATTCTTATACATTTATTGTATGTCTTAACTTGCGGGGCAAATCTGTGACACCCCCAAATCCTGGTACTTCATTTCCTCAAGATTTGGTGTTCACTTAATCAAAACATTCATTTCTAACTACCCAATTATAATAAAATTGAATAATAAAAACCTGCCCATACAGGATTAAACTTCAATAAAAATCTCACAGGTTATCTAACCTTTAATTACAATCATTCAAATGCGAAAATTTAAGTAAACTTCATTACAATCTTTAAACCAAAGTCTGAAACTAAACTATCAAAACTATTACAAGTCTTCAGTATTTATTCATCTTTCCTTTTCCCTTACTGGTGCTAGGTACGTCACCCGTTTCAACTTTAGCTGTAAAAATTTTTACTGGCAAGAGTGAGCAAACAAGGCCCACTTGAAATAACAATAAGTAAATCTTTAAACTTTTACATCAATTGCCAATATTAGGCTCAATAGAACTGAACAATATATTCTATTAACTTTCTAAAAATTATAACATTCACTGATGGTCTAATGACCACGAATCATGTCCATAGTTATAAGTAATCTTTCAACTTTAACTTTAACAGTCATAAGACTATAAGGAGTCCACGTACTTAAGGGGATCAATCCTTCGTACAATGTATTGAGCACAACCATTTCAATGCTAAGCGTAAACCTCTATTAAAAGAGTTGTTCATCTCAGTATTTAGAATATAACTCTGAACCAAAGTAAGTTTGGTTTGGATACATTACAGGGTAATTTAGAATTCAACGGTAATCAACTAAGGATTAGTTGATTACAAAAGAAATAACTGTAAATAACATCATGCTATGGAATAATCATAACTGAATTGATATTTGTAAATTAACATCATGCTTTAGGAATAATCTAATAGCATAAGCATGGAATAATCATAACATTCAAGGTTATTGAGGATTTGGGTACTAAACATGCATCATGAATAGTAAATTGAAAGACAATGTTGCTCATCACTAGAATACAGTGACTCGCATGCTAACTAACGAGTTACATATTAAAGAAACTTGTTCAATAATAAGATGTAAGATGTAGAATATTTGCATCCTCATGAACCAATAGATACAAGAGCTTTATCAATAATAAACAATCTAACTCCACGAAAGTGTAGAGTTAGAAACTTGTATAATTGAAATGGAATTAAAAGCAATAATGTGCTCAACGAAATTAAACTTGTACAATGAAGTTTTAGAGTTAGAAAACTTGCTTTTAGCACAAGCTAAACCTTACAACTTGAATCAATACCCTATACATATGTCATCATGACATAATTAGTCATTACCAACATTTTATATCTATATAAACAAATATATACATCATGTAGGTCAAATCACCCATTCACATAATCAAACCAAGCTCGGCAACAGCATGAACAAAAGCCAAATTGGCCTACAAGCTCCAATCTAATAGACTAATTAACATGTAATTTATACATAGACTTCATGTAAACGTATTATGAAGACTTCTAACATGTTCCTACCCATAAAATAGCATAAACATACAATTTTCAACACCCAATTTCAATGTTTGGGCAAAAACTCCATTTTGATGTTTTCAATGAAAATCAACACTGTAAATTTTGTTTTTCAACCAAAACAATTAATTCAAAGCATCTTATCAATAATTATACATACTCTATCAAATTAGATGATCAATTTATCAACTAAACAACTAATTAACCCTCAATTTCTACTTTAAATTAACCCATACTCATTCACAAAAACTCTCTATAAAAAGGTTTTCTTCACAAACTACATACATAACAACAATACATTGACTATAACTTATGAAAATCGTTTTAACATCACTAGATGTCATATAAAGCCACATAGCAACAACAATTCATGCTTACACAAGGATTCTACAGAGAATTTGGGAAGAGAAAAACTAAACTTTTAAAACTAAAATGAATAGAACAATACCTTGATGAAGATGATGATGATGGCTATTCCTTTCTATTCTCAAGTTTCTTCTTCTCCAATCTCTAGCCTTTTTTCCTCTCTTCTTTTCTTCTTCTCTTCTTCTTCCTTTGAGTTTTTCTTTTCTTCTCTCTAACCTCTCTCCTCTATTCTTACGTCTTATGATATAATGTATAAGATATAATATATATTTATTATATGATATAAATATAAAACATATAACTGATATCAGTTATTTGAGTTTTGAAAATCAAAAGCCATAAGGCTTGTTTGGCTAACCACTAAAAATATAATCAATTAATCCTTATGTCTTGGTTGGTAAAACACAATTATATTAAAGACTTAATAGGCATTAGGCCTTGTTTGGCAAAACTGAATTAAACTCTTTTAATTTATTTTAATAACTCCTTTATAGCAAGGTTATTTGTCACACTCCTTATTAAATTAAATAATCAATTTAATCAATTAAAATATTAATCTATTAAATTACCTTAACACATAAATCATTATCACAAAACTATAATTTCTTTATAATTATAATTTTATTCAACCAACTAACACTTTATTTTAATCACAAATTCCAATTAAAAAACTATAATTCATTTAATCATTATTAGCTCTCTAACTTAATTGTTAAATTAAATTAGTATATAATCTCATAGCAAATAAATTTTTCGAGCTCCTTAATTATTTATTCAACAAATAATTAACTAAACCACATCAACTCAAATTGCCATTAAATACTTATATAATTCAACAAATATTTAATATTGTAAATAAATATTTAAAATTTAATATTTAATTAATTATTTAACAAATAATTAACTAAACCACTTCAACTCAAATTGAACAATTATTTATTCAACAATAAACATATCCATTAAATACTTATATAAATTAATAAATATTTAATATTACACTTTAAAATTCTGGAATGTTACAAAATCAGTTGCTCACCCTTTGCTAAATTAAACATTTCAGCTAGGGAAGAAGAGACCAGCGGGTCTAAGAAGAACAAAGGCAAAGGCAAAATGCTGGAGTAGATATAATGAACTTATTATTATGTTGTGTTTGTAAACCCTTTTTGTATATCTAAAGGATAAGTTTGTAATGTTAAGGTTAGATGACCTGGGATGATGTTGTTAACCTATTAATTAATGTTATATAAGTTTATATTCATCAATGAATGGGTAGTTAGATGATATTATATTGTGGATCGTGAGCACCAAACTCGGGAGTTAGGTAACCTGGATTTGGGGGTGTCACAAGAACAGATGCCTAGTTATGAAAAGTTTATGAATGGTATATTGACAAGAAAGAGAAGGCTAGAAGATTTCAAGATAGTAGCCTTAACTGAAGAATGTAGTGCAGTGCTTCAACGCAAGTTACCTCCAAAGCTGAAGGATCCGGGTAGCTTCACGATACCTTGTACAATTGGAAAGATGAGCTTCAGCAAATGCTTGTGCGATCTTGGGATGAGTATAAATTTGATGCCCTTATCAGTTTTCAATTAATTGGGATTGCCGGCTCCAAGGCCGACAAATCTTTCTTTATAGCTAGCTGACAGGTCGATCACTTATTTACAAGGTATTGTGGAAGATGTACTACTGAAAATGGATAAATTCATCTTCCCGACTAATTTCATCATATTAGACTATGAAGAAGACAGAAGTATACCGATCATTCTTGGAAGGCCATTCCTAGCCACAGGAAGAACCTTGATAGACGTGCAGAAAGGGGAACTAACAATGCGAGTACATGATCAGGAAGTTACTTTCAATGTATTCAAGGCTGTCAGGAATAAGCATGTGAATGATATTCCTATTTATATATGATTTGATTATGATATATATATGAATGAATATGCAAGTATGCTTGCATTAACAAAAGTTGTAAAGTCCTTTGATAGAGAATAGAAACATATGTACAAGGACTTAAAATGAATTGATCAAATATGTTAGGTCGATCCTACATAAGCAAAACAGCTTTGTAAAGTCCTTAAAAAGAAATGATGTACAAGGACTATAAATATAGAAAGATCAAGCATGTTAGGTTGATCTTATGATGTAATAGATAGGCTTGTTTGATCGTCGAGCACTGCACCACAAATCTTAGTCTGCCAGGAGAGTCAAGGAAAACTCGAAGTCTGTCGAGGCAGAATCGTAGTCTGCAAGATAGTAGATCTTGGAGTTCGTAGACTACTGGAGAGACGAGTAAGGATCATAGTGTATTGAGTAGAACTTCCTCGTAGCCGAAGTCTGCTGAGGAAGTCATGTTCAGAATCGTAGAGACGGCCTACCTACGAGCCGACCGAACATCTTTCGAAGCCAAGTCAGAAACGTAGACTACACGCAGTGTGACGACCCAGAAATTCGGATCGTCTAGAATTTAGGTTTAAAGAATTATTTATTAATAAAACTAATTTTTATTAATACTATTATGTGTTTCATGTTTATTAATCGTTCTATAACCTAGGATGATTATAAACCGGGAGTATTCTGGCTAGCTAGTCTGAGCGAATAAGAATTTTCAAGACAAAAATAAAAGTTTTCCGGGAACAAAATATTTTTCGGGGAAAAAGATGAAATAGGCACTATTCATCCATTTCTGCTCGGAGATTTATTTTGAAATTCCGAGAAGTTATTGATTACGTAAAATGTTGAGACGTGATGGAATATTTAATAATATTTCAGTTATGGAAAAAACAAAGTTTTCGCCTGCGGACTAAAAACCTAAGGGTTAGGAAAAGTGAGTTTCGAGAATTTTATGATCACGTATAATCATTAGGGTTATTATGCGCGAGAAATACGAGGATAATAGTAGTTATTATATGAGTATAGTAAGAAGATTAGTACGACGTATAATACGTATATCGTACGAACTATATACGAAGAAAATACGAGAATACGAGAATGAGATGCGTAGAATACGATTAGTCTTAATGGACTTTGAGTTCATGGACTTTGTAGAATCTCATTGGACTTGGATTATGCCAAGCCCAACACTTTGTGAAATCAAGCCCAAGATAGGCAAAATAAGAATTAGGGTTAAGGCCCAAACCAAGAAAAGAAACCGCGGATTGAACCGATGGGTAAACGGATGGGTAAAACTAATGGGGCAACCCATGGGGTGACCCATGGGCAAGAGGGACGGCCACTTGGCCACCAAGTAAGGGTGGTGGCCAAGTAAACTTGGTGGGTAAGTTGTTGGAGGAGGTGGGGGGCGAAATGACTAAAATGCCCTTAGCCTTGATTTTCTATAAATAGGAGGCTTAAGCTCATTTGGTTGGATTTTGAAAATCTCACACTTGAGAGAGAGAGAGAGAGAGAAGTCGGATGGGAGGGAGAAGGAAGAGCGTGAGTATGAATGATCGGATCGAAAGTGATCGTGTAATAGCAAAGCTTGCAAATCGCCGGCTTTATATAACGGAAGAGGATTAAAGAACAACGGTAAGCCGAACCCTAGTTTCTTCTAATATTTTCTTTAAGTTTAATATGTTTAAAACATAGCTTAATTAGAATAGGGAGAAGATGATGTTAGAAATTATTTCATATGGTTGAAATCATGAGAAAAGAAGAAATAAGAAATAAGAAATTTAGTTTGTAAATTTCTTAAGGAAGTATAAGATTCGTAATGAATTAGAACCATCTGAGTGGATATTATGAATGAGTAGATGAAATAAGTTAGGAATTATATTCTATAACATCAAATTCCAATAAAAAGTGAAATCATAATCCAAAATATCGATTAAAAGGAAGAACGAACGAAGAACACGAAGAACACGAAGAACACGCGAAGAACACGAAGAACGTTGTTGATGGACAAATTTAAAACCATCGTAAGATAATTGTTGTTGATGGACAAGTTTAAAACCATCGTGTATAAGTTAATTGCTTCTTGCTTGGTTAGGAATGGTAGAAACGTTCATGAAGAACGAATTAAAACTTAGCTATAACAAAGTTATGGCGAAATTTTCGTAAAAGACGAACGAGAATTTGAAAGTTAGTAAATGAACACGAGTGGGTAGGGTTTTATAAGAAAGTAAGAGAACATAGAAAATGTATGTAAGATAAGGAAGAGAATGGCTTTGGAATGACCTCGTTCTGAGTTATAACAAAGAAGTTATGAGATCGCGAAGTAAGCATCTCAAAAATGATTTAACACTTAGACAAATTATCTAGGGTTAGGGCTTGGCGCCGCAGCGCCAGTCATTCCTTGTAGAGTGGCGCAGTAGCGCCAAACTGGGGGCCGCGTACTGCAAACTCGTGCCGCGACGCGAGAGATAAAGAAGGGAGTGGCGCCACAGCGCCAGTGTTGGGAAAAAGCCAGAGATGAAACGCGGGTTAAAGGTTGATCGTAAAGATTAAACAAGATTAAATGATAAAGAATATAAACGCGGGTTACATAACCGATATCCGGGGACCGTAGTCACGATGAACGAACGTGAGGGATTGCTATGGGTGTGATTCCTTAAACGTTGAGTGATGAGGGTAATGAATAACATTTCAATGTTATGTCATGATAATGAGAGATAAGTGTGAAGCGTATAGACGCTGTGAACGCAATGTTGTTGCGATGAACGATCGGTCTTAGCATACAACGATTGGTATGGCTTCAACACTAAGAACGAGTAATGAAAATGGGGTTCATGTAATGGATAACGAAAGTAATAAGAGATGAATTATCAAGAAAGCCGTAAGGAATAAGAAATTTACTTAATCGAACATTATAGTTTAATAGTTCGTATGAGTTAAGAGAAGTTAGGTTGTGGTGCAATCGTAACTTTGATGGTTGACATATGGGAGCTGGGCTAAACAATTCCTTCAGAGAGCGAAGGTATATACAAAACTGGCAACCGATCTAACTCACTGTTGTGGGCAGTATAGATGAAACGGGAACTTGTTTGTTGGTTGTTTGTGGGAAACCACTCAGAGCACCATATGGACTACTAGCAGAGAAGCGATGTGTGCTGAGTCCTAGAGAATTTATAAAGAAGAAGATAAGAATATACATCATCCAAGATGATGAACGTATGAGTAAGACATCTCCGTATGTCACAAAGTCGTAAACTAGTAAAGGAAGTTAGTCACATAAACTTATATTGCAAGAACGCGAACCCTAAGAAGTAAAGTTAAGTAAACCAATGCGTAAGTTCAATATATGACTAATTGATGTTTATGTTTTCTCCTTATGTGTTATATAGGAATTGGAATGAACAGTTCGGCGTAAGCTGTAGCTGTGCGTAAGGAAAGTTTCCTAATTTCATTCATATTACATGAATGCTAGTTTCTTTAACTTCTCAGATGTTGTACTTGAGAAGTTTTGTCTATGTGCGAATGTGCGATTTTGTACAATGTGGTAGAACGTATGAGGCCTTGAGCCACAATTTGAACACTTCGGTGTTTCTATGATATGCACTGTTCTGTGATTGAGTTGTTCAATACAAGTATGTTCTGTTTATACATGAACTGTTATTGTTAAGTCTGTGCTAATGATTCTAGCCATACATGATGTGTATGAAAAAGGTAGAGGACTGAAAGTATTTAAAAAAAAGAAAGTGATTGATGTTTTAAGATGATAGGAATCGAGACTATTCCAATTATTCAAGATGCTTCATAACCTTTGTTTGGTTATAAAAGTTCTAAAGAAATGTTTTAATTCTGAAGTTGTTTATTCAACTGTTATGACATGTTAGGCAATTTAATGCTCACACTTGCTTTAAATGAAAAACATTTTTTAGAGAACAAAGTTAGAAGAACTTAAGGATCCCGTAAAGATTAAGCTGACGACATCTAGATGAAGTGTCATTTAGAATGTGACTGAGCGAGAAGATCAAGTGAAGACTTATAATGTAAAAAGATGGAATTGAATTATAGATTAGTCTAATGAACTATTATGTATCCTTGGTGGCGGATAAAAGTCACTCTTGTAAGATGAAATGAATAATGTATTTATTATTATTTGTGATGAAAAAGGTTATAAGGTTTCTAGAACCTGGGATTTGAGATTGTATGTTGTTATATTTCAGTATATAATGATGTATGTTGGATGAATGATGTACTCGTGACGTACGAAATCCGGGTGTGAAGATAGACCGGATTTCGGGGCGTTACACTCGAAGTTGTAGAGTCTATTGATGCCGAAGTCAAGTCAAGGATCGTAGACTACACTCTGAGTCGTAGAGTCTATTGATTACATGCAGAGATCGTAGTCGAGTAAGATTAGATGAAGACATCGAGCACAAAGACAGAAATCGTAGAGTGTCAAGATCTGATCCCGAAGTTGTAGCGTCTGCACAGCCGAAGCTAAATCGTAGAGTGCAGAACTATGACCTCAATAGTTGTTCTCACAATGCATAGGCAGAATCATAGAGCAAATACGATTCTCAACTAATGAGCACTCCCAAAATATCCAAAGGAACAAAGCCTCTGGTTGGCACTGCAAAAATACATCCCACCTGAAGGGAACTAGAGATCACTCAACGAATGTCTTGCAAGCTAACAAAAGATCTAAGCACCAACCTAATCAGCATCAAGATTAAGTTGTGAAGTCATTCGAGATGAAGTCTTCCACAAGGAGATCAGAAGAAGACTTCAGTAACTGACAAAGGAAAGTCAGCAAGTGTAGTAGCTGTCATGTGATAAGATGACAACGATCTTGGAAGTCTTCAAGATCGTAGTGTTTGCCAAACAAAGAAAGTATTGATGGACTGCATACAGATATATTGGACAGCTTCTGAAGAACAAGGCTAAAGTGATTAAGCATTGCGTCAGTCCATTGATGATAAGTGAATGGGAGATCACAAAGAGAAAGCGAGCTGGACGCGCCACAAATCTGAAGTGTCTTGATATTCAGAAGGAACCAGAACAAAGAAGTCAAGCCATTAGTATCTGAGAGCAGTCGAGGTAAACAGAAGTGTTGAAGCACTGCACAAAAGGAAGAAGAAGTGTTCTACATTGAAGATCCAATCAATAATATTCAAGATCGTAGTGTTGTTGTAATGTCCCAAGAGTTTGATCATATAATATATGATAATGATATTTAGAGAAAGATAATGAACGGGTCAAAGAATATGTAATACTCAAATATAATTGAGTCTAAGTAAATATTATGAAATAAAACTTGTAAGAATTTATTATCAAGAATGGTGAGAGTAGAAAATATAAAACCTATATTAAGGTAATGTGTTGAAGTTATTCAATGAATAGATTTGAGGAAAACCTGAGTAAGGTAGGGTTTCGGTGACTCCGAGGATGGAATCCTTATAAGGAGGGAAGGATGTGACATCCCATATTTTTAGAAATTATAAATGAGAATTTTATAAATAAAAGTATTATTTATGAGATATGTTGGGTGTGAGTATGTGTATGTTATATATTGTAGAATATGTGAATTGATGTGAAGAGAATGTTATATATTAATTTTAATATATATAAATATTTAATTGAATTATTTATTGAGTTATATAAATAAAAAAAAATTTATTATAGAGTAATGTAATTAAGTGTAGTAGATTAATTAAATGAATATTTAGTATTTAATTTAATTAATAAAATAATTTATGTTATAGTTCTAATTTAATTGAGATAATTAAATTATATGAGTAATGTGATAATTGTTACACAAAATTATAATTAACAAGTAAATATAATTATGTGACAATTTGATGAGATTGATTGATGTTAAGCTATTGATTAATTAAAATAATGAGTATTTGCCAAACATGGTCTTAGGCTTTTCAAGTTCAAATTGGTGTAACATATGTATTAACTAGTAATTAGTATATCTAATAATTACTAGGAGTTAGATATATTATATATTACTAGTATTGTATATTATATGTATATACTACAAGTTAGTATGTTAGTTTTAGAAAACAAACTAAAGAAAGAAGAAGAGAGTTAGAGAGAGTTGTAGGAGAAGAAGAAGAGGAAGAAAAAGAAGAAAAATGGAAAGTTTTGAGAAGACAAAACAAGCCCCATCATCATCATCTCCATCTCTCTCTTAAATTCATACTAATAAAGTTATAATCTAAATTCTTTGTTTTAATTATATTTTTATATTCTTCATAATGTAGATAATTGTTATGTAGAAGTTGTATTGAGAAATTGAGAGAGATAGAGAGAAATAGAGGAATTGAGATGAGCTAGAAGAAGAAGAAAAAAAAAACTAGAAGAAGGTAACTTCTAAACTCTTATTTAATCCTTGATTTTTTTTGGGTAGATTTATGTTCTAGGGTAGTAGATCATGCTTAATCTGTTTGTATTGGTTTAATCTGGGATTATCAAGAATCAAACAAGAGGATTCAAGGAAGAAAATGAAATGGAAAGAAAATTTGAAGAACAAAATTCGTAGGTTTTTAGTAATTGTGGACATATCTTGTGAAATTCATACATCTTTGGGTATAAAGAGTTAGAAAGTGAGCCTTATATCAAATCGAAGATATGGAAGTAAGCTATGTTCTGAAAGTGGAATCACATGAAAACTCTTCGTAGATTTCTTGCAATGTCTGTTTTAGTAAGGCTGGTCCGAAGGGAAAATAATCTTTCCAGAAAATCAAAACTGTTACGGTTTCTGACTTTGAAAAATTCATATAAATTCGTGTGTTTTGAATCTGAAGAAACTTAAAACTGTAATGTTGTAGATATGGAAGTTTATTAGCTACACTTGCGAGATTGAGCCATTTTATGGACCGGATCATGTCCGAAATAAATTATTTAGTAAGGATGTCCAGAAAATAAAATTTTCTAGACTAGTTGATGAATTACATAATCTGGTTTAGATGGATAAGGGTCTAACTTTAAGGCCTAGATGAGGTTGTAGTACACTGAGTAAGGGTTAATTCTATACAAGAAGGAACAAAAACGGACCCGTAACGAACGAGTTACTTTAAAAACGAAAACAACGTTTTGTTAAAGAAATTGTGAAGAGGAGTTTTATAATTCTGTTTGAATTAAGATTTTGGGTGATGATATATTTTGGATGATTAAAAATATGTTTTGACATATGTAATGAGTATAGATATGGGTTATCATATTCTATGCATAATTAACCATTTAAGATCAACATTTGAGATAAGTTAATGTGTGCACATAACGTGCTCGATAAAATGCCTAAGAGTAATAGTGTTTTCTAAACTTTGGTATACAAAGTATAACTAATGGCTAATATTGGATATCTAAGTATGAAAAGATGATAATACAAGAATAATAATGGAAAGAAATCGAAAAGGGTAATTTTTGATTTATGAAGGAAAATTAAACATGTAAACAATGTGTTGAATATGCATTTTTGAAACCAAAGTGGTATAATAAAATGGTGTGATATACGCACATTAAACTACAAGTATGATAGTCTAGCATGTGTGGTGATGAAAATGAAAAATAAAACCTAGTTGCATATAAAATTGTTAGATGTCTATAAAGACACTATAAAGGATAATAAGATAAAGCAAGGTCTTAGAATAAATTTGACCATGAGATTGAGTATTGATTTAATTTATTATCAATCTCACATACAGTGTAAGTTGTGTAAGGACGCGAAGTATTAGTGTGTTGGTAAAACGCCGGTAAAGGCAAGTCTTTCAGTTCCTTTTTGCTATGTGAACTTGATGATGATCTACTTTAAAATTTTAGTGTATGATGTATTATATATATGTCAAAAGTATGAAATGTGAAAGTCAATCTATGACTATGATGATTGAACTATGAATGTTGATTGAGTAAGGAACTCAATCTTTATAGTTGTTATGTGAACTATAACATGTATGCTATGTTTGGTTATGATTATTCTTGTATGTTGAGCATGTTATTATGTGTTACGTGATGCATGAAAATTGTTAGATTTTGCTGAGCTGTCGAGCTCATTCTTACAAATAACCATTTTTGCAGATTCAAGAATTGAAGGTAACGCTATGTGCTACTTGATTGTTATGGATCAAAAGTGATATATGAAGATTTAATATCCTAGCTAAGTTGTTATTCTTGTAAACCATGTCTAATGTTTGAATAATGTATTAATGTTGAATTGTAATTTTGTTTTATGTAATGTAAACTATTGTAGTATTAAAATGATTCTCGAGATATTTAGATGTAAAGGTTCAAGGTTTTGGGAACGAGGATAGTTTGTAATAGAAAATTTTAATTATTCCGCAAATTTCAATGGTTGTATTATCGTTTAATGATGTAAAAATAGAGGTTGAATGTATTATTAACGACCAAAATCGATAATTAAATTGTATGAATTTTGGGGTCGTTGCAGTTGGTATCAAAGCGGTAGGTTATAAACCTTAGGTAGGAGTACCGTAGGCTATAAACTTAGAGAAAAGAAGTGAAGATAATGAAAGAATAAACTCAGATAGAGTTTGAGCAATAAGAAGTACTGTAAGAAACGTATAAATGAAGGGATTCAAAGAAGAATCTCGCAAGAGTTATAAGGAATATGAATCTGGGGTTACCCAACTCCAATAACAAGGATGTAAGGTGATAATAAATAGACAATGTCTATAAGAAGAGAATGATAAAGAAGTTAAGAATATAGATTTATATCTAAGTGGTACAATTGTACTCTTTTGTAGTTGATGTATGGTATCTGGGCTAAACGATTCCTTCATAGAGTGGAGGTGTATATGAACTAGCAACTCGGAACCTAGTTTGTTGGTTGTTTGTGGGAAACCACTAAGCGTACCATATTGAAACTGGTAGAGACTCGATGTGTACCAAGTATAGAAAGTGGATACGTATGATGAAGTGTAGAACTTGAATGAAATATTGAGCAATGTAAATGAAGTTAGGAATTCTTAAAGGAAGAATTGTTATATAAACAAGAAGATTCAAAGAAGAATCTTGAAGAGATGTAAAGATAAGAAATGGAAGTTTCCTAACTCCAAAAGCCAAGATAAAGAATAATGTCGTAAATGATGAAAAAGAGAAAGAAAGAGGATCGTAAAACAAAACGATCACGAGTTAAGAAAAGAATTTTAAGGGAGACGATTATAGAATAAGATCGCAACGTGGTCTGTTTAAGTTATAAAAGAAAGATGGTCTATAATGTTTGAATAATTATAGCTTAATACTATGAAGATGGTGTACTATGAAAAAATACGAGATAACTCATGAGGAGTTATTGATAATGTGATACGAGGAATTCGTATCGAGCAAAGAACAAGTTAAGATTAAGATAGAGTTAGGTGGGATTTCAATTGATGACTCGTGTGATGGCTGAGTTGTATAAATCTTTGTATGGGCGAGGGTTTTGTGCTTGCACTCGGTTTATCATATTGATAATCATTGGAATGTTGGTGTCGCGTTATCTATGTATATGTGGCGAAAAGGTGATTCTTTACTCATGTGTATGTTTGATAGTTAGAAACTATTAAGATTAGACAGATATTATTAGGATTAGGCGCGATTCTTAAAACTAATGCATATGTTAAGTTCGTGACTCATAATAATATGTTATGTTTTGAACTCCTCAGCGAATGGACGCCTATGGTCTGACTAGGATAAGTTCTTAAACTTATATTATTGTGGTAAGTCCTGAACTTCCAATGTGAGATAAGTTTGATGAACTGGGGTATAATTAAGTTATGAATGGAGTATTGAGGATGATGGGAATAGATAGATCTTTTAAGCAATGAATCATTACAGAAAGTGGAGTTGATGGTGGAAGCATAAGTATTTTAAATCTACTAGCTATGCTAGACTTTCGAAATTTATTGACTTCGTGCTGATGTTTACACTTCTATTTTATTGAAAAACATTGGATCAAATGATGGAACCAATGAGTTTTAACAATAATATCAATTATTCAGATGTTCATGCTAATTGTTTCGCCAGACAAAAATGATTTTGAGTATATCAAAATGTATTTTATATCATTAATGCATCATGTAACCTGGTGCAAAGATGATAAAAATGATGGAGTTATCAATGCAGTATTACCTAGTGTTGGATGTGATCTAAGGATTGTCAGCCCACTATGGTATGATGTAGTATGATAAAATCACCAAATGACGAAATCCTCAACGGACTGTAAATACAGTGCGGTATCATGACGTCATAAGAAGATTTTTGAGATTTCTTTGAGATATGAGAATACATATGTATGTATGTATGTATATGTATATTTTGGTTGATGTCCGAATTGTTGTAGAGGTCTATGCTATTTGATTCAGCTAGACAAATATTGAAAGATGTTCATGAAATTCAAGAGTTTCTTGAGAAGTTATGCCAAACCAAATTATTTTGGTGCGGATTCAGATGTTGAAAAGCTGAGATGAACAACCCTATTATTAGGGGTTGCGCTTAGTTTTATACTTTTATATTTGAAATGTTTGTATACAATACATGTACAATAGGTTGATCACTTAGAGTACTTGCGGAGGGTGTTTTCAGTTTTTGTGATTGATAAACATTCTGCCAAAGAGGGTTTAAAGTTTAAAGAACTGGGGGTGAAGCACTATTAATCCTAGAGAATAGAGTTCATGGTCTTGTGACCCTCAGCATGATTCGTAAGCTTTTAAATTCCTGAGTTATTCATACTACTTCCCAATTATTGAACAATTGTGGAGGATTCTTGTTATTCTGCAATATGGAAGTGAAAAAGAAAAGTATTCCTTAGAAAGAAGTAAGTCGTAAAATGCGACACTGAATGATGGATATGTTGAATAAGTGAGAAAAGAAATTTTGAAGTGAGAAGGATGTGAGTTATCAAAGAATAATGTGAAACTTTTAATAAAAAAGTTTAATAATTGTAGAATGATGTTTGTGGAAAGAAAGTGATTGTAGAAACCAATGAATTGATGAAGTAGTGACGTAAAAATCTACTTTGATAGATTGAATGAATAAAGATTAATAAATAAATAAATAAAAAATTTCGAGGACGAACTTTTTAGAAGAAGGGGTGAATGTAATGTCCCAAAAGTTTGATCATATAATATATGATAATGATCCTTATAGAAAGATAATGAACGGGTCAAAGAATATGTAATACTCAAATATAATTGAGTCTAAGTAAATATTATGAAATAAAACTTATAAGAATTTATTATCAAGAATGGTGAGAGTAGAAAATATAAATCCTATATTATGGTAATGTGTTGAAGTTATTCAATGAATAGATTTGAGGAAAACCTAAGTAAGGTAGGGTTTCGGTGATTCCGAGGACGGAATCCTTATAAGGAGGGAAGGATGTGACATCCCATAATTTTAGAAATTATAAATGAGAATTTTATAAATAAAAGTTTTATTTATGAGATATGTTGGGTGTGAGTATGTGTATGTCATATATTGTAGAATATGTGAATTGATGTGAAGAGAATGTTATATATTAATTTAATATATATAAATATTTAATTGAATTATTTATTGAGTTAAATAAATAAATTTTGTTTTGATTATAGAGTAATGTAATTAAGTGTAGCAGATTAACTAAATGAATATTTAGTATTTAATTTAATTAATATAATAATTTTATGTTATAGTTCTAATTTAATTGAGATAATTAAATTATATGAGTTATGTGATGATTGTTACACAAAATTATAATTAACAAGTAAATATAATTATGTGACAATTTGATGAGATTGATTGATGTTAAGCTATTGATTAATTAAAATAATGAGTATTTGCCAAACATGGTCTTAGGCTTTTCAAGTTCAAATTGGTGTAACCTATGTATTAACTAGTAATTAGTATATCTAATAATTACTAGGAGTTATATATATTATATATTACTAGTATTGTATATTATATGTATATACTACAAGTTAGTATGTTAGTTTTAGAAAACAAACCAAAGAAATAAGAAGAGAGTTAGAGAGAGTTGTAGGAGAAGAAGAAGAGCAAGAAAAAGAAGAAAAAGGGAAAGTTTTTAGAAGACAAAACAAGCCCCATCATCATCATCTCCATCTCTCTCTTAAATTCATACTAATAAAGTTATAATCTAAATTCCTTGTTTTAATTATATTTTTATATTCTTCATAATGTAGATAATTGTTATGTAGAAGTTGTATTGAGAAATTGAGAGAGATAGAGAGAAATAGAGGAATTGAGATGAGCTAGAAGAAGAAGAAGAAAAAAAAAACTAGAAGAAGGTAACTTCTAAACTCTTTTTTAATCCTTTATTTTTTTTGGGTAGATTTATGTTCTAGGATAGTAGATCATGCTTAATCAGTTTGTATTGGTTTAATCTTGGATTATCAAGAATCAAACAAGAGGATTCAAGAAAGAAAATGAAATGGAAAGAAAATTTGAAGAACAAAATTCGTAGGTTTTTAGTAATTGTGGACATATCTTGTGAAATTCATACCTATTTGGGTATAAAGAGTTAGAAAGTGAGCCTTATATCAAATCGAAGATATGGAAGTAAGCTATATTCTGAAAGTGGAATCACATGAAAACTCTTCGTAGATTTCTTGCAATGTCTATTTTAGTAAGGCTGGTCCGAAGGGAAAATAATCTTTCCAGAAAATCAAAACTGTTACGGTTTCTGACTTTGAAAAATTCATATAAATTCGTGTGTTTTGAATCTGAAGAAACTTAAAACTGCAATGTTGTAGATATGGAAGTTTACTAGCTAGACAGGATAATGTCTGAAATAAATTGTTTAGTAAGGATGTCCAGAAAATAAAATTTTCTAGACTAGTTGATGAATTACAGAATCTGGTTTAGATGGATAAGGGTCTAACTTTAAGTCCTAGATGAGGTTGTAGTACACTAAGTAAGGGTTAATTCTATATAAGAAGGAACAAAAATGGACATGTAACGAACGAGTTACGTTAAAAACGAAAACAACGTTTTGTTAAAGAAATTGTGAAGATGAGTTTTATAATTCTGTTTGAATTAAGATTTTGGGTGATGATATATTTTGATGATTAAAAATATGTTTTGACATATGTAATGAGTATAGATATGTGTTATAATATTATATTCATAATTAACCATTTAAGATCAAGAGTTGAGATAAGTTAATGTGTGCACATAACGTGCTCGATAAAATGCCTAAGAGTAATAGTGTTTTCTAAACTTTGGTATACAAAGTGTCTAACTAATGGCTAATATTGGATATCTAAGTATGAAAAGATGATAATACAATAATAATAATGGAAAGAAATCGAAAAGGGTAATTTTTGATTTATGAAGGAAAATTAAACATGTAAACAATGTGTTGAATATGCATTTTTGAAATCAAAGTGGTATAATAAAATGGTGTGATATACGCACATTAAACTACAAGTGTGATAGTCTAGCATGTGTGGTGATGAAAATGAAAAATAAAACCGAGTTGCATATAAAATAGTTAGATGTCTATAAAGACATTATAAAGGATAATAAGATAAAGTAAGGTCTTAGAATAAATTTGACCATGAGATTGAATATTGATTTTATTTATTATCAATCTCACATACAGTGTAGGTTATGCAAGGACGCCAAGTATTAGCGTGTTTGTAAAACGCCGGTAAAGGCAAGTCTTTCAGTTCCTTTTTGCTATGTGAACTTGATGATGATCTGCTTTAAAATTTTAGTGTATGATGTATTATATATGTCAAAAGTATGAAATGTGAAAGTTAATATATGACTATGATGATTGAACTATGAATGTTGATTGAGTAAGGAACTCAATCTTTATAGTTATTATGTGAACTATAACATGTATGCTATGTTTGTTTTTGATTATTCTTGTATGTTGAGCATGTTATTATGTGCTACGTGATGCATGAAAACTGTTAGATTTTGCTGAGCTGTCGAGCTCATTCTTACAAATAACCATTTTAGCAAATTCAAGAATTGAAGGTAACGCTATGTGCTACTTGATTGTTATGGATCAAAAGTGATATATGAAGATTTAATATCCTAGCTAAGTTGTTATTCTTGTAAACCATGTCTAATGTTTCGAATAATGTATTAATGTTAAATTGTAATATTGTTTTGCGAATGTAAACTATTGTAGTATTAAAATGATTCTGAGATATTTAGATGTAAAGGTTAAAGGTTTTGGGAACGAGGATAGTTTGTAATAGAAAATTTTAATTATTCCGCAAATTTCAATGGTTGTATTATCGTTTAATGATGTAAAATTAGAGGTTGAATGTATTATTAACTACCGAAATCGAGAATTAAATTGTATGAATTCTGGGGTCGTTATAGTTGTTTCTACCAGTCAATAAACACTACGATCAGGTCCTTGAAGACATGTATCGGAATTGTAGAGTTTGAATAGCTGAAGACTAAAGCATTGGCAAGGTTCAATCTGAAGGGTAATATTCGGACAAGAGCTTATTGAGAGCAATGCAAAAGGACAACCTCTGATCGAGAAATCAGAAGGAGGAAATAAAGTCTTCAACCTGCCCAAGACATTAAAGAAACATCTTTGATGGGGTAGGTGAAACAGTAGACTGCAGTGTCAGAAAAGTTATGACATGTCACATCTGCAGTCTACCTCAAGCAACTCGAGATTTGTGAAGATGATTGAATAGCTTTCAATGACTACTTTCCAACGGAAAGATGGGGAAGGAGTATAAATCAGCTAGAGCTTCAAAGATCAAAGGTTACTGGAGTTGCCAAGTTTGGAGTAACAGTGGACTGTTCTAAACCATGTAAGATAGTGAGTCTGAAGGCTCACTCTACGATCCACCAAGAACACTTAGAGTCAAACAAAGAAAGAAGTAGAAGTGAGAGTTCTACAATGTAGAAGTGAGAGTTCTACTACATGAAGAGTGTTCTGAACTGCCGAGAGAAACAAGAGCATCATGTCATCTTGGTGTCCATCATGGGAAGACTCTAAGTACCATAGAGAAGAACTCACAGTTATCTTGCCAAGTCCATCATGAGAAGACATCAAGCATCAAGAAGGGAGATCACAAACGTCATCATGGTGGCTAGCATGAGAAAGTTTCTAAGTACTTAACAGAAGAGCTTACAGTCATCTTAGAAACCCATCATGTGCAGTCATCATATATCAAGAGGAATGATCTTCAAGGCAGTTATCAAGGGATCATCCAAAGTGGTTGAGTAACTGAAGAAGCTGAGAATCATGCAACACTCAACTGCACTTCAAGGGTGATCACACCAAGCTGCTAAGAAAAGAAGATGTTCAGAGAATGAAGACATCTTAGCAGCTCAGCACCAACTCTAACGAACAAACAACTCAACAAGAAGCCAGGGCCTGAGGGGTCCTTGTCCGGATGGACTAAATGAAGTTCCAAGCCTACTAGGCTTGAAGAGTTCTTAGGGAACTATAGGAGTTTCAAGGCTGCTGGCCTTCAAGAGTTCTTAGTGAACTGAAGTCCCAAGGCTGCTGGCCTTGAAGGAATCTTAGTGATTCAAGGTGCTGCCCTTCCTTAGTGGAAATCTTACTAGTTGAAAGCAGAAGAGTGGATTAGGAGCTTGAGTCTCTGAACAAGTTAAAACCCCTTGTGTCGTTTACATTATGTCATTTACATTATGTCTTTTAACTGCTATAACTTCTATGTATGTTTTAACTGCTTACCATTGAACTAACTCTACAAACAATGTATGTATGATTATGAATATATCAATGAAGGGGATCTTTTACTTATTCCGATGTGCTTGAAAAGATTCTTATGTTTGTCATGTGCTAAATTATGAGCAATACAAAATAAACCTGAAAAGAATTTGAAAGTAAAAAGGATTTATTCAACCCCCCCCCCCCCCCTTTCTAGATCTATTATGTCTACTAGGAACTAACAATTGGTATCAGAGCAGGTTCTAATGCTATATTCAAAAGCTAATCGCTTTGAGTCTGATCCCAGGCATAAACATTGTTCTAAACTTAGTTTAGTAGTAAGTCACTTGTTATATGCAGATGAGTTCACACGTTGGAAATATTGTGTACAGGTAAATGTGTATATACACCTGAAGCTACTCAGACTGGTCCATGTTCCCAAATATTATATCAACAAGACCAATCCTTGCCTATAGTCAATCTTGTAGTCTGAAGACTAGAAGAGATAGCCAAAGAGACATCAACAACACAGAGTCAATGTGACGCCCCCAAATTCGGGTCTCTTCTAACCCGACATATGGTGCTCCACGGTGCTACAGTTCACACAAACATTCAATTGAAATGCCTCAAAAGAACGAATATGTCTTATATATATTCCAAAATAATACTACCATTCCCCAGGTTCTTTATAATCGTTACATTTGTTCTTGTCATAATATCAAATATTATCATTACAAACCTATACTATTACATAGGTAATCTACAAGTTCACTTTAGCCTTCCCTTTATCCTTGTCGAATCCTTCGGTCCATTCGGTCTAAGCTGCATTCATATGGTTCAAGCAAGAGTGAGCATAACAAGTTCAGCAAGTACAACAATTTAATTTAAAAAGCATGCTCCTACCAATTTCATTTAACAATTTCATTTATCTTATTTTACATAACTTTTCACTTCTACCAATAATCTGAGTTGGAAGTTAAACACTTACCAACATATTACGCCATCTTTCTTTTATTAGTTCTTCTTTTCTAAATATTTGGAACTCAAATTCCTCCTTCAAAACAAGACTATACTTAGTCTTCTATTTATCCTGCGTCCTCTTCTCCATTTGCTTGTAGTCCTCGTTACTTCGTAGTACTTACTTAACTCGTTTCATTTCGTGGATTGAGTCTACATTGTGCATAACATTTATACCCCGTAATTTAACTTCTAACTCTGTTCTCACCATCGCCGTTATTAACTCATTCTGAGTCGCTAACATTGATAACATTTATACAAGTGCTTCACTTAACATTCCTTCTTACTTTCTGAAAATTATTTTTCTTACTTCTCATTCCCATCATACCTATTAATTACAATTATGTATATCTTTTAAGCTCAAATTCATGAATAGTGAATTTTGTATCTCACTTCTCCCTCCATAGTGTTTCTCACACTATTTTCAAATGTTCAGTGTGATCTTCTGGCGTCTAAAATAGACTAGAATATCACCAATGATCATTACGACATCGTCGTCCCAATATTAATATTCGAACAATCTGTGACGCTAATGGTACCTTCAACCATAGCACCTCACAAGAGTACCTATTAATTTGCCACCCTCTTCCTTATTTTCTACCAACGATACCCCGTACACAAATCTATCTTAGAAAAATTCTTTGCCCCTTTCAACTGATCCAATAGATCATCGATCCTTGGCCATGGGTATTTATTCTTAACTGCTAACTTACTCCTATTATGATAGTCGATACGCAACCGTAACGACTCATCCTCTTCCTTAAAATTCTCCTACCTAGTGTCATGATTAGACAACAATGATGTTCCGGTGATTTATTACCGTAAATTACTACCTTGGGTTTTCTGAAAAACTGAAGATTCACACTTTTCTTATAACAAATTATTATAGCTTTATGGTTAATCAACCCGTTTATACCGAGAATTACTTCAAATTCTCTTAACTTTATTAATACCTACCTACCGATATTTGCTTACCTTTATTATTCATGAAATAATTTCCACGAATATAATTAAGGAAAGTTATTTCCTCCTCCTCTACCTTAATGTTTAAAGGTACTTATAATCCCTTTGATATAGACTCCTAGATGAGTCTTTCCACATGTCTTACACACTTTGATCCTATGATTATGATCCCCTTGTCCCAACCCAGTATTCCCGGAGTTGAAATTCTTTCTTTTCGGCATACTGCCATTGGCTCTGCCTTGGTTCATCCCTCTACCTTGCTCTCCTTCTTCCTATCTTTCTTTGTGGTATTGAGTCAACGCCTCACTACCACTCTCTGCTATAAACACCTTCTCCAGAATGGTTCCATAGGAAAACCTCTGGAACACAACAATCCTAATAGAGAGCCAGGATTTCAGGCCCTACTCAAACCTACGAGCCTTCCTCTCCACAGTGTCCACTTGGTGTGGAGAAACCCTTGCCAATTCATTTAATTTTTCCGTCAGCATCGGGAAATCATTATTTCTAGTTTAAGTTCTAAGAACTTAATCTCCATCCTCCCTTGCATGCTTGTAGGGAAATAATTCTCAAAGAAAACCTTTTTGAATTGTTCCCATGTTACCACATCTGTTCTAGTCCCACCCTGGTGAACCTCCCACCAAAAGTTGGCATCACCTTTTATCCTGTAAGTCGCAAAAGAAGTTTTTGCGCCTCCGTACGCTTGTAATAATAAAAGCCTTCTCTATTTCTTTTACCAATGTCTGGGCCTCTATTGGGTCCGTCGTTCCTTTGAACTCCAATGGACCTACACTTTTAAATTCTTTAAAGGTAGTCGTTCTAGCTACCCTAGGTTTCGGGGGTACTCTACCCTCGGTTCGGTTGAATGCAGTCATTAATAAATTAATCAACTCTTGCATAGGGTCTTTTTGAACCCATTGATTATCATTACGTGATTCTATTTCTTGATTACGTTATCTTCTCTGTGGCGGCATTTTCTAATTAAACAAATAAAATTTCATTATTATCTATTTACTTACTTCGTTATTATTTGCCACATATCAAATCATACCATAAAAAAGCATATTAAAAGAAAATTTCTTTATATTCATATGTTCCTTCATAGTTTGAGACTATTTACAATTTGTTTTTCCATAGCCAAAAGCTATTACATTTATATCCCGCGATTTAACTCCGCAAAAGTTGGGATTTACAAAAAGACTACCCTTTTAAACAAAAGATGGTTTTATGCCACTACACACATATTTATAACTCTAACATTCTAATAATGCATAACAGCATCCTCGTATTTCTCATTTGCAATCGTCGCTACAGTATCCCGACTAATAGTATGTCGAGTCTGTCCTGATTCATTGGAATAACAAACAACTTTCAGCTTGAAATCCTTATGAGCACTCTCATGGATGTAAGACATCCGTGCTATCTTCCGATCGTTCTCCCCCAGTTCTTTATGAAGCTCATCTGTCTCCTTCTTAAAATCCCTAGCCTTATTTATCATGAGTACCTTCTCATCATGTTCTGACTCAAAATCTGCTTCTGCAGACTCCTTCGCTACATAAAGAGCACTAATCTCTTCATTCTGATTCTGCACAACTGCACTCAGTTGCACATTTTTGTAAAGCTCTGCCAGATACAATGATCTCATTGCATCTGGAGGTGATGCCTCTAGTGTAGGTACCACCGCTTCAACTGATGTTACCTCCATTCCTTCCTCCACATCATTCATCATACCAAGGTATGACGCTATATCCATATCTCCCTCGGAGTAGTCTTCCTCAGAAAAGTACTCCTCTAACTCCGACTCCTCTAAAAGCACTAATGGTACCTCTGCCACTGGTATAGGTTATAGGCTATACTCGGTTCACAAGATCTTCGCTCACTGCGTGTATATCTCTATACATCAAGCTATCGATCGACATCCTACAATAACACATAACATGTTGATTAGTACATATTACACCATAGTATAAACACGAATCACATTTAATTTATTTAAGGTTACTTTCCATTTTTTTAAATCTTTTGGTACTGAGTTTCCTCAATACCTTATTGACTCATTAAATTTAAGGAAAGCTCGAGTTTACTTCCTTCCGACTTCTCTTCCTTAACGAGGTTATTAGCCTAAGGTTCTTCCCCCCTTAAGTTTTATAACCTAATGCTTTGATACCAACCTGTGACGCCCCCAAATCTGGGTCTCTTCCAACCCGACATAAGGTGCTCCACGGTGCTACAGTTCACACAAACATTCAATTGAAATGCCTCAAAAGAATGAATATGTCTTATATATTCCAAAACAATACTACCATTCCCCAGGTTCTTTATAACCGTTACATTTGTTCTTGTCATAATATCAAATATTATCATTACAAACTTATACTATTACATAGGTAATCTACAAGTTCGCTTTAGCCTTTCCTTTATCCTTGTCGAATCCTTCGGTCCATTCGGTCTAAGCTGCATTCATATGGTTCAAGCAAGAGTGAGCATAACAGGCTCAACAAGTACAACAATTTCATTTAAAAAGCATGTTCGAAACATAGGAATCATATATCTTCAATACCTGGATAATAGTTACGAAGTACTATCAATAACTCAGAATAGCATTCCTTTTCCTTCAAAACATTTTACAATAACAATATTCAGTAAAACATCAATTCTGGTCCAAGACCATGAGCATTTCACAATTTCTTTGAAAAGGACAACCCGACACGAAGTCCGTAAGTCCGGTATATCTTACGAGAACTTTTAGGTGATCAGCCTATAGTACTCTATGTTGATCAACACTACATTCATTAAACGTGTATACGTTTAAGTTGTGGCAACCTCACGTGTCCATCGAATACTCGATGAAAATACATTTGTTTATTTATATTCAAAGCTTACCTTGAACTGCATCAAACAATTGGCATAGGATAGCGTTATCAATTCTATATGGAAAACTTGTAAAGAAATCAATCAACTCTTTCAGAAACCATTCATGCATCTCATAACTTGAATCATTTGAAAACCCGACTAACTTTAAGGTTAGACAAGCATTTAAGAAAACTTTCCTTCAAATATTCTCACAAAGAAAATTATATTTCCTTTGAGTCTTTACGGTTTCTACAACACATAACCACATAACATACCACATTAGGTCATGAATGAACATACATAGTTCCTAAAGAATCTTACCCTTCTTCTCAATCTAATTACGTATTAGATTTGTTATTTATTGGTTCCAGTTTTTTGTTATATCCTTTTAACGTTCATCTGTAACCGACTTTCTTTAACCCTAAGTGGTCATACTTAAGGCTTAATTATATCTTAATAATGTTTCATTAAGATCTTCTTTAAGTGTTAATCATTTATTCTTCATGCTCAACATGTAAACATTTTTCACTATGTAGTTCTTGAGGTTTGGCATAAGTGCCAACTATTACTTTTGGTATTGCTACATGGCAAGGCCACACATTATTTCCTGTAAACCGGACTAGCAATCGTGGCGCGAGTCCCTTTGTTACTTGTCGTATCATGCACATGCTGAGTTTTTAGGGGCTGAGGCTCACTTTGGCTCTGTGGCGCCTGGCCATTTAGGTTTGAGTCGCATGTGCTGCCACAGACTTTGTGCCAGAGATAAATTTGACAGATTTTCAAACTTGTGAGACTCTCGGACTCGTAACTTCTTCGTTATAAGTTTGAATTGGCTCGTTCAAGAGCCTACGGTTCACAAATTATATACTCTATGTGTTCATGCAAGAATTTTATCTATTCGACTTTGTTAACTAAACATTCACCTATTAGTCCATTTTTTACGAAAACGATAAACGTTCGTGAACGTTCAACGCTCGTTTCATCGTTCTAAGTCAGAATTCGGCCATTTTCGAGTCCGCAACTCTATAATGCCAAATAAGACTTATCTCCATTGAAAACCAACGTTTCCAAGCTCAATATCAAAATTCGACTTCCATTCCGAGAATTTCACGAATTCGACGATTGTCGTCTAATTGTGTGAATTCCGGCGAAACTTCGTTATTTAAGATTTGTTCTTCGTTTCAAAAGGATTTAATTCATCATACTAACATCTTGACAGCCATACTACATTAACTTATAAACATGATAAGTTATTACTTGTTCTTTGTGAGTTTGTAACTTATAAAAATACAAACTACTTATGTTTCCATTTCTCATGACTTAGGATAGTCAATGACTTCTAATCATTATTCATGCTTCTTGTTAACATACTAACTTCATTTGTGTAACCATGTTACAAGTTCATATACGTTCTTCTTAAGTTCATAACTTCATTTATTGTTTATCTTACAACATGACTTAATTACGGCTTATTAATACATAAGCCCTTCGATTCATTATTTCAACCCCTTCTTAGCATATATGTTTTATCACCGCCTACTACTCTAACAATGGAAGAGAAAAAGATTCATGGCTTAGGATTACTTACTCTTGAATAACACTTTTTAAATCTTTAATCTCCTTCTTGATGCTTGAACTTCAAACTCTATCTTTCCTAACTTTTTCTCTCAAGCAAATAAGCACTTAACTTGTTGGTGTTTTGAACAAGGTACAAATGAAGTCCAAGGCCCTCTATTTATAGGAAAGCCAAGGTTAGGGCATAAGGGTCATTAGGACCTCCCACCTCCTTAGTAACCTCCTTACTATTCCATACTTTGTCCCTAAGTAAACTTGCTCCCCACATATACTTGGCCATCACAACACTTAGCCATTAAGTTTTCTTCACTTATCCTTTACTTAATCCTTAAGTCAACTTGCTAACCACAACTCTTACTTGGCCACCACACTAATATCTTGGTCACCAAGATTTACCACATGATCATGGGTTGCCCCATGGATCACCTTAACCCATTGGATATTAGCTTGGGATTAGTTTTAATTAAATTAACTTAATCATTTGGACTTGCATTAAATTACTCTGGGCTTCCCATTACAAACTCTTGGGCTTGCATATTAATTTATATTGGACTTAACTATTTCCATACTTGGGCTAACATAATCCTTAACAAATCCCACAAATCCATTACAATTGGCTTAAAGCCTTATAACATATAATTTACGTATTAATCTCTTATTATAACTCTTATACTTATTCAACATATACGACATACCATCATTTATACATTCTCGTATAATACTTTGCATCATACTCGTATTCATTACCTTGTACAATATCTACATATAATACGATCATTACCCTAACTTCTTAACGCTTGATTTTCCTAACATTCTCAAATTAAGTCCACAGTTGAAATATTACGTTTTCCATAACTGAAATATTATTGGATATTCCATCTCACATTGATATTCTATCATTACGTATTTCTCGGAAGTTCAAAAATAATTCCTGAGCAGAAATGCGTGAATAGTGTTTTTCAAAAAATTTCTCGAAAAGCTTTTATTTTCGTCTTAGAAATTCAAACACTTTAATTCTATAATGTAGCCAAAATCCTACGATGTTCTGATATGTTTAGGTCATAGAACGACCTTCAATTAGCTTGCTCCAATAAATAATCAATTAAATTCATTTAATCCTTATAATTAAATAAAATTTTAATTCTCCTAAAAATCTGTTTTTCTCGGGCGTTACAGTCAAGCATCCACCAGCCTGAAAGATGAAAAGGCCACACATGCTAAGAAATGCTTATCCAGAGAAGAAAGAAGTTCTTCTCAAACATGTGTCTGGCCAACCAGCAGCTGGGTGCAAACTTTGTGAACTGAAGTTTGTCAAAGAACTAAAGATGGTAAGATTCTCATGCTGCATCTTCAAGACTACGACTAATTGATTAAAGGACAACAAGAGCAATAAGTTGTCAGGAGAAAAAGTGAAGCTATGTACATCAATGCCTAAACTCAGTATATCTAAGATAAAAGTGAGGCACTCAAAGAAGAGCAAAAGGAAAGGATAGAAGAAGTTAAAGAAGAAGATAGCAGAAGAAGAGGTAGAGTCATCATCCAAGGGGGAGCCAAGGAATGATGAGCCCATGTATGCCGAAGCTGAGGGGGAACCAGAAGGAGATTAGAAGCATACATCTGAGGGGGAGCTCAAAGAAGAGCAGAAGGAAAGGAGAGAAGAAGTCAAAGAAGAAGATAACAGAAGAAGAGGCAGAGTCATCATCCGAGGGGGAGCCAAGGAATGATGAACCCATGTATACCGAAGTTGAGGGGGAGCAAAGTAAAGCAGGAAAATCATCATCCCAAGGGGAGAAGGAGCAAGAAGAACAAACAGATGATTAGATGATTAGCTAATCAACAAACATCTTGGAAACATACATTGAGCCAAAAGAGGTACATCTCTAACTAGTTAGGTATGTTCTGGATCCAGGATGTAAAATGTCAGTGTATTAAATTCAACATCATTATAAATGACATTCATGATTATCTGTTTTAGAAATACAGTTGCTCACTATATATAAGATTCATTCATAACATGCATATGCACTTATTATTTTTGTCATAATCAAATAGGGGAGATTGTCAGGTATAAGCATGTGAATGATATTCCTATTTACATATGATTTGATTATGATATATATGAATGAATATGCAAGTATGTTTGCATTAACAAAAGTTATAAAGTCCTTTAATAGAGAATAGAAACATGTATACAAGGACTTAGAATGAATTGATCAAATATGTCAGGTTGATCCTACATAAGCAAAACAGCTTTGTAAAGTCCTTAAAAAGAAATGATGTACAAGGACTATAAATATAGAAAGATCAAGCATGTTAGGTTGATCTTATGATGTAATAGATAGGCTTGTCTGATCGTCGAGCACTGCACCACAAATCGTAGTCTGCCAGGAGAGTCAAGGAAAACTCGAGAGATGTTGAGGCATAATCGTAGTCTGCAAGATAGTAGATCTCGGAGTTCATAGACTGCTGGAGAGACGAGGAATGATCGTAGTGTGTCGAGTAGAACTTCCTCAGAAAGCGTAAGTCTCACCGAGGAAGTCATGTTCGTAATCGTAGAGACACACCGCCACGAGAAGACCAAACATCCGTCAAGTTAAGTCGTAAATGTAGACTACACTTAGAGTCATAGAGTCTACTGATGCTGAAGTTAAGTCAAGGATCGTAGACTACAGTCTGAGTCGTATAGTCTATTAATTACATGCAGAGATCATAGTCGAGCAAGATCAAATGAAGACATCGAGCACAAAGATAGAAATCATAGAGTGTAAAGATCTGATCCCAAAGTCGTAGGGTCTGCGCATGACAAACCAAGTCAATCAGAAGTGCGTAACTCACGACCTCAACAGATTATGCTCACAATGCATAAAGCGTAATCAGAGAAAAATATGATTCTCAACTAATGAGCACTCCCAGAATATCTAAAGGAACAAAGCCTCTGGTTGGCACTACAAAGATACATCCTACCTGAAGGGAACCAGAGAGCACTCAACGAATGGCTTGCAAGCTAACAAAAGATCTAAGCACCAACCTAATCAGCATCAAGAATAAGTTGTGAAGCCATTTGAGATGAAGTCCTCCATAAGGAGATCAGAAGAAGACTTCAGTAACTGACAAAGGAAAGTCAGCAAGTGCAGTAGCTGTCATGTGATAAGATGACAACGATCATGGAAGTCTTCCAGATCATAGTGTTCGCTAAACAAAGAAAGTACCGATGGAGTGCATACAGAGATACTAGAAAGTTTCTGAAGAACAAGGCTAAAGTGATTAAGCATTGGGTCAGTCCATTGGTGATAAGTGAAAGGGAGATCACAAGGAGAAAGCGAGCTGGATGCACCACAAATCTGAAGTGTCTTGCTATTCAAAATGGACCAGAACAAAGAAGTCAAGCCATCAGTATCTGAGAGCAGTTGAGGCAAACAGAAGTGTTAAAGCATTGCACAAAAGGAGGAAGAGGTGTTCTACATTGAAGATCCAATCAACACTGTTCAAGATCGTAGTGTTGTCTCTACCAGTCAATAGACACTACGATCAGGTCCTTGAAGACATGCATCAGAATTGTAGAGTTTGAATAGTTGAAGACTGAAGCATTGTCAATGGTTCAATCTGAAGGGTAATATTCGGACAAGAGTTTATTAAGAGCATCGATGCAAAAGGACAACCTCTGATCGAGAATCAGAAGGAGGATATAAAGTCTTCAACTTGCCCAAGACATTAAAGAAACATCTCTGATGGGGTAGGTGAAATAGTAAACTGCAGTATCAGAAACGTTATGACATGTTACATCTGCAGTCTACCTCAAGCAACTCGAGATCTGTGAAGATGTTTGAATAGCTTTTAAAGGCTACTTTCCAACTGAAGGATTGGGAAGGAGTATAAATCAGCTAGAGCTTCAAAGATCAAAGGTTGATGGAGTTGGCAAGTTTGAAGTAATGGTGGACTGTTCTAAACCATGTAAGATAGTGAGTCTGAAGGCTCACTCTACGATCCACCAAGAACACTTAGAGTCAGACAAAGAAAGAAGTAAAAGTGAGAGTTCTACAATGTAGAAGTGAGAGTTCTACTACATGAAGAGTGTTCTGAATTGCCGAGAGAAAGAAGAGCATCATATCATCTTGGTGCCCATCATGGGAAGACTCTAAGTACCATAGAGAAGAGCTCAGAATCATCTTAACAAGTCCATCATGAGAAGACATCAAGTATCAAGAAGGGAGATCACAAACGTCATCATGGTGGCAAGCATGAGAAAGTTTATAAGTACCTAGCAGAAGAGTTTACAGTCATCTTAGAAACCCATCATGTGCAGTCATTATGTATCAAGAGGAATGATCTTCAAGGCAGTCATCAAGGGATCATCCGAAGTGGTTGAGTAACTGAAGAAGCTGAGCATCATGCAACACTCAACTGCACTTCAAGGGGGATCACGCAAAACTGCAAAGAAAAGAAGATGTTCAGAGCTTGAAGACATCTTAGCAGCTCAGCACCAACTCCAACAAACAAACAACTCAGCAAGAAGCCAGGGCCTGAGGGGTCCTTGTCCGGAGGGACTAAATGAAGTTCCAAGCCTGCTGGTCTTGAAGAGTTCCTAGCGAACTAGAGGAGTTCCAAGGCTGCTGGCCTTGAAGATTTCTTAGTGAACTGAAGTCCCAAGGCTGCTGGCCTTGAAGGAATCTTAGTGATTCTTGGTGCTGCCCTTCCTTAGTGGAAATCCTGCTAGTTGAAAGCAGAAGAGTGGATTAGAAGCTTGAGTCTTTGAACCACTTAAAACCCCTTGTGTCTTTTACATTTTGTCATTTACATTATGTCTTTTAACTCATATAATTGCTATGTATGTTTTAACTATTTTCCATTGAACTAACTCTACGAACAATGTATGTATAATTATGAATATATCAATGAAGGGGATCTTTTACTTATTTCGTTGTGCTTGAAAAGATTCTTATGTTTGTTATATGCTAAATTATGAGCAATACAAAATAAACCTGAAAATAATTTGAAAGTAAAAAGGATCTATTCAACATCCCCCCCCCCCCCTTCTAGATCTATTGTGTCTACTGGGAACTAACAAAGGCAATGAAACTTTTGACATATGAAGAGGAATGCTTCAGGGTGGATTTGGTGGAAAAGGTTCTAAATGATGAAGTAGAGAGCTTGGTGGATCATGAACCTTTGAGAAATGCTATTTTGGGAAATTCAGAAATAGATGATGAGGAGATTGAAGAAATTGTTCGTATACTTGACACAACTCCACAGTTCAGGAAGTTTAAGATTCCTGTTGAGCCATTAAAGATTGCTGGAGAGTCATCAGTGAAATTAAAGCCATCTCTTAAAACACCTCCAGAACTTGAGTTGAAACCACTTCCAGACCATTTGAGGTATGCGTTTTTAAATGAAAATTCAAAATTACATGTTATTATGTCTTATGCACTAACATCTTTTCAGGAAGAAAAACTGCTTAGAGTTCTCAGAGAGTTCAAGTCAGCAATTAGGTGGACTATAACAGATATAAAAGGGATCAACTCATCTTTCTGTATGCACAAGATCCTACTAGAAGATGATAGCAAGCCTTCAGTGGAACATCAAAGAAGACTTAATCCAATAACGAATGAAGTGGTTAAGAAGGAAGTATTAAAATGGCTAGATGCAGGCATTATATATCCGATTTCAGATAGCTCGTGGGTGAGCCCAGTACAGTGTGTACCGAAGAAAGGTGGTATGACCGTAGTCTCTAATGAAAACAATGAGTTGATTCCGACGAGAACAGTGATGTGGTGGAGAGTCTGCGTGGATTACCGCAGACTTACCAAACCTACAAGGAAAGATCACTTCCCATTGTCGTTTATCGATCAGATGTTGGATGGACTAGCGGGTCATGTGACAACCCGAGAATTTTGAATATTTTTATTAATTTATTTAGGGTTCAAAATTTGAACTTAGACAGAAAATAAGTGTATGCGTTTGATATGTTTAAGAAGGAATTTTGAGGATTTCAAAATTCTGTGAATGATTTAGGTGAATTATTCAGGATTAGTGTATACGTGTTTACTGGTTTGTAAACCCTAATCTGTGATTTTGACCCTAATTGCTTAATTAGCAATTTTAATTAGGATATACTAATCCTAATTAGCAAGATTTAATTTGTGATTAAGAAATTTTAATATAATTAGAAAATCCTAATTATAATTTAGAAATATTAAATTTTTAATTTTTGGAAACCTAAATTGGAAATTTTAGAAATTAAATTTGCAAGTTTAGTGTCAAACCCTAAACCCTAAAATGGCTCAAACCCTAAACCCTAACCAAACCCTAAACCCTAAGGGTTTGGCTAATTATCTAAAATGCCATTAAAATTAAATGCTAAAAGACTATTTTGCCCTTTGTTGCATTATTGGACTTAACTTGCAAGAGTTGTCCTAGTGAGTTGCTCACCAACCCTAAACCCTAGCATTTGACAATTACCAGCTATCCCAGACGAAATTATGAGTCATTCCATTGAATCAAGTCGTTTATAGAGATTAAAAGAGAGAGAAATGGCCACTTACATTTTTATTTCTCTCCAAGACCTTCTCTCTCTAAAATCCAAAAATTAGAGTGAAAAGGGTATGATAAGTTAAGACATGATCAAATCATAGCTTCCTATAACCGGATCAAAGTCAGAATCAAGATTTGGACATTCAAAAGGTATAAAACCCTAATACTAGAAATCTTTCAATTTGATGTTAAAAGTTGTAATTGATTAGTTAAAGATGTGTAATAAGGTGTCTTTTATTGATCTGGGTTGTTAAATCCCAGATCCATAGCATCAAAATGCTCGGATTTGATGATTTTTGAAATTTGGAAAAAGGTTTAAAAGTGGCCTGACAGTCGAATGTCAGAGGCCTTAGATCTTTATATGTTATCTGTTTAGGGTGTTTAGTGTTTTGAATCTATTCTATGACATGAGTACTGTGATCTGAAACTAGAAGAAAGGTCATAGAATGTCTAGATCATAAGATATAAGCAGTCAAACTGCATTGACCGGTCATGGAGACTGAGTTTCTGGGCAACCCAGAAACCCAGATCTCGTCTGACAACGTTTTCTGATTCCTTGATCTTGCTTCAGTTAAGTGTTTTAGTTATGTTGTTGATTTCATATTGTAGTTTGACATGTTATCTACATTCTCAAACCACTAGATACCTCAGATCGTACTCAGAATCACATTTATAAGTGGTCAAACCGTCATTGACCTATATGCCGGAAGGAGATTCTGGGTAACCAGAATCTTCAAGACCCGTTTCCTGACCACTAGTTTGACCGGCCTTGATAGCTTAGATCTGTTGTTGTTAAGATGATCTGAGGTTATGTAGTTGTACAAGGACATGAGCATTACACAATGGAACATTAATATTACATTATTCATACCTGGAAGACCTAGATCCGGAGGCTAAATGTAAGACCTAGCAACTGTTCTTCATTTATGGAAAACCCAGAAATGAAGAACAACTCTGACATGATATTTGGTTGCTTAGATCTCTTACTGGTGAAATGTTTTGGACATGATTGTAAAATCCCAACTTTTTGAATAAAGATGAATTTTCTATAAATATTATTTTTGAATAATATGGAGTGAAATTGATATAATGTTATAGTTGTGGGTAATATTCATAAATTTTGCAAAGTACGCAAGTTGTTATATAATATTCGATTGGTCTGGGATATTCGTTTTAACAGGAATATTCAGATAACAAGACAATCATTGGTGGACCCCTACAATGGAATTATTATCGGATTGAGAAAATGACAAAAATACTTTTTATGAAAATAACGGCATGGAAGTTTTACCGTTAATCTGTTGAAACACCGGTGTTAAAAGTATATTGACAACCCCAAAAAAACAGTCCATTCCATCTAACCCATTCTCGAGTCGCCAAATTCATGGTATGCAGAAAATAACTACAACTTTATTACAACAATTGTCGTTCAAAATACAACAACACATATGTTGTGAGTTTTGATACTAAAATATACCAACTGTGACTTTGGACACCAACTTGGATAGCACGTCACCATTACACCTTACATAAAGGTACAGTCAAAAACTGCTTTTAGAAATTAAAACCTCCACGCCTAAAGACCACCGCTCTATTCTCTGTTACCCTCGCTTTCGACCCAAACCTACACTCTTATTACCTGAAAGCAATTGTGAAACAGAAGGGTGAGCACAACTAGCTCAGTAAAGAATATTATGACTAAAGATAAATAAATTATCAATAATCTTCATCAGTAATAAATCAGAGATTTAGAACATATGGTAGATGATAAAACTTTTCAACCATAGTTGCAGCGGAACAAGCAATCCATTATAGAGTCAAATAGACCATAAAGTTTATTATCTTCTCTATGTTAAAAGTCCACCAACAATATTTTATCCCTGTAACATCAATCAACAATTCATGTCCACAATCACATGTATAACTCATAATCGTAATTGTAGTTCTAAATTCCTTTCTTTATCCAGGACAAAGTTAATTTTCATCACCTGAAACATCAAAGATCATGGTTATACCAAATCACAGTTCATGTTCATAATCATACTAATAAATTCATCTTTACACTACGAGCCAAAGATATTCATCAACAGACCATCTTCGCACTACATGCCAAAGATATTCATCAATAATTAATCTTTGCACTACGGGCCAAAGATATTCATCAATAAGTCATCTTTGTACTATGGGCCAAAGATATTCATATCTCAAAGAAATATATAATCATTTCATAATTTATATAAACAATAATTATAACCATGTTGATCAATTCACCTTTGCACTTAAGCTAAAGATATTCAATTATACATTCAATGGTCATGATCATACCAGTCACAATTCAACTTTTCACTACTGGCCAAAGAGAACTCTAGTCATGATCATACCAATAATCTACCCATCTTTACAATCCAGTGAAAGAGAATTTCAACATCACAGTTATAAAAATGTTATATATGATAATAAAATCAATATAATCAATACATAGTTTTAATCTCCAGAGTAATATTCATAAATCAACTATAATTTGGTTAGAAAAAGAAACCAATTTTGTAGTGAATAGTACCCGTGAATAGTAACTCGTAAATAGTAACTCGTGAATAATAACTCATGAATAGTAACTCGTGAATAATAACTTATGAATAGTAAATTATGAATAGTAACTCATGAATAGTAACCCCGACATGAAAAAGTTCCAAATTTTATAAAAATTTCCAACCAATATTTTGGCATAATGATATTGAAGAAAATATCATTTTAAGAAGAATATAACACTCCTTACTATCCCTTACAATCCCTTACCTCGAAAGAGCAGTACTGGAATGTAGGATATAACGCTGAACGAACTTGCACCGTATAGCAATACTCAAAGTACTAAAATACTCACAAAAATACGCTCGATATTATAGAGAGAGAAATAGAAAGAAAACTTCAGTTTCTGGTGTGATTTTCAATTCTAACCTAAGCACCCTATTTATAGGAAAATGCTTAGAACACCAAAGCAGAAAATTTAATAAAATATTATTATATTTATATAAATTTCCTACGTACACCAAGAATCTGAATTTAGCATGCATTCAACACCAGTGGGCCCACCAACAATATAAAAAACGTTTTTCTTAATAAAAATTATTAAAACTTCAAAATCAATTATTCCTAATTTCAATAATTCATAATAAATAGCCCTTTTATCGGAAAATTCAATCTAACGAAGTTTTTATAGGAAATTCAATTCTCTACAACTTTACGTAAGAACGCTTTTTCCAAATTCCAAAACAAAATTGGACCAAATCCACATACGAACGATTTTACAAGCTATAATCAAATTTTCAATCAAGAATGGGTCCACCAACATGTTTAACATGTTTTAAACAACTTTTTGCAAAAAAAAATACTCTTCCTCCTCATATACTCATATATCTCACATTCATTGTAAAATATCATCATTATTATATTATAATAATATAATAAAATATTATTTTATCGTAAAAGATAAAATATTAATTTTAACAATTGTCACTTTAAAATTTTCTCCATCTATATCCACATAAAATCAATATTTTCTCATCATATAAATCAATAATTAATTATTCACAAATAACATTACTGTAATCACAACATCGACAACCGTGCCGCTCCTTAGAAATAGGGGGCTTTCCAATAAGAATTTCTCTTCATCGGGCGCCGCAATTAGGTGACCAAACCTCTCCTTAGATGTAACTTTCTAGACATTGCCAATAATGTTATCTAATAATATTATTCAGATAATATGAATTATTGTCTCCGATAATGGAAAATAATCGTGTAGTGACAATTATTAAAACAATAAAGAATATGAAATAACAACGCAACAATTATTAAATCAATAAAATAAAATCTTTGAATAAGAATTATCGTAATAATTATTGAGTAGTGCCTTCTTATGTAAGAACCAATAATTGGTGCAATACCGCAGTGCTACTATGCAACCACGCATATTATCGTATTTTAACCACTGTGTATTCCAACAAAGTGTTAATTGTAATAACCACGCCCGTTATTTATAAAAAAACCCTTTTGTCATTTTCTTCATCCCACATTATTCGTTATAGGGCCCATTAATGGTCGCTACTGTTGCATTTAATATTCCCCAACAGTAAAGAATATTCCACGACCAAAACTAATATTCCACGACCAAACTAATATTTTATAACCACTGCATATATTTAAAAAAATCATATATCACCCTTAACTTTAACTTTTATCAATTTAACCATTTACTGAATAGTAATTATAAGAAAAATTGAATACTTTTATTTCATAAAATTCGGGGTCTTACAATCTCCCCTCTTTACGAAATTTCATCCCCGAAATTTACGTACCTGGTATTTCGAAAAGTTGAGAATACCTTGCTTCCATTTCAGATTCTATCTCCCCTGTCATCATGATTTCTCCATTGCTTATCTCCTGTATTTCAGATATCATTCTAGAATACAGCTTCAAAAACAACGGTTAATTTAACAAATTAATATATCACATAATATCCCGATATTATGACTGACCAACAAATAAGCTTAGGTAGGACACACTAGCGAAAGATTTACTCATCTCTCTCCTCCTAGTTCTAATCCCGATCTCCGCCAGAGATCATATCCCTAAGCTCTGATACCAATTGTGATAAATGTCCCATCATGGACAAAGACCTCACAAATGGTACCTATCGATTTTCCAATCACAGAAGCTCCCGCCCCCACGGAGAGTCCGGCTTTGCATCCCCATCAACAGAAGTCATCAGCGAGAGGCTCAGGGCTCTTTACTTATAGCTCTGATACTAACTGTGTCGCCCCCAAAATAGGTCCATTCCATCCAACCCATTCTGAGTCTCCAAATACATGGTACAGAAAACAACTACAACTTTATTACAACAATTGTCGTGCAAAATACAACAACGCATATGTTGTGAGTTTTAATACCAACTATGACTCATGTCCCAACTATGGATAGAACCTCACAGTGATACCTTACATAAAGGTACAATCTAGAACTGTTTTAGAAATTAAAATCTTTGGGAAGTGCACAAGGAAACCTTCTTACATGGGATGCCATGCCTCTAGGTTATGATAGATATCATATGCCCACAAAATTATCCTTGGTTGACCCAATAGACCCCAAAGAAAAACGGGAAGATTTCTATCATATTCTTCCCAATGGTGTGTCTTCTCTTGACATATCATTATCTCCACCGTCTCTAATTGAGAATTATACTTCAACCAAACTCAAAGATTATATAGGTAGTGCTCGTATATATACTCAGCAAGTGGATGAGAATAACCCTGTCTTATGATGACACAAGGTGGTATGTCATTAGACATCTTGTATGATAGTGGCAAAACACCCTTCCAACATTAGGTTTGCCTCACCCTAGTTGATTTACTTAAATATAACTACTAAATGATGACCACCATTCTATTCCCCTGTTATCCCCCGCTCGACCCAGCTACACTCGTATTACCTGAAAGGCAAAAGGGTGAGCACAACTAGCTCAGTAAAGAATATCATGACTAAAGATAAATAAATTATCAATAGCCTTCAACAGTAATAAATCAGAGATTTAGAACATATGGTAGATGATAAAACTTTTCAACCATAATTGCAGCGGAACGAGCAATCCATTAGAAGAGTCAAATAGACCATAAAATCTATTATATTTTCTATGTTAAAAGTCCATCAACAATGTTTTATCCCTGTAACATTAATCAACAATTCATGTCCACAATCACGTATATAACTTATAATCGTAATTGTAGTTCTAAATTCCTTTCCTCATCTAGGACAAAGTTAATTTTCATCGCCTGAAACATCAAAGATCATGGTTATACCAAATCACAGTTCATGTTCATAATCCTACTAATAAATTCATCTTTGCACTACGGGCCAAAGATCTTCATAAACAAGTCATCTTTGCACTACAGGCCAAAGATATTCATCAACAAGTCATCTTTGCACTACAGGCCAAAGATATTCATCAACAAGTCATCTTTGCACTACATGCCAAAGATATTCAACAACAAGTCATCTTTGCATTACAATCCAAAGATATTCATCAGAAATTATTCATCTTTGCAATACAGGCCAAAGATATTCAGTTATATTACTGAGGATGATGCAAAATATTTTAAAGAAAATGAATCTAGTGAAACAAAAGAACAAATATTAAGGATTCGTACTTTAAACAACCCAAGTTCAAAAATACTTCATAAATAACCAGAGTGGAGTAAAATTCAAGAATGAAAATCAAAACATAGATCCAATCAAAGATAGGAATCATAATAGACAATCTTGGACACAGAGAAGAAAACTTAATTTTTCTGTGAATAATGTCGTATTTGTGAATAGTGCCATATACGTGAATAGTGTCGTATACGTGAATAGTAACTCCGACACCAAAAGATAGAAATTTCACAAAACACATCATCATGCTTCGTGAATAGTACTCATGAATAGTAACTCGTGAATAGTAACTCATGAATAGTAACTCATAAATAGTAACTCATGAATAGTAACTCATGAATAGTAACCCCGACATGAAAAAGTTCCAAATTTGATAAAAAGTTCAAACCAATATTTCGGCATAATGATATTGAAGAAATAATATCATTTATGAAGAAAATAATCTCCCTTACCTTAGAAAGAATAGTACTTCTAACTGAAATACTAGATATAGTGCTAAAAGAACTTGCACCGTATAGCAACACTCAAAGTATAAAAATACTCACAAAATACGCTTGATATTATAGAGAGAGAAAGAGAGAGAAATCTATAGTTTTTGGTGTGATTTTCAATTCTAATCTAAGCACCCTATTTATAGAAAAATGCTTAGAACACCAAAGAAGAAAATTTAATATAATATTAATATATATTTTATAAATTCCTTCGCACACCTAAGTCATCTTCTTTCAGCCATCAACATGTGAAAATGGTGCCCACAAAATGTCAAAAACGTTTTTGTTAATTAAAATAATTAAAACTTCCAAAATCAATTATTTCGAAACTTCAGAACTTCAATAATTCATAATGAATAACCCTTTTATCAGAAAATTCGAATCTCGCAACTTTTTATAGGAAATTCAATTCTCTACAACTTTACAAAAGAAAGATTTTCCAAATTCCAAACAAAAATTGACCGAAATCCATAAACGGACGATTTTACATGTTATAATCAAATTTTAGTCAAGAAATGGGCCCACAGACATGTTTAACATGTTTTAAACAACTTTTGCAACAAAAATACTCCTCCTTATATACTCATATATCCCACATTCATTCTAAATTATAAGACCCCGAATTTTATGAAATAAAAGTATTCAATTTTTCTTATAATTACTATTCAGTAATGGTTAAATTGATAAAAGTTAAAGTTAAGGGTGATATATGATTTTTTTTTTAAAATAAGCAAGTGGTTATAAAATACTCATTGTTGTCGGGGAATATTCGTTTGGTCGTGGAATATTCTTCCTGTCGAGGAATATTCGTACGACGGCACAACCTTTTGTGGGCCCCAAAACGGAAAGCGATTGGATGAAGAATACGACAAGTATAAGTTGTTTACAAATAACGGCGTAGTTGTTACCGTTAATACTTTTAGAATACCCGGTGGTTAAAACACAGTAATTCGCGTTGTTGCACAGTAGCACACGGTTTTGCACCAATTATTGATTCTTATGTAAGAATGCACTACTCAATAATTGTTATAGTAATTACTGTTCAGTATTTTATTGATTCAATAATTGTTGCGTTGATATTTTATATTACTGTTGTTTTAATCATTGTCACTACACAGTATTTTCCATTATCGAAGCAATAATTCATATTATCTGAATAATATTATTAGATAACATTATTGGCAATGTCTAGAAAGTTTTGTCTTAATGAGAGGTTTGGTCACCTAATTACGCGCCAGTAAGAAGAAATTATTATTGGAAAGCCCCTTCTTTCCTAGGAACTGCCTAGTTGTCATTATTGTGATTCTGTAATATTATTTGTGAATAATTAACTATTGATTTATATGATGAGGAAAATATTCATTTTATGTGGATATAGATGGAGAAAATTTTTAAAGTAACAATTGTTGAAAATCGATATTTTATCTTTTCTGATAAAATAATATTTTATTATATTATTATAATATAATAATGGTGATATTTTTATAATGAATGTGGGATATATGAGTATATGAGGAGTAAGAGTTGTTTAAAACATGTTAAAACATGTTAAACATGTTGGTGGACCCATTTCTTGATTGAAATTTGATTATAGCCTGTAAAATCGTCCGTATGTGGATTTCGGTCAAATTCTGTTTGGAATTTGGAAAAACTTTCTTCTGCAAAGTTGTAGAGAATTGAATTTCCTATAAAAATCGCGAGATTTGAATTTTCTGATAAAAGGGCTATTTATTATGAATTATTGATGTTCTAGAATAATTGATTTTGAAGTTTTAATAATTTTTATTAAGAAAAATGTTTTTTATATTATTGGTGGGCCCCACTGGTGTTGAATGCATGCTGAATTCAGATTCTTGGTGTACGTAGAAATTTATATAAATATAATAATATTTTATTAAATTTTCTGCTTTGGTGTTCTAAGCATTTTCCTATAAATAGGGTGCTTAGGTTAGAATTGAAAATCACAATTTAAACCAAGTTTTCTCTATTTTCTCTCTATATTATCGAGTGTATTCTTGTGAGTATTTTGATAGCTTGAGTGTTGCTATACGGTGCAAGTTCGTTCAACGTTATTTTAGTCAGAAGTACTGCTCTTTTGAGGTGAGGGATAGTAAGGGATTTTAAGGGATTGTAAGGGAGATTATTTTCTTCATAAATGATATTATTTCTTCAATATCATTATGCCGAAATATTGGTTTGAACTTTTTATCAAAATTGGAACTTTTTCATGTCGGGGTTACTATTCATGAGTTATTATTCACGATTTACTATTCATGAGTTACTATTCACGAGTTATTATTCATGAGTTACTATTCACGAGTACTATTCACGAAGCATGATGATGTTTTTTGTGAAATTTCTATCTTTTGGTGTCGGAGTTACTATTCACGTATACGGCACTATTCACGTATACGGTACTATTCATAAATACGACATTATTCATAGAAAAATTAAGTTTTCTTCTCTATGTCCAAGATTGTCTGTTATGATTCCTATCTTTGATTGGATCTATGTTTTGGTCTTCATTCTTGAATTTTACTCCACTCTGGTTATTTATGAAGTATTTTTGAACTTGGGTTGTTTAAAGTACGAATCCTTAATATTTGTTCTTTTGTTTCACTAGATTCGTTTTCTGTAAAATATTTTGCATCATCCTCAGTCCCAAGTGATGATATAACTGAATATCTTTGGCCTGTAGTGCAAAGATGAATGATTTCTGATGAATATCTTTGGCTCGTAATGCAAAGATGACCTGTTGTTGAATATCTTTGGCATGTAGTACAAAGATGACTTGTTGATGAATATCTTTGGCCTGTAGTGCAAAGATGACTTGTTAATGAATATCTTTGGCATGTCGTGCAAAGATGACTTGTTGATGAATATCTTTGGCCCATAGTGCAAAGATGAATTTATTAGTAGGATTATGAACATGAACTGTGATTTGGTATAACCATGATCTTTGATGTTTCGTGATGAAAATTAACTGTTATCTGGATGAGGAAAGGAATTTAGAACTACAATTACGATTATGAAAGTTATACACGTGATTGTGGGTGAATTGTTGATTAATGTTACTGTGGATAAAACATTGTTGGTGGACTTTTAACATGGAGAAGATAATATACTTTATAGTCTATTTGACTCTTCTAATGGATTGCTCGTTCCGCTGCAACTATGGTTGAAAATTTTTATCATCTACCATATGTTCTAAATCTCTGATTTATTACTATTGAAGGCTATTGATAATTTATTTATCTTTAGTCATAATATTCTTTACTGAGCTAGTTGTGCTCACCCTTTTGCTTCACAATTTCTTTCACATAATACGAGTGTAGCTGGGTCGAGCGGGGGCAACAGGGGAATAGAACGGTGGTCATCATTTAGTAGTTACATTTGTTGAATCAAATAGGGTGAAGTGAAGCCAACGTCGGAAGGGTGTTTTGCCACTATCATACAAGATGTCTAATGACATACAACCTCGTATCATCATAAGACAGGGATGTGCTCATCCACTTGCTGAGTATATATACGAGCACTACCTATATAATCTTGGAGTTTGGTTGAAGTATAATTCTCAATTAGAGATGGTGTAGATAATGTTATGTCAAGAGAAGACACACCATTGGGAAGAATATGATAGTAATCTTCTCGTTTTTCTTTGGGGTCTATTAGGTCAACCAATGATAACTTCCCATGTACGAAGGTTTCCTTGAGTACTTCACAAAGGTTTTAATTTCTAAAACAGTTTTTGACTGTACCTTTATTTAGGTGTCATGGTGACGTGTTATCCAAGTTGGTGTCCAAAGTCACAGTAGCTACACTTTTATTACCTGAAAGGAATTGTGAAGCAAAAGGGTGAGCACAACTAGCTCAGTAAAGAATATTATGACTAAAGATAAATAAATTATCAATAGCCTTTAACAGTAATAAATCAGAGATTTATAACATATGGTAGATGATAAAACTTTTCAATCATAGTTGCAGCGGAACGAGCAATCCATTAGAAGAGTCAAATAGACCATAAAATCTATTATCTTCTCCATGTTAAAAGTCCACCAACAATGTTTTATCCTCGTAACATCAATCAACAATTCCTCGCCCACAATCACGTGTATAACTATAATCGTAATTGTAGTTCTAAATTCCTTTCCTCAACCAGGACAAAGATAATTTTCATCACCTGAAACATCAAAGATCATGGTTATACCAAATCACAGTTCATGTTCATAATTATACTAATAAATTCATCTTTGCACTACGGGCCAAAGATATTAATCAACAAGTCATCTTTGCACTACAGGCCAAAGATATTCATCAACAAGTCATCTTTACACTACATGCCAAAGATATTCAACAACATGTAATCTTTGTATTACGAGCCAAAGATATTCATCAACAAGTCATCTTTGCACTATATGCCAAAGATATTCAACAAAAGGTCATCTTTGCATTACGAGCAAAAGATATTCATCAGAAATCATTCATCTTTGTACTACAGGCCAAAGATATTCAGTTATATCATCATTTAGGACTGAGGATGATGAAAAATATTTTAAAGAAAATGAATCTAGTGAAACAAAAGAACAAATATTAAGGATTCGTACTTTAAACAATTCTAGGTCAAAAATACTTCATAAATAACCAGAGTGGAGTAAAATTCAAGAATAAAGATCAAAACATATATCCAATCAATGATAGGTTTTGGACACAGAAAACAAAATTTAATTTTTCTGTAAATAGTGTCTACGTGAATAGTGTCGTATACGTGAATAGTAATTTTGACACTAAAAGATAGAAATTTCACAAAAATATCATCATGCTTCGTGAATAGTACTCGTGAATAGTTACTCATAAATAGTAACTCATGAATAGTAACTCGTGAATAGTAACTCATGAATAGTAACCCCGACATGAAAAAGTTCCAAATTTGATAAAAATTTCCAACCAACATTTTGGCATGATGATATTAAAGAAAATATCATTTTAAGAAGAATATAACACCCCTTACTGTTAACGCCAAGATCTTCTGCCACATCTCAATCATGTAAGACGCCCCGATCCTGCACAGTAAACACAGTCAACACCAAAAGCTTGACGCCTGGACCATCGGGGGATAGCTCAGGCGTGAGAGTCAGTATAGACCATTGCAAGGGTTAACAATCGAGGATAAAAATGTCTAGTGTTAGAGAGATAAAAAAAATGTGTGTTGTGTGTATGCGTACCTTCTCTTGGAGATTTCCTTGTTAGGTTATACTCTCTCTTTTCGGGTTTATCGTACACCAACTCATATCCGACATACTCTTTACTCCCATCGATCTCAAATTTGGATGCATACAGATTGTCACCTTTTTCCCATTGTACATGTCACCGGCCGGATATAATCCCATCTACATTAATGATCTACAGACTTTTGGTCAACAGCCTTCCTTTTTCATCATTACAAGTCAAAGACTTGGATATTAAAAGATCTGATGGACCAACCAATTGACACCGTCCAATATTACGGAGATATGATGTAAGGATTAGACCCAATAACTTTAAGACCCAATAGTGGAGACCCAATGGACTAATTAAACAACTAAGCCCAATCCATAAGGCCCAATAGGAGAAATATCATGACCCAACACTTACTATCCCTTACAATCTCTTACCTCGAAAGAGCAGTACTGGAATGTCGGATATAACGCTGAATGAACTTGTACCGTATAGCAATACTCGAAGTACTAAAATACTCACAAAAATACGCTCAATATATAGAGAGAGAAATAGAGAGAAAACTTCAGTTTCTGGTGTGATTTTCAATTCAAACCTAAGCACCCTATTTATAGGAAAATACTTAGAACACCAAAGTAGAAAATTTAATAAATAATATTATTATTTTTCTAAAACCTACTACGCACACTAATTGAATCAAGAGATCAGCCACCCACTCAATTAAAGTAACAAAAACGTTTTTCATGCAAAAGTCACTTAAAACTCCAAAAATAATAATAATCAATTAATCCGGAACTTCAATAATTCATAATAAATAGCCTTTTTTATCGTAAAATTGAATCTTTTAGTTTTTATAGGAAATTCAATTCTACAACTCAAGTGTAAGAAAGTTTTTCCAAATTCCAAAATGTAAATTGAATCAAATCCATATACACACGATTTTGCTGTGCTATAATTAAATTTTAGTCAAGAAATGGGGTCCACAACACACACAAAACATGTTTTAAACAACTTTTGCACAAAAAATACTCTTCCTCCTCATATACTCATATATCCCACATTTATTGTAAAAATATCATCATTATTATATTAATATAATATAAAATATATTTAAATGAATTATTTTATGAGAAAAGGATAAAATATTAATTTTCAACAATTGTCACATTAAAAATTTTCTCCATCTATATCCACATAAAATCAATATTTTCCTTATCATATAAAATAATTAATTATTCACAAATAATAATATGTAATCATAATATTGACAACCAGCAAGGTTCTAAGAAAGAGGGGCTTTCAATAAGGATTTCTCTCATCTGGCGCCATGCAATTAGGTGACCAAACCTCTCCTTAGATGTAACTTTCTAAATATTGCCAATAATATTATCTAATAATATTATTCAGGATAATATAAATTATTGTCTAGATAATAAAAAAATACTTTGTGTAGTGACAATTATTAAAACAACAAGAATATGAAATATCAATGCAACAATTATTAAATCAATAAAATAAAATACTAAAGCAAGAATTATCGTAATAATTATCGAGTAGTGCCTTTCACGTAAGAATCAATAATTGGTGTAATACCATGCCATCGTGCAACAACACGACATCGTATTTTAACCATCGGGTATTCCAACAAGTTAATTGTAAAGAACTCACGCCAATTATTTATAAAAACCCTTTTGTCGTTTTCTTCATCCAACAGATTATTCTTATTATGGGGCCCATAATGCCTTGCATAAAATCGCATTTAATATTCTCCTACGTAAAGAATATTCCACGACCAAACGAATATTCCCGATAATAATAAGTATTTTATAACCACTTGCTTATTTAAAAAAATTCATATATCACCCTTAACTTTAAACTTTTATCAATTTAACCATTTACTTGAATAGTAATTATAAAAAATTGAATACTTTTATTTCATAAAATTGAGGGGTCTTATAATCTCCCTCCTTATGAAATTTCGTCCCCGAAATTTACGCACTCGGTATTTCAAAGAGTTGAGAATACCTTGCTTTCATTTCGATTCCATCTTCCCGTCATCATGATTTCTCCATTGCTCATCTCTTGTATTTGAGATATCATTCTAGAATCTGACTTCAAAAAAGGGTTAATTGAACAAATTAACATATCACATAATATCCCGATATTACGACCGACAAACAAATAAGCTTAGGTAGGACACACTAGCGAAGGATTTACTCGTCTCTTCCCTCCTAGTTCTATTCCCTTATCTCCGCCAGAGATCATATCCCTAAGCTCTGATACCAAACGTGACTCATGTTCCAACCATGGACAACATCTCACAGTGGTACTATCGGGTTTGCCATACAGAATCCGGCGCCCCCCCCTGAGAGTCGGCCGGTGCATCCCCCATCAACAGGAAGTCACGAGCAAGAGGCTCGGGGCTCTTTACTTATAGCTCTGATACCAACTATGACAACCCCAAAATAGGTCCATTCCATCCAACCCATTCTAAGTCGCCAAATACATGGTACAAAAAATAACTACAACTTTATTAATACAATTGTCGTGTAAAATACAACAACACATATGTTGTGAGTTTTGATGCAAATATATACCAACTGTGACTCTGGACACCAACTTGAATAGCACGTCACAATGGCACCTTACATAAAGGTAAAGTCAATAACTGTTTAGGGAGAACCTCCATAGCTAAAGACCACCATTCTATTCTCCTGTTACCTCGCTCAATTCAAATTTACACTCTTATTACACGAAAGGAATTATAAATGAAGGGTGAGCACAACTAGCTCAATAAAGAATATTATGACTAAAGATAAATAAATTATCAATAGTCTTCATCAGTAATAAATCAGATATTTAGAACATATGGTAGATGATAAAACTTTTCAACCATAATTGCAGCGGAATGAGAAATCCATTAGAAGAGTCAAATAGACTATTAAGTCTATTATCTTCTCCATGTTAAAAGTCCACCAACAATGTTTTATCCCTGTAACATCAATCAACAATTCCTGTCCACAATCACATGTATAACTCATAATCGTAATTGTTGTTCTAAATTCCTTTTCTCATCCAGGACAAAGATAATTTTCATCACCTGAAACATCAAAGATCATGGTTATACCGAATCACAGTTCATGTTCATAATCATACTAATAAATTCATCTTTGCACTACGGGCCAAAGATATTCATCAATAGACCATCTTTGCACTACAAGCCAAAGATATTCATCAGAAATCATTCATCTTTGCACTACGGGCCAAAGATATTCATCAATAAGTCATCTTTGCCAAAGATATTCATATCTCAAAGAAATATATAATCATTTCAGAATTTATATAAACAATAATTATAACCATGTTGATCAATTCACCTTTGCACTTAAGCTAAAGATATTCAATTATAAATTCAATGGTCATTATCATACCAATCACAATTCAACTTTTCACTACTGGCCAAAGAGAACCCAAGTCATGATCATACCAATAATCTACCCATCTTTACACTCCAGTGAAAGAGAATTTCAACATCAGGGTTATAAAAATATTATATATGATAATAAAATCAATATAATCAATATATAGTTTTAATCTCCAGAGTAATATTCATAAATCAATTATAATTTAGTTAGAAAAATGAAACCAATTTTGTAGTGAATAGTACCCGTGAATAGTAACTCATAAATAGTAACCCGTCGTGAATAGTAACTTATGAATAGTAACTCGTGAATAGTAACTCGTGAATAGTAACTCGTGAATAGTAACTCATGAATAGTAACCCCGATATGAAAAAGTTCCAAATTTGATAAAAATTTCCAACCAATATTTTGGCATAATGATATTGAAGAAAATATCATTTTAAGAAGAATATAACACCCCTTACTATCCTTTACAATCCCTTACCTCGAAAAGAGCGAAGATGGAATGTTTGGATATAATGAATCTGAAACGAAACTCTTGAGTATAGCAATACTCAAAGTACTAAAATACTCACAAAAAATACGCTCGATATTATAGAGAGAAAGAGAGAGAAAACTTCAGTTTCTGGTGTGATTTTTAATTCTAACCTAAGCACCCTATTTATAGGAAAATGCTTAGAACACCAAAGCAGAAAATTTAATAAATAATATTATTATTTCTTTAAAACCTACTACGCACACTAATTGAATCAAGAGATCAGCCACCCACTCAATTAAAGTAACAAAAATGTTTTTCATTCAAAAGTCATTTAAAACTCCACAAATAATAATAATCAATTAATCCGGAACTTCAATAATTCATAATAAATAGCCCTTTTATCAGAAAATTCGAATCTCGAGGCTTCGTATAGGAAATTTAATTATCTACAACTTTGCAGAAGAATGTTTTTCCAAATTCAATTGGCCGAGAAATCCACATGATGACGATTTTTACAGCTATAATCAAATTTCGATCAAGAAATGGGGTCACCTGACACACACAAAACATGTTTTAAACAACTTTTACAACAAAATACTCTTCCTCCTCATATACTCATATATCCCACATTCATTGTAAAATATCATCATTATTATATTAATATAATATAATAATATATTTAAATGAATTATTTTATCAGAAAAGGATAAAATATTAATTTTCAACAATTGTCACATTAAAAATTTTCTCCATCTATATCCACATAAAATAAATATTTTCCTTATCATATAAATCTATAATTAATTATTCACAAATAATATTACAGAATCACAATATTGACAACCAAGCAGCTCCCAGGAAAGAGGGTATATATGAGTATATGTTGTTGTTGAAAATTGATATTTTATCTTTTCTGATAAAATAATTTATTATTATATTTTAATCATATAATAATGGTGATATTTTTACAATGATTGTGGTATATATGAGTATATGAGGAGGAAGAGTATTTTTGTTGCAAAAGTTGTTTAAAACATGTTAAACATGTCGGTAGACCCCATTTCTTGACTGAAATTTGATTATAACCTGTAAAATCGTTCGTATGTGGATTTCGGTCAATTTCTGTTTGAAATTTGGAAAAACTTTCTTCTGCAAAGTTGTAGAGAATTGAATTTCCTATAAAAAGACGCGAGATTCAAAATAATTGATTTTTGAAAGTTTTAATTATTTTTAATAACAAAAACATTTTTTTTATTTTTGTTATTATTTTTTGGCTGAATTCAGATCTGAGAAAGTGGGCGTAAGAATTTTTGATATATATATATATTAATATTATATTAAATTTTCTGCTTTGGTGTTCTAAGTATTTTACTATAAATAGGGTGCTTAGGTTAGAATTGAAAATCACACCAGAAACTAAAGATTTCTCTCTTTTTCTCTATATATCGAGCATTTTTGTGAGTATCTTAGTACTTCGAGTATTGCTATACTATGCAAGTTCTTTAGCACTATATCCAAAGATTCCAAATGTAAGTACTATTCTTTCTGAGGTAAGGGAGATTATTTTTTTCATAAATGATATTATTTCTTCAATATCATTATGTCGAAATATTGGTTTGAATTTTTTATCAAATTTGGAACTTTTTCATGTCGGGGTTACTATTCATGAGTTACTATTAATGAGTTACTATTCATGAGTTACTATTCACGAGTACTATTCACGAAGCATGATGATGTTTTTTGTGAAATTTTTATCTTTTGGTGTCGGAGTTACTATTTACGTATACGACACTATTCACGTATACGGCACTATTCACTGATAAAACACTATTTACAAAAAAATTAAGTTTTCTTCTCTGTGTCCAAGATTGTCTATTATAATTCCTATCTTTGATTGGATCTATTTTGGTCATCATTCTTGAATTTTACTCCACTCTGGTTATTTATGAAGTATTTTTGAACTTGGGTTGTTTAAAGTACGACTCCTTAATATTTGTTCTTTTGTTTCATTGGATTCGTTTTCTTTAAAATATTTTTCATCATCCTCAGTCCTAAATGATGATATAACTGAATATCTTTGGCCTGTAGTGCAAAGATGAATGATTTCTGATGAATATCGTTAGCTCGTAATACAAAGATGACCTGTTGTTGAATATCTTTGGCATGTAGTGCAAAGATGACTTGTTCATGAATATCTTTGGCATGTAATGCAAAGATGACTTGTTAATGAATATCTTTGGCCGATAATGCAAAGATGACTTGTTGATGAATATCTTTGGCCCGTAGTGCAAAGATGAATTTATTAGTAGGATTATGAACATGAACTGTGATTTGGTATAACCATGATCTTTAATGTTTCAGATGATGAAAATTATCTTTGTCCTAGATGAGGAAAGGAATTTTGAACTACAATTACGATTATGAGTTATACACGTGATTGTGGACAAGAATTGTTGATTGATGTTACAGGGATAAAACATTGTTGGTGGACTTTTAACATGGAGAAGATAATAGATTTTATGGTCTATTTGACTCTTCTAATGGATTGCTCATTCCGCTGCAACTATGGTTGAAAATTTTTATCATCTACCATATATTCTAAATCTCTGATTTATTACTGTTGAAGGCTATTGATAATATATTTATCTTTAGTCATGATATTCTTTACTAAGCTAGTTGTGCTCACCATTTTGCTTCATAATTCCTTTCAGGTAATAAAAGTGTAGCTGGGACAAGCGGGGAATAATAGGGGAATTGAATGGTGGTCTATAGATGTTGAGGGTGAGGTGAATTTATCTTGGAAGGGTGTTTTACCACTATCATAAAAGATGTCTAATGACATACAACCTTGTGTCATCATAAGATAGGGTTGTGCTCATCCACTTGCTGAGTATATTTACAAGCACTACCTATATAATCTTGGTGTTTGTTTGGAGTATAATACCCAATTAGAGATAGTAGAGATAATGATATGTCAAGAGAAGACTAACCATTGGGAAGAATATGATAGTAATCTTCTCGATTTTTTTTGGGGTCTATTGGATCAACCAAGGATAATTCTGTGGTCATATGATATCTATCATAACCTAGACGCATGGCCTCCCATGTACAAAGGTTTCCTTGAGCACTTCCCAAAGATTTTAATTTCTAAAACAGTTTTTGACTATACCTTTATGTAATGTGTCATTATGAGGTGCTGTCCACGGTTGGGACATGAGTCACAGTTAGTATATATTTGTATTTAAACTCACAGTTTAAGTGTTGTTGTATCTTGCACGACAATTGTATTAATAAAGTTGTAGTTATTTTCTGTACCATGTAATTGGCGACTCAGAATGGGTTGGATGGAATGAACCTATTTTGGGGTTGTCACATTTGGTATCAGAGCTTAGGGATATGATCTCTGGCGGAGATCAGGGAATAGAACTAGGAGGGGAGAGACGAGTAAATTCTTCGCTAGTGTGTCCTACCTAAGCTTATTTGTTGGTCAGTCATAATATAAGGATATTATGTGATATGTTAATTTGTTCAATTAACCCTTGTTTTGAAGCTGTATCCTAGAATGATATCTGAAATACAGGAGATGAGCAATAGAGAAATCATGATGACATGGAAGATGGAATCTGAAATGAAAGCAAGGTATTCTCAACTCTTTGAAATACAGTGCACGAATTTTGGGACGAAATTTCATAAGGAGGGGAGATTGTAAGACCCCAAATTTTATGAAATAGAAGTATTCAATTTTCTTATAATTACTATTCAGTAAATGGTTAAATTGATAAAAGTTTAAAGTTTCTCTCTCTATATATCGAGCGTATTTTTGTGAGTATTTTAGTACTTCGAGTATTGCTATACAGTGCAAGTTCTTTTAGCACTATATCCAGTATTCCAGTTAAAAGTACTATTCTTTCTGAGGTAAGGGAGGTTATTTTCTTCTAAAATGATATTATTTCTTCAATATCATTATGCCAAAATGTTAGTTGGGAATTTTTATCAAATTTGAAATTTTTAATGTCGGGGTTACTATTCATGAATTACTATTCATGAGTTACTATTCATGAGTTACTATTTACGAGTTACTATTCATGAGTACTATTCACGAAGCATGATGATATTTTTGTGAAATTTTTATCTTTTAGTGTCGAAATTACTATTCACGTATACGGCACTATTCACGAATACGACACTATTTACAGAAAAATTAAATTTTGTTTTCTGTGTCCAAAACCTATCTTTGATTGGATCTATGTTTTGATCTTCATTCTTGAATTTTACTCCACTCGGTTATTTATGAAGTATTTTTGAACGGAATTGTTTAAAGTAATTAATCCTTAATATTTGTTCTTTTGTTTCCTTTGGATTCGTTTTCTTTAAAATATTTTTCATCATCCTCGGTCCTAAATGATGATATAATCGAATATCTTTGGCCCAGTAGTGCAAAGATGAATGATTTCTGATGAATATCTTTGGCTCGTAATGCAAAGATGACCTGTTGTTGAATATCTTTGGCATGTAGTGCAAAGATGACTTGTTGATGAATATCTTTGGCTCGTAATGCAAAGATGACCTATTGTTGAATATCTTTGGCATGTGGTGCAAAGATGACTTGTTGATGAATATCTTTGGCCTGTAGTGCAAAGATGACTTGTTGATGAATATCTTTGGCCCGTAGTGCAAAGATGAATTTATTAGTATGATTATGAACATGAACTGTGATTTGGTATAACCATGATCTTTGATGTTTCAGGTAAAGACAGGTGATGAAAATTATTTTCGTCCTGAATGCGAAAAGGAATTTAGAACTACAATTATGATTATGAGTTATTCACATGATTGTGGATGTGAAGGCTGCTGATTGATGTTTCTGAGGTTAAAACATTATTGGTGGACTTTTAACATGGAGAAGATAATAGACTTTATGGTCTATTTGACTCTTCTAATGGATTGCTCATTCTGCTACAACTATGGTTGAGAAGTTTTATCATCTACCATATGTTCTAAATATCTGATTTATTATTGATGAAGGCTATTGAGAATTTAAATATCTTTCGTCATAATATTCTTTACTGAGCTAGTTGTGCTCACCCTTTTGCTTCACAATTCCTTTCAAGTAATAAGAGTGTAGCTGGGTTGAGCGGGGGTAACAGGGGAATAGAACGGTGGTCTCTAGCTGCGGAGGTTCTCCCTAAATAGTATAGAAAAGTGGGTTGTATTTTATACATCATTTAGTAGTTATATTTGGTGAACCAAATAGGGTGAGGCGAACCCAACGTTTGGATTTATTAAATTTTCTGCTTTGGTGTTCTAAGCATTTTCCTATAAATAGGGTGCTTAGGTTAGAATTGAAAATCACACCAGAAACTGAAGTTTTCTCTATCTTTCTCTCTCTATAATATCGAGCGTATTTTTGTGAGTATTTTGGTACTTTGAGTATTGCTATACGGTGCAAGTTCGTTCAACGTTATATCCGACATTCCAGTACTGCTCTTTCGAGGCAAGGGATTGTAAGGGATAGTAATGGATTTTAAGGGATTGTAAGGGAGATTATTTTCTTCATAAATGATATTATTTCTTCAATATCATTATGCCGAAATATTGGTTTGATCTTTTTATCAAATTTGGAACTTTTTTATGTTGGGGTTACTATTCACGAGTTACTATTCTCGAGTTACTATTCATGAGTTACTATTCATGAGTTACTATTCACGAGTACTATTCACGAAGCATGATAATGTTTTTTGTGAAATTTCTATCTGTTGGTGTCGGAGTTACTATTCACGTATACGACACTATTCACGTATACGACACTATTCACAAATAGACACTATTTATAGAAAATTTAAGTTTTCTTCTCTGTGTCCAAGATTGTCTGTTATGATTCCTATCTTTGATTGGATCTATTTTGGTCTTTATTCTTGGATTTTAACTCCACTCTAGTTATTTATGAAGTATTTTTGAATTTGGGTTGTTTAAAGTACGACTCCTTAATATTTGTTCTTTTGTTTCACTGGATTCATTTTCTTTAAAATATTTTTCATCATCCTCTACCCTAAATGATGATATAATCGAATATCTTTGGCTTATGATTGCAAAGATGAATGATGATTTCGATGAATATCTTTGGCTCGTAATGCAAAGATGACCTGTTGTTGAATATCTTTGGCATGTAGTGCAAAGATGATTTGTTGGCATGTAGTGCAAATATGACTTGTTGATGAATATCTTTGGCCTGTAGTGCAAAGATGACTTGTTAATGAATATCTTTGGCCGGTAGTGCAAAGATGACTTATTAATGAATATATTTGGCCCGTAGTTCAAAGATGAATGATTTCTGATTAATATCTTTGGCATGTAGTGCAAAGATGGTCTGTTGATGAATATCTTTGGCCCGTAGTGCAAAGATGAATTATTAGTATGATTATGAACATGAACTGTGATTTGGTATAACCATGATCTTTGATGTTTCAGGTGATGAAAATTATCTTTGTCCTAGATGAGAAAAGGAATTTAGAACAACAATTACGATTATGAGTTATACATGTGATTGTGGACAGGAATTGTTGATTGATGTTACAGGGATAAAACATTGTTGGTGGACTTTTAACATGGAGAAGATAATAGACTTAATAGTCTATTTGACTCTTCTAATGGATTGCTCATTTCGCTGAAACTATGGTTGAAAAGTTTTATCATCTACCATATGTTCTAAATCTCTGATTTATTACTGTTGAAGGCTATTGATAATTTAATTATCTTTAGTCATAATATTCTTTACTGAGCTAGTTGTGCTCACCCTTCTGTTTCATAATTCCTTTCAGGTAATAAGAGTGTAGCTGGGTCGAGCGAGGGTAACAGGAGAATAGAACGATGGTCTCTAGCTGTGGAGGTTCTCCCTAAACAGTTATTGACTTTACCTTTATGTAAGGTGCCATTGTGACGTGCTATCCAAGTTGGTGTCCAGAGTCACAGTTGGTATATATTTGCATCAAAACTCACGACAATTGTATTAATGAAGTTGTAGTTGTTTCTGTACCATGTATTTTGACGACTCAGAATGGGTGTTGTATGCCTGTTTTGGGGTTGTCACAGCTGGTATCATAAAATATCAATTTTATTATATTATTATAATATAATAATGGTGATATTTTTACAATGAATGTAGGATATATGAGTATATGAGGAGGAAGAGTATTTTTATTGCATTAAATGATTAACACATGTTTTGTGTGTCGGTGGACCCCATTTCTTGATTGAAATTTGATTATAGCATGTAAAATCGTCCGTATGTGGATTTCGGTCAATTTCTGTTTGGAATTTGGAAAAACTTTCTTATGTAAAGTTGTATAGAATTGAATTTCCTATAAAAATTCGTGAGATTCGAATTTTCTAATAAAAGGGTTATTTATTATGAATTATTGAAGTTCCGGATTAATTGATTATTTTTTTTTTAGAGTTTTAACTAACTTTTATATGAAAAATGTTTTTGGCAAGTTTGGCACATGTGTGGCTGATATTTTGGATCAATGAAGGTGTGCGTAAGAATTTATAATATATATATTAATATTTTATTAAATTTTCTGCTTTGGTGTTCTAAGCAATTTCCTATAAATAGGGTCCTTAAGTTAGAATTGAAAATCACACCAGAAACTGAAGTTTTCTCTCTCGATATATTGAGCGTATTTTTATGAGTATTTTAGTACTTTAAGTATTGTTATACGGTGTAAGTTCTTTCAGCACTATATCCAGTATTCAAGTCAGAAGTACTGTTTTTTGCGAGGTAAGGGATGTTATTTTCTTCTTAAATGATATTATTTTCTTCAATACCATTATGCCGAAATATTGGTTTGAACTTTTTATCAAATTTGGAACTCTTTGTGTCGGGGTTACTATTCACGTATACGGCACTATTCACGTATACGACACTATTCACAGAAAAATTAAATTTTCGTTTTTCGTCCAAAATATCTATTATGGATACTAGCTTTGATTGTATCCATGTTTTGATCATTCTTGAATTTTACTCCACTCTGATTATTTATGAGGTATTTTTGGACATGGAATAGTTGAAACACGAATCCTTAATATTTATTTTTTTGTTTCACTAGATTCGCTTTTCTTTAAAATATTTTTCATCATCCTCAAATCCTAAATGATGATATAATGAATATCTTTGGCTTTTGTAGTGCAAAAAGATGAATGATTTTATGATGAATATCTTTGGCTCGTAGTGCAAAAGATGAGCAGTGTTTAGATGAACATGACTAATTGGTGAATTTCTTTGGCATGTAGTGCAAAGATGAATATTTGATTTATGATGTATATTGATTGATGTTACTGAGGATAAAATATCGATGATGGACTTTAAATTCATAGATGATAGTAGATTTCATTCTCTACTTAACTCTTCTAATGAATTGTTGTTTCATTGCGATTGTTGATCTAAAACTTGTTGTCTATTGTATTCTATCGATTTTTCCTGTTGAAGACTAAGGATAATTTGTTGTACATTATCTTAGTCATAATATTCTTTCTTGGGCTAGTTGAGCTCACCCTTTTCCTCTTTGTTCCATTTTTCTTCTCGGGGAGACGAGAATATAGCATTTAGCCAGCTAGTCGGGGTGTGGAGTAATGGTTCAAGACAGGTTGTTTTAGTAGTCCTCACTATTTTGTAAAATAATGTATCAATAATTGTAATGAGGACTTATTTGAGTGTGGATATTGTCTAGAAGACAATATTTGTATTTAAACTCATTAGTTTATGTGTTGTTCGTATTTTGCACGACAATTGTATTAATGAAGTTGTAGTTTTGTTTACATACCATGTATTTGGCGACTCAGAATGGGTGATGTATACCTATTTTGGGGGCGTCACAGTTGGTATGTGACAACCCAAAATAGGTCAATTCCATCCAACCCATTATGAGTCGCCAAATACATGGTACAGAAAACAACTACAACTTTATTAATACAATTGTCGTGCAAGATACGACAACACTTAAAATGTGAGTTTAAATATAAATATATACCAACTGTGACTCATGTCCCAACCGTGGACAACACCTCATAATGACACCTTACATAAAGGTATAGTCGAAAACTATTTTAGAAATTAAAATCTTTGGGAAGTGCTCAAGGAAACCTTCGTACATGGGAGGCTATGCGTCTAGGTTATGATAGATATCATATGGCCACAGAATTATCCTTGGTTGACCCAATAGACCCCAAAGAAAAACGAGAAGATTACTATCATATTCTTCCCAATGGTGAGTCTTTTCTTGACATATCATTATCTCCACTGTCTCTAATTGGGTATTATACTCCAAACAAACACCAAGATTATATAGGTAGTGCTTGTAAATATACTCAGCAAGTGGATGAGCACAACCTTGTCTTATGATGACACGAGGTTGTATGTCATTAGACATCTTGTATGATAGTGACAAAACACCCTTTCAAGTTAAATTTACCTCACCCTCAAACATCTATAGACCACCGTTCTATTCCCCTGTTATTCCCCCCTTGTCCCAGCTACACTTTTATTACCTGAAAGGAATTATGAAGTAAAAGGGGGACCATAACTAGCTCAGTAAAGAATATATGGTAGATGAAAAAAACTTTTCAACCATAGTTGCAGCGGAACGAACAATCCATTAGAAGAGTCAAATAGACTATTAAGTCTATTATCTTCTCCATGTTAAAAGTCCACCAACAATGTTTTATCCCTGTAACATCAATCAACAATTCATGTCCACAATCACGTGTATAACTCATAATCGTAATTGTAGTTCTAAATTCCTTTCCTCATCTAGGACAAAGATAATTTTCATCACCTGAAACATCAAAGATCATGGTTATACCAAATCACAGTTCGCGTTCATAATCCTACTAATAAATTCATCTTTGCACTACGGGCCAAAGATATTCATCAACAAGTCATCTTTGCACTACCGACCAAAGATATTCATTAACAAGTCATCTTTGCACTACAGGCCAAAGATATTCATCAACAAGTCATCTTTGCACTACATGCCAACAAGTCATCTTTGCACTACATGCCAAAGATATTCAACAACAGGTCATCTTTGCATTACGAGCCAAAAATATTCATCAGAAATCATTCATCTTTGCACTACAGGCCAAAGATATTCAGTTATATCATCATTTAGGACTGAGAATGATGAAAAATATTTTAAAGAAAACGAATCCAGTGAAACAAAAGAACAAATATTAAGGAGTCGTACTTTAAACAACCCAAGTTCAAAAATACTTCATAAATAACCAAAGTGGAGTAAAATTCAAGAATGAAGACCAAAATAGATCCAATCAAAGATAGGAATCATAACAGACAATCTTGGACACAGAGAAGAAAACTTAATTTTTCTGTAAATAGTGTTGTATTCGTGAATAGTGTCGTATACTTGAATAGTGCCGTATACGTGAATAGTAACTCCGACACCAAAAGATAGAAATTTCACAAAAAACATCATCATGCTTCGTGAATAGTACTCATGAATAGTAACTCATGAATAGTAACTCGTGAATAGTAACCCCGACATGAAAAAGATCCAAATTTGATAAAAAGTTCAAACCAATATTTCGGCACAATGATATTGAAGAAATAATATCATTTATGAAGAAAATAATCTCCCTTACCTCAGAAAGAATAGTACTTCTAACTGGAATACTGGATATAGTGCTAAAAGAACTTGCACCGTATAGCAATAATCGAAGTACTAAGATACTCACAAAAATGCGCTCGATATATAGAGAGAGAAAGAGAGAGAAATCTTTAGTTTCTGGTGTGATTTTCAATTCTAACCTATGTACCCTATTTATAGGAAAATGTTTAGAACACCAAAGCACAAAATTTAATATAATATTAATATATATATATCAAAAATTCTTACGCCCACTTTCTCAGATCTGAATTCAGCCAACAAATAATAACAAAAACAAAAAAAACGTTTTTGTTATTAAAAATAATTAAAACTTTCAAAAATCAATTATTTTGGAACTTCAGAACTTCTATAATTCATAATAAATAGCCTCTTTATTATATGATTAAAATATAATAATAAATTATTTTATCAAAAAAGATAAAATATCAATTTTCAACAATTGTTACTTTAAAAATTTTCTCCATCTATATCCATATAAAATGAATATTTTCCTTATCATATAAATCAATAATTAATTATTCATAAATAATATTATGTAATCACAACATCGACAACCGGTAGCCGCTCCGGAAAGAGGGGCTTTCCAATAATGGTTTTTCCTTACTGGCACGCAATTAGGTGACCAAACCTCTCCTTGATGATGTAACTTTCTAGACATTGCCAATAATGTTATCTAATAATATTATTTAGATAATATGAATTATTTCTTCAATAATGGAAAATACGCGTAGTGACAAAACAACAAGAATATAAAATATCAACGCAAAGAATTATTGAATCAATAAAATCTTCGAGCAAGAATTCTCGTAACAATTATTGAGTAGTGCCTTCACGTAAGAATCAATAATTGGTGCAATACTGGTATATTCTTTCGTGCAACAATTCAGACATCGTATTTTAACCACCGGTATTCCAATAGTGTTAATTGTAAATAATTACGCCAATTATTTATAAAAACTCAAATTTGTCATTTTCTTCATCCGACAGTTATTCTGTTATGGGGCCCACAAATGGCTGCACCGTTGTACGAATATTCCCGACAGAAAGAATATTCCACGACCAAACGAATATTCTGGACAACAATGAATATTTTATAACCACTGCGTATTTTGAAAAAAAAATTCATATATCACCCTTAACTTTAAACTTTTATCATTTTAACCATTTCTTTGAATAGTAATTATAAGAAAATTGAATACTTATATTTCATAAAATTCGGGGTCTTACAATCTCCCCTCCTTATGAAATTTCGTCCCCAAAATTTATGTACCTGGTATTTCAAAGAGTTGAGAATACCGTGCTTTCATTTCAGATTCCATTTCCCTGTCATTATGATTTCTCCATTGCTCATCTCCTGTATTTCAGATATCATTCTAGAATACAGCTTCAAAACAAGGGTTAATTGAACAAATTAACATATCACATAATATCCCGATATTATGACTGACCAACAAATAAGCTTAGGTAGGACACACTAGCAAAGGATTTACTCGTCTCTCCCCTCCTAGTTCTATTCCTTTATCTCCGCCAGAGATCATATCCCAAAGCTCTGATACCAAATATGACAACCCCAAAATAGGTCCATTCCATCCAACCCATTCTGAGTCGCCAAATACATTGTACAGAAAACAACTACAACTTTATTAATACAATTATCGTGCAAGATACGACAACACTTAAACTGTGAGTTTAAATACAAATATATACCAACTGTGACTCATGTCCCAACCGTGGACAACACCTCATAATGACACCTTACATAAAGGTATAGTCAAAAATTGTTTTAGAAATTAAAATCTTTGAGAAGTGCTCAAGGAAACCTTCGTACATGGGAGGCCATGCGTCTAGGTTATGATAGATATCATATGGCCACATAATTATCCTTGGTTGACCCAATAGACCCCAAAGAAAAACGAGAAAATTTTACTATCATATTCTTCCCAATGGTGAGTCTTCTTTTGACATATCATTATCTCTGTAATATCCGAGTTTTATTTATTTTTTATATATTTTTTATGTAATTTAAGAATTATTAATAAACGAATTTATATGAAACTTTTGGGTGATTTCATTTATTAGATGTATGTGTGTGGTACATATATGTGTTATTTCAAGATATGTGATGAGATGTATTTAAATGGTTGGTTTAGTTTTATTTAACTATTTAAATAAAATTAAGTAGGGAATTATTCTATTTTATTACGTGGGATGGTATTGAATCATGAGCTGGAGTTCGGAACGGAGTTTAGAGACGCGGACTGCGTATTCAAGTCCAAAACATCGAAATTAGTCAGGATATACTGTAATCACGAAAAAATGTCACGGTTGACTTTTTGGTCAAAGTCAACCATTGCTTTTTTGAGGAAAAAGTCAACTATGAATTTCAGAGATGAATTTGACGAAACGGATAGTCCCTTAACGTCCGGAACGTCGACTTTAGTAGGAATCGATATATGGTTTGCAAAGTTTGGTTCCGAAGGGTAAAATAGTCAAATAGCTTATTAATTGATTAATTGATTAAAATAATATATGTATTTTTTTTATAATAGAAATCAGCTGAACTGATGGACCCATGAGAATATTAAATTGGGACAAGGAGGGAGTATCGATATATTACATAATAGCTAAGGTGGAAGTAATTTATTTTATTCCTTAAAATCAAAATTCTTTTTATTTTTCTAACTTCCACATTCATTTTCTCTAACTCCCACATTCGTCCTATTAATTAACTATATTATTGTAGTATTAAGTATTGTGAGTAACTAATTATTAGAGTTAGGGTTATGGGAGTTGGGGGTTATGGGAATCAAAAGACTCTAACAAAGCTATGCATATATACAAACACACTTTTCTTTTAAGAAAATTCCACCAAGTGAGTAAACATGAGAGAAATTGAGAGCCTAAGAGAGTTAGAACTAATTTTGGAGGATTACTGAGGATTTGACAAGCAAGGAGAAGGAGCATCATATTAAACCAAGAAGAAATTCATCAAAAGGTAATTCATGAACCCATTTTATTTTTATAAGAAAAATGAGAAGAAAATGCATATAAAATTGGTAAATGATTTGTTGTGGCTTTGTGTGTTGCCATGTTATTGTTGTTTGATGATTATAGATCATTAACAACAAAAGATATGGGTTAATCATGCATCAAATTCATAGAAAATCAAAGAATTAAGCAATGCATGCTCTACCTTTGATAAAATGTCTCTAAGGTGCTAAATTAATCAAAAGGTGGAAATTTGTTGAATTTTGATGTTGTGAAATGTGAAAACATGTGAGAGTAGATGATCCGGACATTAGGAATAATTTAATTGCATCTTTAGAAGCAAAATCACGGATTTTTGTCAAATTGGGTTTAACTAGTAATCTGTGATTTTCGGGATTTTTTGAACCTCGGAAACATGGTGTATATGACTCGATTAACGTATGTAATAATTTTATAAAATAGTATGTAACATGAGGTACAACTTTGTCCAAATTTCATAGGAAGGAGTTAAATTGAGCAAGATATGAAAATCGTAAGCATGCATGTTGGTAATAAAATCTGCGCACTGGAAATTTCGAATTTTTTCTAAGTATAAAACTAGTGCTTGCACGCTTTTCTATCTTGATTGGTTTGTGGTCTCAAAGATGCTAGTTTTATGAATGTTATATTTTTGTAAAATACCTTGATGTATGAAGTTTATTGTGTCCAAGTATCATGGTCATATCAGCTTTAGATTAGCGGGAATAAAATCGTAGAGTCAGTGAAAATCGTAGATTAAACTCTAAAAATCGTAGAGTCAATGAAAATCGTAGAGTTAACTCTGAAAATCGTAGAGTCAGTGAAAATCGTAGAGTAAACTCTGAAAATCGTAGAGTCAATGAAAATCATAGAGTTAACTCTGAAAATCGTAGAGTCAGTGAAAATCGTAGAGTAAACTTTGAAAATCGTAGAGTTAACTCTGAAAATCGTAGAGTCAGTGAAAATCGTAGAGTAAACTCTGAAAATCGTAGAGTCAATGAAAATCGTAGAGTCAGTGAAAATCGTAGAGTAAACTCTGAAAATCATAGAGTCAATGAAAGTCGTAGAGTAAACTCTGAAAATCGTAGAGTACAGATAGTAGAGTGAAAATCGTAGAGTCAACATTGAAAATTGTAGAGTCAGTGAAAATCGTATAGTGAACTCTAAAAATCGTAGAGTGCAGATAGTAAAGTTTATATTATAACTACTGCGTTGCTAATAGTTGATGTGCATGATTATACAATTGTGTAGGGCACGTGAAGTGCAGATAGCTGTAAGCTGTTAATCTATTATTGGTAAACAACAATCAAGGCAAGTTTCTTACCCTATTTTTCATTATGAATTTATTCAACTCTTATTCAGTTGATTGCAGCGAGGGTAAGTTTGGGCTTGTGATTAATTAATCATTCGTACAAGCTCCTTTATTGTAAAGTTCTATAACTTCAATTGTGATGCGAAACGTTATTGATGATTATTCAGTTCCTATTGCAACTGCTATACTTTAAAGTTCGTATTCCCTTAATGAACTATATTCAAGCATGCTTTCTAGCTTTCATTCCAGCTAGATGTTATTGATGCAAACATAGTATATTGTTTAAACAATTCAAATCCTTTGAAGCTATTGGATGTTTACCAATCCAAATTACTTTGGTGAGGTCCCGTATGAATACTAAGATGAACAACCCGGATAACGGGGTAACTGATGACGGGCATATAGTCCCATTTATGCTTATGCGTTTAAACTTTATACTTGTGCACAATGTAGGGTACGATAGGTTGATCACCTGGAGTACTTCCAGAGACCGTTTACAATCTATTTGATTGTTAAACCGTCTGATGGTTTTTGATGAAACATAGTAATGTTCAAGGTATCTAACACCCCTTAGTATGCTATTGAGAATTCCAGAACTCTTATCTTGATATTCCAGTTTATCTCTTGATATTTATTTCAACTGTTGAGAAATATTCATACTAATGCTTTTACTTCTGATGTATGTTCTCAAACTACTTTATATACTTGCTGGGCAATTTGTGCTCATTCTTGCTTAAACCTTTCACTTAAGGATGATAACGCTGAGGGCTCGGGCAAGGACAAAGGAAATTCTAAGATGAAATGATGAGAGTTATTTATGTAATAATTATATTTCCGCATATGATGTGATGTAGCGATAAACGCTAAGTTTAAGTTTTAGTTTATTAAAGGTTGTAAAGACTTGGGACTTTATTTTGAATAAGTATGTAATAGTTAATATTATTATTATTATTAGAGTTACTTAGATAAATGACGATGTATGTTGTATCGTGAGCACCATGTCCTGTAATCAATGTTACACGGATTTGGGGGCATCACAATCTCCACTGTCTCTAATTGGTTATTATACTCCAAACAAACACAAAGATTATATAGGTAATGCTTGTAAATATACTCAACAAGTGGATGAGCACAACCCTGTCTTATGATGACACGAGGTTGTATGTCATTAAACATCTTGTATGATAGCGGCAAAACACCCTTCCAAGTTAAATTCACCTCACCCTCAACATCTATAGACCACCGTTCTATTCCCCTGTTATTCCCCTCTTGTCCCAGCTACACTTTTATTACCTAAAAGGAATTATGAAGCAAAAGGGTGAGCACAACTAACTCAGTAAAGAATATCATGACTAAAGATAAATAAATTATCAATAGCCTTCAACAGTAATAAATCAGAGATTTAGAACATATGGTAGATGATAAAACTTTTCAACCATAGTTGCAGCGGAACGAGCAATCCATTAAAAGAGTCAATTAGACCATAAAATCTATTATATTCTCCATGTTAAAAGTCCACCAACAATGTTTTATCCCTGTAACATCAATCAACAATTCCTATCCACAATCACGTGTATAACTGATAATCGTAATTGTAGTTCTAAATTCCTTTCCTCATCTAGGACAAAGATAATTTTCATCACCTGAAACATCAAAGATCATGGTTATACCAAATCACAATTCATGTTCATAATCCTACTAATAAATACATCTGTGCACTACGGGTCAAAGATATTCATCAACAAGTCATCTTTGCACTACCGGCCAAAGATATTCATTAACAAGTCATCTTTGCACTACAGGCCAAAGATATTCATCAACAAGTCATCTTTGCACTACATGCCAACAAGTCATCTTTCTACTACATGCCAAAGATATTCAACAACAGGTCATTTTTGAATTACGAGCCAAAGATATTCATCAAAAATCATTCATCTTTGAACTACAGGCCAAAGATATTCAGATATATCATCAGTTAGGACTGAGGATGATGAAAAATATTTTAAAGAAAATGAATCTAGTGAAACAAAAGAACAAATATTAAGGAGTCGTACTTTAAACAACCCAAGTTCAAAAATACTTCATAAATAATCAAAGTGGAGTAAAATTCAAGAATGAAGACCAAAATAGATCCAATCAAAGATAGGAATCATAATAGACAATCTTGGACATAGAGAAGAAAACTTAATTTTTCTGTAAATAGTGTTGTATTCGTGAATAGTGCCGTATACGTGAATAGTAACTCCGACACCAAAAGATAGAAATTTCACAAAAAAACATCATCATGCTTCGTGATTAGTACTCGTGAATAGTAACTCATGAATAGTAACTCATGAATAGTAACTCATGAATAATAACTCGTGAATAGTAACCCCGACATGAAAAAGTTCCAAATTTGATAAAAAGTTCAAACCAATATTTCGGCATAATGATATTGAAGAAATAATATCATTTATGAAGAAAATAATCTCCCTTACCTCAGAAAGAATAGTACTTCAGACTGGAATACTGGATATAGTGCTAAAAGAACTTGCACCGTATAGCAATACTCGAAGTACTAAGATACTCACAAAAATACGCTCGATATACAGAGAGAGAAAGAGAGAAATCTTTAGTTTTTGGTGTGATTTTCAATTCTAACCTAAGCACCCTATTTATAGGAAAATGCTTAGAACACCAAATCAGAAAATTTAATATAATATTAATATATATATCAAAAATTCTTACGCCCACTTTCTCGGATCGAATTACGCTTAACAAATAATAACAAAACAAAAAAAGGTTTTTGTTATTAAAATAATTAAAACTTTCAAAAATCAATTATTTTGGAACTTCAGAACTTCTATAATTCATAATAAATAGCCCCTTTATCAGAAAATTCGAATCCCGCAATTATTTAAGGAAATTCAATTCTCTACAACTTTGTAGAAGAAAGTTTTTCCAAATTCCAAACAGAAATTGACCGAAATCCACATACGGACGATTTTACAAGCTATAATCAAATTTCAGTCAAGAAATGGGGTCTACCGACATGTTTAACATGTTTTAAACAATTTTTGCAACAAAAATATTCTTCCTCCTCATATACTCATATAAACCACATTCATTGTAAAAATATCACCATTATTATATGATTAAAATATAATAATAAATTATTTTATCAGAAAAGATAAAATATCAATTTTCAACAATTGTCACTTTAAAAATTTTCTCCATCTATATCCATATAAAATGAATATTTTCCTTATCATATAAATCAATAATTAATTATTCACAAATAATATTATAGAATCATAATAATGACAACCAGGCAGTTCCTAGGAAAAAGGGGGCTTTCCAATAAGGATTTCTCCTTACTGGCGTGCAATTAGGTGACCAAACCTCTAGACAGAACTTTCTAGACATTGCCAATAATGTTATCTAATAATATTATTCAGATAATATAAATTATTGCTTCGATAATGGAAAATATTGTGTAGTGACAAAACAACAGTAATATAAAATATCAACGCAGCAATTATTGAATCAATAAAATCTCGAATAAAGAATTGCCGTAACAATTATCGAGTAGTGTCTTCTTACGTAAGAATTAATAATTGGTGCAATACTGGTGTCTTCTTTAACAACGCGCAGTATTATTGTGTTTTAACCATCATGTATTCCAACAAATTGTTAATTGGTAATAATTACGCCGTTATTTATAAAAACTCAAATTTATCGCTTTTCTTCATCCAAGCGCTTATTCTCATTATGGGGCCCACAAATGGTCGCTGGCCGGCCGCATTTAATATTCCACCACGTAAAAGAATACTCCACGAACAAACGAATATTCCCCGACAACAATGAATATTTTATAACCACTTGCGTATTTTGAAAAAAATTCGTATATCACCCTTAACTTTAAACTTTTATTAATTTAACCATTTACTGAATAGTAATTTTAAGAAAATTGAATACTTTTATTTCATAAAATTTGGGGTCTTACAATCTCCCCTCCTTATGAAATTTCGTCCCCGAAATTTACGTACCTGGTATTTCAAAGAGTTGAGAATACCTTGCTTTCATTTCATATTTCATCTTCCCTGTCATTATGATTTCTCCATTGCTCATCTCATGTATTTCAGATATCATTCTAGAATACAGCTTCAAAACAAGGGTTAATTGAACAAATTAACATATCACATAATATCCCGATTTTATGACTGACCACAAATAAGCTTAGGTAGGACACACTAGCAAAGGATTTACTCGTCTCTCCCCTCCTAGTTCTATTCCCTGATCTTTGCTAGAGATCATATCCCTAAGCTCTGATACCAAATGTCACAACCCCAAAATAGGTCCATTCCAACCAACCCATTCTGAGTCGCCAAATACATGGTACAGAAAACAACTACAACTTTATTAATACAATTGTCGTGCAAGATACAACAACACTTAAACTGTGAGTTTAAATACAAATATATACTAACTGTGAATCATGTCCCAACCATGGACAACACCTCATAATGACACCTTACATAAAGGTATAGTCAAAAACTGTTTTAGAAATTAAAATCTTTGGGAAGTGCTCAAGGAAACCTTCGTACATGGGAGGCCGTGCGTCTAGGTTATGATAGATATCATATGGCCACAGAATTATCCTTGGTTGACCCAATAGACCCCAAAGAAAAACGAGAAGATTACTATCATATTCTTCCCAATGGTGAGTCTTCTTTTGACATATCATTATCTTCACTGTCTCTAATTAGGTATTATACTCCAAACAAACACCAAGATTAGATAGGTAGTGCTTGTAAATATACTCAGTAAGTGGGTGAGCACAACCCTATCTTATGATGACACGAGGTTGTATGTAATTAGACATCTTGTATGGTAGTGGCAAAATACCCTTCCAAGTTAAATTCACCTCATCCTCAACATCTATAGACCACCGTTCTATTCCCCTGTTATTCCCCCCTTGTCCCAGCTACACTTTTATTACTTGAATGGAATTATGAAACAAAAGGGTGAGCACAACTAGCTCAGTAAAGAATATCATGACTAAAGATAAATAAATTATCAATAGCCTTCAACAGTAAAAAATCAGAGATTTAGAACATATGGTAGATGATAAAACTTTTCAACCATAGTTCCAGCGGAACGAACAATCCATTAGAAGAGTCAAATAGACCATAAAATCTAGTATCTTCTCCATGTTAAATGTCCACCAACAATGTTTTATCCCTGTAACATCAATCAACAATTCCTGTCCACAATCACATGTATAACTCATAATCGTAATTGTAGTTCAAAATTTCTTTCCTCATCTAGGACAAAGATAATTTTCATCACCTGAAACATTAAAGATCATAGTTATACCAAATCACATTTCATGTTCATAATCCTACTAATAGATTCATCTTTGCACTAAGGGCCAAAGATATTCATCAACAAGTCATCTTTGCACTACATGCCAACAAGTCATCTTTGCACTACATGCCAAAGATATTCAACAACAGGTCATCTTTGCATTACAAGCCAAAGATATTCATCAAAAATCATTCATCTTTGCACTATAGGCCAAAGATATTCAGTTATATCATCATTTAGGACTAAGGATGATGAAAAATATTTTAAAGAAAACGAATCCAGTGAAACAAAAGAACAAATATTAAGTGTAGACACTCGAAATTTTCTGTACCACTGTTACTAACATTGCAGGAGGATAGATTCGTCTTTTAAGAGAGAACTCTGAAAGACAATCCAAATCCATATCGAATACTACCAGAAGTTCAGCATTAACCCCGGATCATAATCTGGGAGTAACGGTTTCAACCTCGGATCTAACCCCGAGACCTGCAGATACAATAATGGAACACACACTGGAGAAGACCGATTAATCTCGGAGATAACCCTGAGGTATCTAGTCTCAGTCCCAACCATAGGAATAACCACCAACCTAGGTGATAACCCCAAGGAATGAAGTTTCAGAGATAACCCCGGAAATGTTTGTTTCAAATGCTATCAGCTTCAATCTCGGCACTCACAACGAGATACACTGTACCAACCCGGTAATAACATCGGAAAGACAGGCACACCTCAAAGATGACAATGAGGACCTTCAACAAATGCAACAGTCCAATCTTAGGGAATTCTGAGCAACGTCTGCTTATCGGCCCAATCCTGCAATAACACCGGTAAGGGGCAACATCGCCATCTCATCCAACACGATGCCACGTCTCGTCTCTACGCAACAATGTCCCACAAGGCTAACCAATCCCGAGTTACTATTGTGCGAGGTAACGGATGAAAGTTGAAGCTTGAAGACCGTAGGGCATCGTCCCATCATCAAAGACTTCATACAAACTCTAATCCCATGCCATCATACAACTCTCGACAACGGCGGTCCGAAATAGGTCCTGAATACCTCAAAACGGATGCCCGGATTTCACTTCTCAAAATCCGAGTGGACATTACGATTGCTCGAGTGCACGTACTTGACCGAACCCGCCTACTGGTACTCTGGCAATTTGAGCCAGAGTAGGTACACTGCACATGACCTTTTGCCTATAAATAAGAGGCTTGGGGTGCTGATTTTTAAGAGAAAAAGACCGGGAAACCCCGCACAATTTGCTCCTGCACTCGCCATACAATGTATTTCCCACTTTCAAACACCTGTGAGCTCATATATAGCCTCTTTTGTACCCACAAAAGCCTAGTGTTTACCCACTCTAAAGATATAGAAGCCCTTTTTATCAGTCAACTGTAAGCCTTCTCACACACTTTAGAATCTTTCTCTTCATCTTTGCATGCAGACTTCTACACACTGAGAGTCATGTTGCTTGCTTTTTGCTGGGACTTGATCAAGTGGTTTCATTCGATCTGTATATATATATATTATATATATATATATATATATATATATATATATATATATATATATATATATATATTGACTAACATTATCGAGTTATGCCTCAATTGAGCCTAGACTTTGTCTGCAGAGCGTTAACGCTTTAATATATATATATACTTATTTATATTAAGCGTATGCTTGGACTTTGTTCGATGAGCCTGAGACTTGATGCCCAGTGCATTTATTCGCTTTTATATATATATATATATATATATATATATATATATATATATATATATATATATATATATATATATACTTAAATATATGAACTGTGGTCGAACTATGTTCGATGAGCCTAGATTTTACATCTAGTGCGTTTATTGCTTATATATATATATATGTATATATATATATATACATAAATATATTTATTTTGTCCTGCCTGGAGTTCCCTTCATGGCAGTTGATCGCTTTTACAGCTTTCTTTACATTTAGTCCTGCCTGGAGTTTACTTCGTGGCAGTTGACCGCATTTACAGCTTTATTTACATTCTGTCCCGCCTGGAGTTTCCTTCATGGCGGTTGACCGTATTTACAACTTTATTTACATTTCTGATCCCCCATGGAGGTGCTTCGTGGTTGGTGATCCTGTCTGTATATATATATTTACCGCTTTTATATATATACCTGCTTATTGCTTTTATACAAATTACAATATTCTGTGCGCCTAGGAATCATGTGATGACAGATTCGTCTCATTGGATCTAGATTCGGTTCCCGTGATGGACATTTTCAGCTGTAAGCAGCTTGTAAATTATTTTGCGATGTCTGTATTTCCTTAGATGGTTTCCATACCAACGAGGAAGTCGACATTATTTTTGGATGTATTATTTTTCATATGGATGCCTCGCATCCGTCAAATAAAATCAATCCAGCCGCTCACATAATAATAATGGAGGTGTAAAAGGTCTCAATTCCTATTGAGCATCAGGGTTTAAAAAACCTCTTTTATAAAACATCATTGCCATATCTTGCTAAAACTGAATTTTACATAAATTCAAACCACATTTATATAGGTTCAACGAGGCCTCGCATAACTTTCATATAATAAAGACATTGACCCACACACACACACACACACACATACTCATATAATAGTTTCTTGAAAAGAGGCGGTCATCGTGGTAACATGGATGTGGGGTGCCTAACACCTTCCCCCAGTATAACCAAGTCCCCGGACCCTAAAGCGAATCTCGATTTAAATCGACCAGTATATCGTTGTCACATCTTTGGGTCAATGTGCAAACCTTTTCTCGGTTGTATTGAGTACAACCATTTAAAAACCAATGGCGACTCTTAACGGTCCCATAAATCGACATTATACATGTCGGACCCTTTTTCACTTGTTTTTCAAACAAATCTCACCTAAAATGAGAACACCAAAGAATAAGTAACGGAAAGGACACCCAAAAATCCAAGACGTCAACGGTGGCGACTCATTGGGGACTCGGTAAAGAGGACTTAAGCCGCTACTACAATCTTTTCAAAACCGATTATATGCTTGTGTGGATGTTGCATTTACATTAGATGAATGTGTACGAATGCATGTCTTTTTTGAGCTTCTTCGCTTCACATCATATCTCTGCGTGTGATGTTAGTGCTTCGCAGACTATAACCGCTTTGATATTAGTGCTTTGCACATGTCATCATTTCATACGGTGAGACGCAATGTATGTGAATGTATGTTGTGTGGTCCCTCCACCAGGAGGCTATCCCGTCGATGTTTGATTACTGGACTCGTGGGAAGACTAATTCTCCGAGGCTCAGGAAAGGCACCACCCAAATTCGCTCCAGTTGAAAGACCGGATTAACTTCCCGTCTAGTAGATTATGATGATTTGGGAACCTTCATGCCAAAAATCCGCGAGAGTAACCTATGATAGGTCAGCCTCTAATAAACCCAAAACGAAGGAAAGTCTCTTCATGCTCTCATTTCAATTACGTGTAAACACAATTACTTGTATTTTCATTCCATATCTATCTCCATGTAATGAGAAATATGAAGCAATATATCCACATACATGCTATAAACAGCTGACACCCATTTTGCAGGATAAAATTCCTAAAATGGACACATCACATAGCATGTCATTATACACCATCCCTAAGGACTAAACTATGTCAGTCTTTCGCAGGGAATCAATCGGACCTACAACCCGGTCAAAGTCTAAAAAGGCAACAGGCCTACAGTCAATCATGTCGTCATCCGACCAGACTGAACTTAATCCAGTTTCTCGTAAAGAATTCGACGAGTTAAGCAAACAGATTACAAATTTGGCTGTTCTATTAAAAGAATTACACCAGTCTACACAGGGTCAAAAAATACCTGTACATACTGAGCCCTCCACATAAGGAGGAATTCTGGTCATTACCATACCAGAACCACAGTTGGAAACGACCAACAAAATGCATGATATTGCCCATTCCACTGGAGATCCAGACAATGGTGACATCAAAAAGAAAGTCCTCCAAATGGAAGAGACCCTTCGCGCTATCAAAGGAATTAGAACACACGGGAGTGTTTCATATGCTGATCTATGTATTTTTCCTGGTGTTCACTATCCAGAAAAATTTAAAACTCCTAACTTTGAAAAATATGATGGGTTAGGGGATCCTTATACACATTTAAAAGTCTTTATTGGAGAACTGGGATCCTATGTAGAGGATGAAAAACTCAGAATGCAATTGTTCCAAAAGAGTCTAACTGGAGAAGCCCATTCGTTGTACACAAGATTAGACAACTCCAAAATCCACAGCTGGGAAGAGCTAGCACATGCCTTCCTCACTCAATACAGTTTTCAAACTCAAATGGCTCCTGATCGGTATCAGATTACCAAGATCAAGAAACAGTCTAACGAGTCTTTCAGAGAGTATGCTCAAAGGTGGAGACGCCTGGCTGCCCAAGTTAGTCCTGCCATGTCAGAATCAGAAATGGTCATGACATTCATAGACATACAAGAAGCTCCCTTCTATGAGAGAGTTTTAGCTGGCATCGGTAAATCGTTTTCTGAAATGGTTAAACATGGGGAGATGGTTGAAATGGGGTTGAAGTCAGGAAAGATTCAAGACCTAGCCGCACTCAAAGCTATTGCTGATCACATCCAATCTGGAAATTATTGGAACAACCCCCGGAGGGTCCATAAAAAGAAAGAGGAAGATGTTTCCCTGATACTATAGGGACAAAAAGGCAATCAAAGTATGCCCATTCAAAGGAGATACTACACTCCCTTTCCAGCACAGTCTGCAAACCCTCCAGTACCAAAAGGTGGAGAAGTCAAACACCATCGAGTGTTTACACCCTTAGGGGATACCCTCGAGAACATTCTTAATCTTCTGACAACACAGAAGAAAATTACGCATCTTCTTTCACCAGCTAGCCCTAATGGACGGGGTTTCAATGCTGCTAGGAAATGTGCTTATCATGCTGGGGCACCTGGACATGATACTCAGGATTGTTGGGCCTTGAAACACAAGATCCAGGACCTAATAGATAATGGAGAGATCGTAGTCACCAAACCCGATCAGCCTCACGTACAAGACAACCCTCTTCCTCAACACAAAGAAGAAGAGGTCAACATGATTAATTGGAGCAGTGGACAGAGTTCCAACTTCAGCTGTGATTCCCCCCAGACCATCAAAGACGGTGATGACAGATGGGATTATGTTAAGTTCCAGTTCACAATGGAACGAAAGATGAAAGCTCTCTACAAAAAAATTGAGCAATTGGCGGAACTGGTGACTTATCAGCATCAAGTGACTCGACAATTAATCAGCCAGGAGCATGCCAGTCTCCTACCAATCGTCATAAATATTCCCTCGTCCCTTTCAGAAAATGAAATGCTGGAAGACAAAGTGACGAAGAGAGCAAATGCCAAAGCCCGTCAGGATTTCACCAACAAACGAGAATTCACCTATTTGGGCCAACCCATGGAGGAAATCCTTCACATGTTAATCAATGAAGGAAGTATCAGTTCCCTTCTACCTCCAATCAACCCCCGTTCGGGACGGTACAACTCTAATGGAGTATGTCAATACCACTCCCAGTCTCGCGGTCATAACACAGAAGAATGCTAGGCACTCCGCCACCTTATTCAAAATCTAATCGACAGTGGTGTACTGCGCTTGGCAGATAACAACACTGTGTAACGTGCAAGTGAGAATGCAGGCCCTACTAAGTGGAAAAGTGTGGTAGCAGTTATATCCACTGAAGCTGAAGGGATTAATACTTTTCTCACAACACCGATAATTCAGTTCAAAGGAGGAAACAATCCTTTGAAAGTGGCCGCTCCCGAGCCAATCAACTTGCCAAGCAGAGCACAATATCCTATTGTTAGCTTGCGTAAGGTTCCGTGGAATTATGTAGAAGGTGAAGGATCCACCTCACATACCAATGCTGCAGTGTCGAAGGAAAATCCACTGTATCTTCCCCATCGGGTGATGAACCCCACCACCAAATCAAAGGGGAAAATACCCATGGAGAAGATTGAAAAATTCCTCCGCTATTTGTGGGTCATAATAAAGCCTCGGTGGTTTTAAGCTTGAAGGAAGCACCACCACAAATATCAATTTTGGACTTGGTCCTAACCTCTGAGAACCACCGGAAGGTCTTATTAAAGGTTCTAGAAGAAGCCTATCTCCCGACATCAGTGGATACGAAAAAGTTTCAACACATGGTTGATCACATTTTCAACAACAATGTGATATCCTTCACTGATGATGACATACCATCCGAAAGGACTGGTCATTGCAAGCCGTTACACATTGCGATCTTGTCTTTCGGATATATGGTAGCAAGGGTCTTAATAGATGGAGGTTCCTCTCTGAATATCTGTCCATATGCCACCTTGGTGAAGATGAATATCAATCTCAACCGAATTCGGAGTAGCCACACTATCATCAAAGCTTTTGATGGAGCCCACCGTAACTCGGTTGGAGTAATTGAGCTGCCAATCGAAATTGGCCCTCATACATTCTGCGTATCCTTCTATGTGCTCAAGATAGATTAAGGATACAACCTGCTCTTGGGACGACCATGGATCCACATGGCAGGGCAGTCCCCTCCACCCTTCACCAACAATTGAAGTACATTATCAACAATAGCCTGGTCACGGTCAACGCTGAACCAAAGATTCCTCCGCACGGGGACATTCCGTTCATCAATACCAATGCAGACGTAGAACCAGTCAGTTTTCATGCTTTGGAAATAAGCAACACCCAATAGCACGCTATTGGAGCACCACTGCCCGAACCCCACATTTCTGCTGAGGTGATGTCAGCCACTCAAGAAATGATGTCGTTGGGTCATAAGCCAGGACAAGGGTTGGGTAAAGATGGCCAAGGTATCCAGTACCCCATTCGATTAACCAAGCAAGTTGGAATAGCTGGACTAGTCTATTCTGCCAGCTCTAGTCACAGGAATCCTCATAAGCATCAACAGATTCCTTTAGCTTCAACCATATGGCGTTCAGCTTCACCTTCAAACTCTGAGTCCGCACAACCTCCAGTAAAGGAGCCAGCCAATGTCATGGCCATGTTATTTCCTAAGCCGAAACCGGTGGAGGAAAAGAAAATCGTTATTCCAAATCCCGCAATCGAAGAAAAGGAGCGGAGAATAAAGGAAAATGTTGTCCGAATAATGTCGGGCATGCGCATCATCGTCCATGATGAACATACCAATAGATACACCCCAGATGATGATTGCCCTGACATAATGGCCATCATTCGGGACAAGGAGGATTATGACAATCCCTCCATCACTGATGTCCACCCGAACTTTACCCTTACCAATTGGAACAACATTCCTTGCTTTGGTCGACAGCAAAGGTAAAGCGGTGAAATTCTTTTTCTACTGTAGATACAATTTACTTTTCTCAGACGGTATTAGCGTTTATTTTCCAAAGATATGCTAACACTGTGTATGATCAACGCATTTCATATATACTAAGTGAAAGCATATTTTGTTTCAGGACTCTGAATTTAGATGTGCCTGTATTTGCGGATACGATGCCTCTCCTACGCAAGGATTGCACCTTTGATGTAGAGATGAATTCAGCCTTGATGGATCTCCAGGATGACATTGAGGTGCCTCCAGAAATTCAAGAATGGGTCAAAGACAAACCCAAACCCAACCTTGATCAAACCACTTCTTTCAATCTCGGAACCTTAGAAAGCCCTAAGTTAATCCAGATTGGTTCAGACCTTACCCCAAACCAACGGAATGACATGGTTACGCTATTAACCCAATTCCAGGATGTGTTTGCATGGTCTTATAATGACATGGTGGGTTTATCCACTGACATTATCCTTCATCGCCTTCCCATTAAAGAGGGATTTAAGCCAATCAAGCAAAAGCTCAGGCGATTGAAACCTGAGTGAAGTTTAAAGGTGAAAGAAGAAATTGTGAAACTATTTCAAGCTGGCATCATCATGGTGTCTACATATCCTGAATGGATATCCAACATCGTTCCCGTACCTAAACCTGGAGGGAAGGTGTGAGTTTGCGTGGATTACCGGGACTTGAACAAAGCTTGCTTAAAAGATAGTTTTCCCGTGCCATTTATCCATATTCTCATTGACAATACTGCACAATACGACATGTACTCCTTTGCTGATTGCTTTATGGGGTACCATGAGATCATGGTTGCCAAGGAAGATCGTGAGAAGACTGCTTTCATCACTCCTTGGGGAACTTTTTGCTATAGACGGTTGTCATTCGGCCTCATCAATGCCGGAGCTACCTATCAACAAGCTATGATGACTCTTTTCCATGACTTAATGCATAAAGAGATTGAGATCTACGTGGATGACATCATTGTCAAGTCCCGGAAGGAGGATGACCATCTAGACCATCTCAGAAAGTTGTTCAATAGGTTGTGTAAGTACAACTTGAAGTTGAATCCAGCTAAGTGCGCCTTTGGCGTCAAGTCAGGTAAGTTGCTAGGATTTCTAGTCAGCCACAAAGGGATTGAGCTGGACCCTACCAAAATCCAATCCATCACAGAAATGCCCATTCCTCAGACAGAGAAGGAAATACGGGGATTTTTTGGAAGGATCAACTTCATCAGCAGGTTTATCTCCCAACTCATAGCAACCTGTGAGCCAATCTTCAAGTTATTAAGGAAGAACTCCTCCATGAAATGGAATGATGAGTGCCAGAATGCCTTCCTTACAATCAAGAAGCAGCTAGTCAAAGCTCCTGTCTTAGTACCACCCAGGGATGATGTTCCCCTGTTCATGTACCTGTCCATAAGTGACAATGCCATGGGTTGTATGCTGGGACAAAAAGATGATAGAGGCCAAGAACGAGCTATCTATTACCTCAAAGAAAAGGTTCAAAGTTGAAGTGAACACAAGTACACTCTGATCGAGAAGACGTGTTGTGCTTTAGCATGGGCTTCCATGAGGTTACAACATTACCTCCATGGTCACACAACCCATCTCATATCCCGCGTGGATCCTCTCAAGTACGTGTTCAACAAACCCATGTTGAATTATCTATTTATCCGGATGGTAGTTGATCCTACAACAATTTGACATCGATATGTGACTCAAAAAGTCCATCAAAGGTCAAGGAATCGCAGATCAATCGGCCGCCGCACCTTGGGGGATTTCAAACCCTTGGAAACATATTTCCCGATGAAGGAGTAATGACAGTACAGCAACACCATCAGTACGATATGCGCCAATCATGGAGGATGTATTTTGATGGAGCTATTAACATAAAAGGTTCTGGAGCTGGAGCAATTCTAATATCTGATACGGGGGAGCAGTATCCCGTTGCCATCAAATTACAGTTTGTCAGCACCAACAATACGGCTTAGTATGAAGGCTGTCTTATGGGGCTAAAACTTGCCCGTTCAATGGGCATCAAGCGGTTAACTGTCGTTGGAGATTTGGAGTTGGTAATCAGACAATCCACCGGAGTCTATCAAACCAAGGAACTATATTTCTTTGCCTTACCATCGGCGGAGTTTTGAAGATGGCTTTGGAGTTCTAAGAAATCTCCTTTCTACACATTCCTCGTAATAGAATGATTTCGCTGGACGATTAGCAACTTTGGCCTCCTTGATTCGCGTGATATCGACAAGGAACACTTGCAAGCGTCACAATTTCCGCACAAGGCCTGACCCATGGGAATTACGTTAGAGAAGTATCGGATGAGCTACCTCCCATCCAACCTTTTTGGTATCAGCATATCAAGGAATATCTGTGAGATGGATCTACACCCGATGAGGCGAGCCTGACTGAGAAATGGCGGATCCATCGACTTGCTATGAAGTTCTACCTGAGTGGAGATGCACTCTATAAAATAGATGCAGGACTAGCTCTCCTCAGGTGTCTAGACAAAGATCAAGCCCAAAGGCTTATGGATGAATCCATGGCGGAGTCTGTGGCCCCTACATGAGTGGCCCCCTCCTTGTCAAAAAAGTCCTCAAGACAAGACATTACTGGCTGTCTCTCAAATCTGATTGCAACGACCACGTCAGAAGATGCTATCAGTGCCATATTCATGGGAATGCTATACACGCCCCTCCACGGGAGCTCCACAATATGAGTTCGTCTTGGCCCTTCTCAATGTGGGGAATGGACGTTATTGGGCCCATTGAGCCTAAAGCCAATAATGGTCACCGATTTATCTTCACCATAATCGACTACTTCAGCAAGTGGGTAGAAGCAGTCTCCTTCCCCAGGGTCACTAAAGAAGTCATCATTGCTTTCATCAGAAACAATGTCGTTTGTCGATATGGACAACCAGAGGTGATTGTGTCAGACAATTCCAAAAACCTCAACAACAAAATGATGGAGGAGTTATACAGTAAATTCCACATCAAACATCTTAACTCTGTCATCTATCGTCCGAAGATGAACTGTGTTGTTGAAGAGGCTAAAAAAAATATCAAGAAGATTATGCAAAAGATGTCAGCCAACCACACAGATTGGCCTAACCTATTGCCTCTTACTCTGTTAGCCTACAGAACTTCAATGCGTACTTCAATTGGGGCAACCCCCTACGCTTTAACCTATGGGATGGAAGCAGTGCTCCCCATAGAAGTTGAGATGGAATCTCTCAGAGTGTTGATCGATGCTCAGCTGGATGAAAACCAATGGGTACAAGACAGGTATCACCAATTGTCTCTGATAGACGAAAGGTGAACCGCGGCTTTCTTGCATGGTCAGCTATATCAGCAAAGGATCACCAGATCCTACAACAAAAAAGTCCCGGCTACGGAAATTTAAACAACATGACTTGGTTCTGAAGAAGATTCTTGACAATCAAGATCAGGCCAAAGGAAAATTCGCTCCTAACTGGGAAGGCCCGTTTATTGTCAAAGAGGTATTGACAGGAGGCGCTCTCAGATTACAAGAAATGGACGGCGATGAATTTCCACAACTCATCAACTCGTATAACGCGGAAAGCGGTATTATGTCTCAAGTAACCAAAGAAACACCACAGTACATCATCATCAGGTCACCGGTCATTCCGGTTCTTTAACCCTTTACCACCTACAACTTTCAATACTTTGCCCTCGTGGAAACATACTCTTCAAGCCGCGGCTGACTGGCTTTCTCCTTTCATTTCATACAACTTAGGTCATCCCATCATGGATTGAACCTCTTTATGCTCATGATTTGGCTACCCATACATGGGATCAAACTTCTCCTGCATGTAGTTTATCCTCAACCTAGGATTAAACTTTCTCCTCCCCGCACTCTGACCTGCACATGGGATTACGCTTTTCTTCTCGCGCTGAGGGGCGAACTACGTCGACCTGATCTCCTCTTCAATAGGAGTACGTAGGCAACTATGTTACATGGCCCAGCGATGCATGATAAAACAAAAACAACAAAAACACTTATATCCTCTTCTCCTTACAAAAATAAAAACAACCAAAAACATTCCTACACCATATCAGCCATATACAGCGTTGAACCTCTTACACCAGGTTCGAACTACGCAGACCTGATCTCCTCTTCAATAGGAGTATGTAGGTAGCCATTCATGGTGCGGTCTCACCCCCTACCAAAACACAAACCATTGTCAACGGGTGTTGGGATTCCCTTTCAATCCATTACATTTCATTCAGCTTCAGACCAAAGGGATGGATTTACCTGAACTCCTCCCAAATAGGAGATTCGGGGACCATCTAAGCTGCGGTCATACCTCGAAGAGTAATACTAAACCATAAGAGGTGGAATTAACTCGGCTTCTCCTAAATAGAAGTACAGGCGACCATTTGTGGTGCGGTCAATCTCAGAGAGGAAAGCCACACTCCTCTCCACATTTCCATTCAGAAACAAGTCCCAAGACACCAAAGATGGTAGGGATATACATAAATCGATGATCCATTTACGAACTATCCAGAGATACTCAATGTCTATCCATCCACCGAGGAAGAATTCGAGAATTCATCAAGATCACAAGCCACAAGCAACAGCAAAATATCAAGCAAACAAAGAAGGCATATCTAAAAGGAAGTGATCCAAAATATATTTCCCTATCATATAATGTTGTTTGATATATATACAATGAATGGTATACATGACAAAATGACTAAGCTAGTCTGTGCAGGTAAATACAAGCTCATCTACGAATCAGGGTACATGCGAGCTAGCAAGACCAACATGGCATCCCTCTATGATGAAGGAGGTAGAGTTGTAGTCTCCTGGATAAGAATATCCACATGACCCAACAGATCTGTAGCCATCTACATGATGACCATATGCTCATCGATATAAGCGATCATCTCTGCGATCATACCAGTGGTAAGGGACCTCGCTGCAGTACTATCTGTGACAGCCACATCCCGGGTAGATATAGCACTATCCCGCTCAACTATCATTGCGTCTCTGTCTGACCTGGCCTCATCCCGCTCAACAACAGCGGCATCTCTACGAGCTAATGCCTCGTCTCTCTCTAATAGGGCGGCGTCCCTCACATCAAGAGCAGTCAACATCATAGATCGAATCTGGTCTCTCTCAAAGGTCATCAGATGATGACTCTGCTCTAAATACTGTGCCGAGTGCTGGATCACAAAAGTATTGGTACTAGGAGAATTCAGAAGAAATGCTGGCAACCCAATAGCGGTATCCTCCTCGATGTAGGTATCAGTGTCCTCTATAGGCTCTACATCGTCTAACTCAATCTCCGGTACTGCAAATACTGTTGTAGCCGATAAAACCTCTATCTCCATCCATGCGGAGTACTCTGCGGAATAACCGGGATGACTGGCAGGAAAAGCAACTAGCTCACGCTGATCCCATCTAGCGTATACACGAGATCGGTCCTCGGCTGAGAGGTATCGAGGAGCTGAGCGCTGACCTGTCGCCCCCTCGAAAGGATGAAAATCTTGGAACTGGTCAAACTGCGACATCACAGCCAATAGATGATAAGTCGTCACGCCCCTCAAGCCAGCCAAAGGGAGAAAATCCATGCCCGGAGCATGAGTAATGAAGCTGTATAGTGAGCAAAGCCCCGAGCATAGCAATATGCTAAATGGATCTCGGATATCTGCCAAAAATGCGGACCAGGACTGAGCGTCTATACACTCCGATGGCTAAAAGGAATACGACATAGCCACCTCATGGGAGAAACAATATCCGTGCCATCTAAAGGTACCAACTGGTCGCAAGTGTGACATAAACCACACATACAGCAGCCCGAACTCAGAAAATCTGGAAGTGGCTCACGGTTTTTTCTAGAGAGAAACAAGTTAAAAGTGACTTATGAAGGCAGGCTGCTGGGATTTATCATCCACGCCTGGACACAGGCCCACCTACGGCTGCAGCAAGTGCACCTGCGGCTCCTCTATGTGGGCCCCACCTCCCGGCTCGGCCCCGATTCGAGTTGAAGCGGAGTTCTTACGGGCTAGAAAGGTCAAATCGGGAATAAAAATGCCACGCGATTGAGCAAAACAGCATACAATCCTGGTCTTCTCAAATGAGACTTTGAATCTTTAAATCACTCATTGGTAGTCGCCTGAACACAAGGTATACTCTGCCGATGACCTCAGTTGTCACAAATTACATACGGCAATACCTTATATAGGTCCGATGCCGCCGACTCTGGGTCGTTACCCTACATTGATCCCCGACGGGGGTTATAACGTGAGTCCCCGACGGGGGTTACAACGTAGATCCCCAGTGGGGGTTACAACACGTTCATCCATTGACAACTCTATCAACGAAGGTCAAGCAGCCTTAACATTATTTCAGCCGATGGCAGGTAAACCCATCAAAACGTTAAGAACCGTTTGGTAGTTGCGTACGTATTCATGCGTCCCCAGTGGATCCCCGACGGGGGTTACAACGTGAATCCCCAATGGGGGTTACAACGTATATCTCCGGCGGGAGTAGCAACGCATGCTCAGCTGTTGACACACATATCAACGAAGGTCAAGCAACCTTGACATCATTTCATGAGATAGCGTTTAAACTGTCGAGCTATAGAGTCATTCGAGGTTCTCATACCCAGTTGCTCATATTCCCCGGTGGATCCCGTACGGGGTCACAAAGGCAATGCTCCATTGATCGCACATCAAGTGAAGGTCAAGCAACCTTGACGATCTCCTCACAGAGTTTCAGCCGTTGATTCACACGTCAGCGAAGGTCGAACAACCTTGACAGTATATCCCACAGGATGTTTCAGCTGTTGATTCACACGTCAATGAAGGTCAGGCATCCCTGACAGCATTTGTTGTTGGCAGTAAATCCAACAGAATCATGACATATTCTGGCGATACTAACCAGGAGAGGTCAACATTATCCAAGAGGATAGATGATGAAATATGTTATACACATCCTCAAACAGATCAAGCTTTATCCCCACAGATCTCTTACACATAAGAGATACCCTTGAAGATCAAGTCGTTATCAAGAACACAGAATTTGGTGATAACTCCAACACCAATATCCTAACAAATTTGGCCACACATCGATCTGGTCAAGATTGCCAATCCCGGTTGAAGCAACAGGAACGACAATCATCCCCGGCATGTTGGGCCACAACCCCGCATACACATGCATCATACATTTGCATCATGTTACTATCCATAGTACCCGTCTATCTTGTTGCATTTCAAGTGTCAGGATTCTTTATCCTACCCATGCATCGCCATGCATGAGTATGATAAAGAGGGCATCTATGAGACACTCGAAATTTTTCGTACCTGCTTATTATTAACATTGCAGGAGGACAGATTCGTCTTTTAAGAGAGAACCACGAAGACAATCCAAATCCATCTTTGGATACTCTCGGAAGTTCAAAGATTAACCGGATCGCAATCTGAGTAATAGCAGTTTCAACCTCGGATCTAACCCCGAGACTGCAGATATAATAATACGGAACACATCATTGTAGAAGACCGATTAATCTCGGAGATAACCCCGAGGTATCCGGTCTCGATCCCAACCATGGAATAGCCACCAACCTTGGTGATAACCCCAAGGAATGCGGTTTGGAGATAACCCCCGTAAATGCTTGTTTCAAATGCCATCGACTTCAATCTCGGAACTCACAACGAGATACATTGTACCAACCTAAGCAATAACATCTAAAGATAGGCACACCTCAAAGATGACAATGAGGACCTTCAACAAATGCGTGATTCAATCTTAGCGAAGTCGAGCAACGTCACGCTTATCCAATCCGTAAATAACATCGGTTAGGGGCAACATCGCCATCTCATCCAACACGAAGCCACGTCTCGTCTCTACGCAACAATGTCCCACAAGGCTAACCAATCCCGAGTGACTATTGTGCGGGGTAACGGATGAAAGTTGAAGCTTGAAGACCGGAGGGCATCGTCCCATCTTCAAAGACTTCATACAAACTCTAATCCCATGCCATCGTACAACTCTCGACAACAGTGGTCCGAAATAGGTCCTGAATACCTCAAAACAGATTCCCGGATTGCACTTCTCAAAATCTGAGTGGACATTACAGTGCTTGAGTGCACGTACTTCGAGACGACCCCACCCGACAAAACCGGTAGGCAGGCCGCCTCTCTGGTAAACTGGGGTGAGCCAGCATGGTACACCTATGACACCTTTTGCCTATAAATAAGAGGGTTGGGGTGCTAATTTTTAAGAGAGAAAAGACAGGGAAACCCTGCATAATTTTCTTTGCACTCGCCATAAAATGTATTTTCCTACTTTCAAACACCTGTGAGCTCATATATAGCCTCTTTTGTACCCACAAAAGCCCAGTGTTTACCCACTCTAAAGATATAGAAGCCCTTTTTATCAGTTAGCTATAAGCCTTCTCACACACTTTAGAGTCTTTCTCTTCATCTTTGCACACACCCTTCTACACGTTGAGTGTCGTGTTGCTTACTTTTGCCCAGACTTCGGTCCGTGGTTTCATTCCAGTCTGTATATATATATATATATATATATATATATTGACTAATATTATCGAGTTATGCCTCGATTGAGCCTAGATTTCGGTCTGGAGCGTTTACTGCTTTAATATACATATACTTATATATATTAATTGTCTGTCGGACTTTGTTAGATGAGCCTAGACTTCGGTCTTGGTGCGTTTATTTGCTTTTATATATATATATATATATAATTATATATATCAACTGTGTGTCGGACTTTGTTCGATGAGCCTAGACTTCGGTCTGGTGCGTTTATTCGCTTTTATATATATATATATACTTATATATATCAACTGTGTGTCGGACTTTGTTCGATGAGCCTGAACTTTGATGCAGTGCGTTTATTCGCTTATATATATATATATATATATACTTATATATATCAACTGTTTGTCAGACTTTGTTCGATGAGCCTAGACTTGATGCAGTTCATTTACTCGCTTTATATATATATATATATATATATATATATATATATATATATATATATATATATATATTGTCTGCTGAGTTCCCTTCGTGGCATTTGATCGCTTTTCGACTTTCTTTACATTTAGTCACCTTTGGAGTTTACTTCGTATAGTTGACCTTATTTCTGATTTTATTTACATTCTATCCACTTTGGAGTTTCCTTCGTGGCGGTTGGTTAATCGTATTATAACTTTATTTACATTTCTGATCCCCCATGGAGGTGCTTCATGGTTGGTGATCTTGTCTGTATATATATATATATATATATATATTTACCGCTTTTATATATATACCTGCTTATTGCTTTTATACAAATTGCAATATTCTGTGCGCCTAGGAAACATGTGATCACAGATTCGTCTCATTGGATCTAGATTCGGTTCCCGTGATGGATATTTTCAGCTGTAAGAAGCTTGTAAATTATTATGCGATGTCTGTATTTCCTCAGATGGTTTCCACGAGGAAGTCGGCATTATTTTTGGATGTATTATTTTTCATACGGATGCCTCGCATCCGTCAAATAAAATCAATCCAGCCGTTCACTTAATTAAAATGGAGGTGTAAAAGGTCTCAATTTCTATTGAGCATCAGGGTTTAAAAAACCTCTTTTATAAAACTTCATTGCCATATCTTGCTAGAAACTGAATTTTTACATAAATTCAAACCCTGTGTATATAGGATCGAACGAGGACTTGTACAACTTTCATATAACAGCACATTGACCCACACACACACACACACACTCATATAATAGTTTCTTGAAAAGAGGCGGTCACCGTGGTAACACGGATGTCGGGGGGTGCCTAACACCTTCCCCCGTATAACCAAGTCCCCGGACCCTAAACGAATCTCGGTTTCGTCGACCCGTATATCAGTGTCACATCACTGGGTCAATGTGCAAACCTTTTCTCGGTTGTGTTGGTACATCCATTTAAAAATCCAACTGGCGACTCTTAACAGTCCCATCGTCGACATTATACATGTCGGACCTTTTTCACTTATTTTTTCAAACAAATCTCACCTAAAATGAGAACACCAAAGAACAAGTAACGGAAAGGGACACCCAAAAATCCCGACTTCGACATTAAGGAATCGTACTTTAAACAACCCAAGTTCAAAAATATTTCATAAATATCCAAAGTGGAGTAAAATTCAAGAATGAAGACCAAAATAGATCCAATCAAAGATAGGAAGCATAACAGACAATCTTGGACACATAGAAGAAAACTTAATTTTTCTGTAAATAGTGTTGTATTCGTGAATAGTGTCGTATACGTGAATAGTAACTCCAACACCAAAAGATAGAAATTTTACAAAAAACATCATCATGATTCGTGAATAGTACTCGTGAATAGTAACTCATGAATAGTAACTTATGAATAGTAAATCATGAATAGTAACTCATGAATAGTAATTCGTGAATAGTAACCCCGACATGAAAAAGTTCCAAATTTGATAAAAAGTTCAAACCAATATTTTGGCATAATGATATTGAAGAAATAATATCATTTATGAAGAAAATAATCTTCGTTACCTCAGAAAGAATAGTACTTCTGACTGGAGTACTGAATATAGTGCTAAAAGAACTTGCATCGTATAGCAATACTCGAAGTACTAAGATACTCACAAAAATACGCTCGATGTATAGAGAGAGAAAGAGAGAAATCTTTAGTTTCTGGTGTGATTTTCAATTCTAACCTAAGCACCCTATTTATAGGAAAATGCTTAGAACACCAAATCAGAAAATTTAATATAATATTAATATATATATCAAAAATTCTTACGCCCACTTTCTCAGATCTGAATTCAGCCAACAAACAATAACAAAAACAAAAAAAAAACGTTTTTGTTATTAAAAATAATTAAAACTTTCAAAAATCAATTATTTCGTTACTTCAAAACTTCTATAATTCATAATAAATAGCCCCTTTATCAGAAAATTCGAATCTTGCGAGTTTTTATAGGAAATTCAATTCTCTACAACTTTGCAGAAGAAAGATTTTCCAAATTCCAAACAAAAATTGACCGAAATCCACATACGGACGATTTTACAAGCTATAATCAAATTTCAGTCAAGAAATGGGGTCTACCGACATGTTTAACATGTTTTAAATAATTTTTGCAACAAAAATATTCTTCCTCCTTATATACTCATATATACCACATTCATTGTAAAAATATCACCATTATTATATGATTAAAATATAATAATAAATTATTTTATCAGAAAAGATAAAATATCAATTTTCAACAATTGTCACTTTAAGAATTTTCTCCATCTATATCCATATAAAATGAATATTTTCCTTATCATATAAATCAATAATTAATTATTCATAAATAATATTACAGAATCACAATAATGGCAATCAGGCAGTTCCCAAGAAAGAGGGGGCTTTCCAATAAGGATTTCTCCTTACTGGCGCGCAATTAGGTGACCAAACCTCTCCTTAGACAGAACTTTCTAGACATTGTCAATAATGTTATCTAATAATATTATTAAGATAATATGAATTATTGCTTCGATAATGGAAAATACTGTGTAATGACAAAAAAACAGTAATATAAAATATCAACGCAGCAATTATTGAATCAATAAAATACTGAACAGTAATTACTTTAACAATTATTGAGTAGTGCCTTCTTACGTAAGAATCAATAATTGGTGCAATACCGTGTGTTACTGTACAACAACGCGTATTACTGTGTTTTAACCATCGGGTATTCCAACAGTGTTAAAGGTAACAATTACGTTGTTATTTATAAAAACTCAAATTTGTCATTTTCTTCATCCGACATTATTCTGTTATGGGGCCCACAAATGGTTGCGCCGTCGTACGAATATTCTACGACCAAATGAATATTCCCCAACAACAATGAATATTTTATAATCACTTACGTATTTTGAAAAAAATTCATATATCACCCTTAACTTTAAACTTTTATCAATTTAACCATTTACTGAATAGTAATTATAAGAAAATTGAATACTTTTATTTCATAAAATTAGGAATTCGGTCTTACAATCTCCCTCCTTATGAAATTTCGTCCCCGAAATTACGTACACAGTATTTCAAAGAGTTGAGAATACCTTGCTTTCATTTCAGATTCCATCTTCGATGTCATCATGATTTCTCTATTGCTCATCTCCTGTATTTTAGATATCATTCTAGAATACAGCTTCAAAACAAGGGTTAATTGAACAAATTAACATATCACATAATATCCCGATATTATGGTGACCAACAAATAAGCTTAGGTAGGACACAGCAAAAAAGAATTTACTCGCCTCCCTCCTAGTTCTATTCCACGATATCGCCGGAGATCATATCCCTAAGCTCTGATACCAAATGTGACAACCCCAAAATAGGTCCATTCCATCCAACCGATTTTGAGTCGCCAAATACATGGTACAGAAAATAACTACAACTTTATTTGTGACACCCCCAAAATAGGTCCATTCCACCCAACCCATTCTGAGTCGCCAAATACATGGTACAGAAATAACTACAACTTCAATAATACAAATGTCGTGTGAAATACGACAATACATCTTGAAGTTTAAATATAGATCCTGCATCATAATATCCACACGCAAATAAATCCCCATCATAATTATTGATACATTATTTTACAAAAATGGTGAGGACTACTAAACAACTCTCTCTAGAACTTTCATTCCATGCCCCGACTCGTACTCGCTATATTCTCGCCTCCTGAGAAGAAAAATGGAACAAAAGGAAAAGGGTGAGCTCGACTAGCCCAAGAAGAATATTATGACTAAGATAATATACAAAAATTATCGTTAGTCTTCAACAGGAAAAATATAATAGAATACAATAGAAAACAAGTTTTAAATCAATATTCGCAATGAAAATAATAATTCATTAGAAGAGTTAAGTAGAGAATGCAAACTACTATCTTCTATGTATGAATTTTAAAGTTCATCGCTCTATTTTTATCCTCGTAACATCAATCAATATATATCGAGATCAAATATTCATCCTTGCACTCTGTGCCAAGGACATTCACCATTGGTCATGTTCATCTAAACACTGCTCATCTTTGCACTACGGCCAAAGATATTCATCAGAAATCATTCATCTTTACACTACAGGCCAAAGATATTCATCAGAAATCATTCATCTTGGCACTACAGGCCAAAGATATTCATCAGAAATCATTCATCTTTTAAGATTGAGGATGATGAAAAATATTTTTAAAGAAACGAATCCAGTGAAACAAAATGACAAGGATTAAGGATTCGTACTTTGTTTTATCCACATCCAAAAATACCTCAAAAATAATCATAGTGGTGTAAAATTCAAGAATGATCAAAACATGGATACAATCAAAGCTAGTATCCAGAATAGATATTTTGGACGAAAAGAAAAAATTTTATTTTTCGATGAATAAGTGCCGATTCGTGAATAGTGTCAGATACGTGAATAAAGGCCAGTACACGTGAATAAGAATCTCGACACCAAAAGATAGAAATTTCACAAAAAATATCTTCACGCTCGTGAATACCGTGAATAGTACTCGTGAATGAATAAGAACTCATGAATAGTAACCCGAGCATGAAAAAGTTCCAAATTTGATAAAAAGTTCCAACCAATATTTCAAAGATAATGATATTGAAGAAATAATATCATTTGAGAAGAAAATAACATCCCTTACCTCGAAAGACAAGATTTTAGTTGAAACACCTGGATATAGGCTATGACTTGAACTTGCACCGAGTATAGCAATACTCAAAGTATACTCAAAATACTCACAAGAATACGCCGATAATATAGAGAGAGAAAACTTCAGCTTTGGTGTGATTTTTAATTCTAACCTAAGCACCTATTTATAGAAATTGCTTAGAACACCAAAGCGTAAAATTTAATATAATATTAATATATTTAATAAATTCTCACGCCCATCTAGACAATCTGATCTCAGCCATCAACACATGTTAAAGATGCCAAAAACATTTAAAAATGTTTTTCTTATTTAAATTATTTTAAACTTCCAAAAATCAATTATTTTGAGCTTGAACTTCAATAATTCACAATAAATAGCCCTTTTGCCGTAAAAATTCAAATCTCATGAGTTTTTATAGGAAATTCAATTCTCTACAACTTTACGTAAGAAAGTTTTTCCAAATTCCAAATGTAAATTGACCGAAATCCACAAATGGGCGATTTTTAAGCTATAATCAAATTTCAAATAATAAATGGGGTCCACCGACATGTTTAACATGTTTTAAACATTTTGGTAACAAAAATACTCCTCCTCTACATATACTCATATATCCCACATTCATCGTAAAAATATCAACGTTAATATATTATTAAAATAATACATTTAAATGAATTATTTTATCAGAAAAAGATAAAATATTAATTTTCAACATTGTCACTATAAAAATTTTCTCCATCTATATCCACATAAAATCAATATTTTTCTCATCATATGAATCAATAATTAATTATTCACAAATAATATTACAGAATCACAATATTGACAACTAGGCAGTTCCTAGGAAAGAGGGAGCTTTCCAATAAGAATTTCTCCTTACTAGCGCGCAATTAGGTGACCAAACCTCTCCTTAGATGTAACTTTCTAGACATTGCCAATAATGTTATCTAATAATATTATTCAGATAATATGAATTATTGTCTCGATAATGAAAAATAATCGTAATGACAATTATTGAAACAACAAAGAATATAAAATATCAATGCAAAGAATTATTGAATCAATAAAATAAAATATCGAATAAAGAATTATCGTAACCATTATTGAGTAGTGCCTTCTTCACGTAATAATCAATAATTGGTGCAATACTGCAGTGCATCGCAAGGCAATAACGCCAGACATCTTGTGTTTTAACCATCGGGTATTCCAACAAAGATAATTCAGAATAACTACGCCGTTATTTATAAACAACTTATTCTTGTCGTTTTCTTCCTCCAATCGCTTCAAGTTATGGGGCCCACACATGGTCGCTACTGTCGCATTTAATATTCCGAGATAGTACAAATATTCCACCACCAAACTAATATTCTCCACAATAATTAATATTATATCACCACTTGCTTATTTAAAATATTTGGGCATTTTACCCATAACTAACCACATTAATCAAATCCACCCTTACTATTTCAAAATAATAAATAAAGGAAATTCCTTTTATTTAAAAAATTTTGGTCTTACAACCTCCCTCCTTATGAAATTTCGTCCTCGAAATTGACGACGACGCACTGTGTGTTTCAAAAGATGAAAATACCTCGCTTTCATTTTCGTTTCCAACTCCTGAGTTATTTCCTCAATAGCATGGTTTCTCCACAAAACTTTAACTTGTGGTATAACCTCAGACATAGGACATGTTCTTTCCTATCCAAGATCTTGACAGTACCTCCTCGACGTTAAGTCTTCTGGCTATCTTGTCCGGTTCTAACTCAATGACGTGGTTGGGTCGTCGCATATTTACGTAACATCGATACGTGTGAAAAACGCGTTATGAACACGTCATACTTAGTGTAAAACGAGTCTATAGGCCACAGTTCCTATTCGATCGAGAATTTCAAATGGATTAATAAATCGAAGGTTTGAGTTTTCCTCACCTCACCGATTCTCGCTTTTGAAATAACAACTTCTTGCACCTCCTTCAATTTCATCAGCTCCGGTGTGTAGCTTGAACAGCTCTAACTTTATCGATTAAAGTCGATTATACTCGTATATCATCATGTGGGTACCTAGAGTTTTCATCTCCATCTCTATTATTTGTAAATTATATGAAATTAGTTTTTTGACAATATCGTACTCGTACTTGTATACGATCTTCTACTCAACACGTCAGCTACCACATTCGCTTTTCCAGGATGGCATGGTCAGAACATATGCTGAAATGAGTCTCCTCTTGAGTTCTTCGAAGCTCTTCCCACATTCTTTACTCCATTCAAATTTTGTATCTCTACGAGTCAGCTGCGTTAATGGAATAGCGATTCGAGAATATCCTTCAACGAATCTCCGATAATAACCAACTAAGCCTAGAAAGCTACATATTTCGATTACCGACTTAGGTTGTTCTCAACTGTGACTCACATCCCAATCTTGGATAACACGTTACAATGACACCTATCAGTTTACTATCGCACGAATATGGTGTCCCCTACGGAGAGTCTGGCTTCGGTGCATTCCACAAAGGAAGTCACCAGATAGAGGCTCTTGTATCAACTTCTACAGTTGGGTTTTTAACTCCTGAAGTTCAATAGGAGCCATTCGATATGAGATTTTAGAAATGGGTTTTGTACCGGATTTAAAGTCGATACAAATTCAATATCACGCTCTGGGAGTAGGCCAAGAAATTCTTCAGGAAATACGTCAGAAAAATCAATAACAACAGGAATATTATTCAAATCTGACGTGTCTTTATTCAAATCCATAACATGGACTAAGAAAGCTTGACATTCGTTTTTCAATAAACAAATGGCTTTATAATTTAATATGAAAGAGTTTGACTTCAATGGTTTGGTTGCTTGAATTGAATAACAAAGTTGCTTAAGAATATGAAAACTAACAACCTTACGTAAAGCAATCAATTTTGGCATGATGAGTAGTTAACCTTAAAATCACATCAAAAACAAATATCTCTATAGAAATAAGGTTACTGTGTAATGTGATAGTGCCAACTCGAATCAAGCAAGATTTCTAAACAACGGATGTAATAAAAGTTTCTCTTAACTGAGTCTCCACAGATAGGTCAAAGTCTAATTTCTCCGTAGTCAAATTCAAACGTTGAGCGCAAGCAAGAGAGATAAAAGAATGGGTAGAACGAAAGATCTAGTAAGGTATAAACTTCGTAAGAATTTATAATTAACTAACCCCTGCTAAACTCGTTCGGGTTCCTCGCATTTGATGAAGGCCACGACAAACGCTTCTTCTAGGAAGATTGACTTTGACTTTTTCGGGACATCCTTTTGAGTCACCATCCTGCTTTGGACTTGGTTTCGCCATCAGTACACTCTCGAGCTATATGTCCTTCCTTTCCACAATTATATATATACCGAACTGCTAGGCGCGTTTGGACCGATATGTCCCTCTTTCTCAAGATTTATAGCATATATGACCGGTGGTCGTTCTCCTCCTTGGAACCAGCTTTCTTTGCGCCGACGTCTTCACATGGTTATTGTTGAACCTTCTTCTTGAAATGTCCACTTGAGTCACCTCTCCTATTATCATGTCCACGATTACCACCAGAGTGGTTACCGCTTTGTCCGTATTCTTTCCTCCCCATTTGGTTATCATCGTTTTGATGATCGCTTTGTCATCGATATGACTACGGTTGTGGTCCCTCGGTTGAACATACTCAAGTATCACGCCTAATAATTGAGCCACATTTTACAACATCCGAATATAAAGAAAATTTATGAAAGATAAGATATTGTCAAATCTGGGTTTTAGACCCCTCGAAACATACGCGTCATTCGTTCCTCATTTTCCACCGAATGAGGTGCAAACCGACAACTCGCAAACTTCGCCTCATAATTGAGACACCGCCATGTTGTTCTCGCTTCCGCCTAATAAACTCCACTTCCTTCATATGACGAACACTTTCGTGAAAGTATTTGTCATTAAATAGTTTCAAACGCGTCTCCCAAGACATGCCGAGTGCAATTTGGATGGGTACGCTTCACAGACTCCCACCAAGAGTCCGCTTCGCCACGGAACATAAAGGTGGCGAATGGAACCTTCATTCTCTCCGCATCCCAAGACATCGAATATCTTGATGATTTGCTTGACCCATGTTTCCGCCATGATCGGATCAGGCTTTCCCTTAAATTCTAGTGGTCCCAACTCTTTGAACTACTTGGCTATGACAACCTATGAATTGCTATCATTTCCTCCTATGTTTTGAACACGAGTCTCCTCGTCGCGATTTTGCATGAATCGCAAAAAGCTTCTAAACATCCCGTCGCTTATCGTCCCGCTTCGGTGGTGTTATTTACAGGAGGTACATTGCCACTGTTGACGCTCTCCTCGTTGGTAAGCACAGCATCTCCACGGTCTCATTCACTCCATTGTTAATATTCTCACGACATTCTCAAAACATCGTCATAAAACAAGGGTTAATTAAGGAAATCAATATATCACATAATATCCCTATATACTAACCAACTAATAAATAAGCTTAGGTAGGACACACTAGCGAAGGAAGGATTTACTCGTCTCCCTCCTAGTTCTATTCCCCGATCTCCGCCAGAGATCATATCCCTAAGCTCTGATACCAACTGTGACACCCCCAAAATAGGTCCATTCCACCCAACCCATTCTGAGTCGCCAAATACATGGTACATAAATAACTACAACTTCAATAATACAAATGTCGTGTGAAATACGACAATACATCTGTGAGTTTTAAAATCCGATATTGCCGTCTAGACAATATCCACACGCAAATAAATCCCCATCATAATTATTGATACATTATTTTACAAAAATGGTGAGGACTACTAAACAACTCTCTAGAACTTTCATTCCATACCCCACTGCATACTCGCTTATATTCTCGCCTCCCGAGAAGAAAAAATGGAACAAAAAGGAAAAGGGTGAGCTCGACTAGCCCAAGAAAGAATATTATGACTAAGATAATATACAACAAATTATCGTTAGTCTTCAACAGGAAAAATATAATAGAATACAATAGACAACAAGTTTTAAATCAATATTCGCAATGGAAATAATAATTCATTAGAAGAGTTAAGTAGAGAATGCAAACTACTATCTTCTATGTATGAATTTTAAAGTTCATAAATCTATTTTTATCCCCGTAACATCAATCAATATATATCCGAGATCAAATATTCATCCTTGCACTATGTGCCAAGGACATTCACCCGATTGGTCATGTTCATCTAAACACTGTTCATCTTTGCACTACGGGCCAAAGATATTCATCAGAAATCATTCATCTTTACACTACAGGCCAAAGATATTCATCAGAAATCATTCATCTTGGCACTACAGGCCAAAGATATTCATCAGAAATCATTCATCTTTTAAGATTGAGGATGACGAAAAATATTTTTAAAGAAACGAATCCAGTGAAACAAAATGACAAGGATTAAGGATTAAGGATTCGCATTTTGTTTTATCCACGCCCAAAAATACCTCAAAAATAATCATAGTGGTGTAAAATTCAAGAATGATCAAAACATGGATACAATCAAAGCTAGTATCCAGAATAGATATTTTGGACGAAAAGAAAAATTTTTATTTTTCGATGAATAAGTGCCGTATTCGTGAATAGTGTCGTATACGTGAATAGTGCCGTATACGTGAATAGTGCCGTATACATGAATAGTAACTCCGACACCAAAAGATAGAAATTTCACAAAAAATATCTTCACGCTTCGTGAATAGTACTCGTGAATAGTAACTCGTGAATAGTAACTCATGAATAGTAACTCATGAATAGTAACCCCGACATGAAAAAGTTCCAAATTTGATAAAAAGTTCCAACCAATATTTCAGCATAATGATATTGAAGAAATAATATCATTTGAGAAGAAAATAATAACATCCCTTACCTCGAAAGACAGTACTTCTAGTTGAAACACCGGATATAGGCTATGACTTGAACTTGCACCGTATAGAAATACTCAAAGTATACTCAAAATACTCACAAGAATACGCTCGATAATATAGAGAGAGAAAACTTCAGTTTCTGGTGTGATTTTCAATTTTAACCTAAGCACCTATTTATAGGAAATTGCTTAGAACACCAAAGCAGAAAATTTAATACAATATTAATATATTTAATAAATTCTCTACGCCCATCTAGCCAATCTGATCTCAGCCATCAACACATGTTAAAGATGCCCAAAAACATCTAAAAAACATTTTTCTTATTTAAATTATTTTAAACTTCAAAAATCAATTATTTTGAGCTTGAACTTTAATAATTCACAATAAATAGCCCTTTTGCCGAAAATTCAAATCTTTGAGAGTTTTTATAGGAAATTCAATTCTCTACAACTTTACTGTAAGAAAGTTTTCCAAATTCCAAATGAAATTGGACCGAAATCCATAAATGGGCGATTTTACAAGCTATAATCAAATTTCATCAATAAATGGGGTCCACCGACATGTTTAACATGTTTTAAACATTTTGGTAACAAAATACTCCTCTTCCACATATACTCATATATCCCACATTCATCGTAAAAATATCATCGTTAATATATTATTAAAATAATACATTTAAATGAATTATTTTATCGAAAAAGATAAAATATTAATTTTCAACAATTGTCACTATAAAAATTTTCTCCATCTATATCCACATAAAATCAATATTTTTCTCATCATATGAATCAATAATTAATTATTCACAAATAATATTACGTAATCACAATATTGACAACCAGCAGTTCCTCAGAAAGAGGGGCTTTCAATAAGAATTTCTCCTCATCGGGCGCCAATTAATTAGGTGACCAAACCTCTCCTTAGATGTAACTTTCTAGACATTGCCAATAATGTTATCTAATAATATTATTCGGATAATATGAATTATTGGTTCGATAATGAAAAAAATCGTGTGTAATGACAATTATTGAAACAACAAAGAATATAAAATATCAATGCAAAGAATTATTGAATCAATAAAATAAAATAATCGAACAATAATTATCGTAACCATTATTGAGTAGTGCCTTCTTTACGTAATAATCAATAATTGGTGCAATACTGCAGTGTCATCTTGTGCAATAACGCCAGATATCTTGTGTTTTAACCACGGGTATTCCAACAAAGATTAATTCAGAATAAAGCTACGTATTATTTATAAACAACTTATTTCTTGTCGTTTTCTTCCTCCAATCGCTTTCCATTATGGGGCCCACACATGGTCGCTACTTGCAGTGCATTTAATATTCCGACAGCATTTAATATTCCACGCACCAAATGAATATTCTCCGACAATAATTAATATTATATCACCACTTGCTTATTTAAAATATTTGCGCATTTTACCCACAACTAACCACATTAATCAAATCCACCCTTACTATTTCAAAATAATAAATAAAGGAAATTCCTTTTTATTTAAAAAAATTTTGGGGTCTTACATTATTAGTACAATTGTCGTGCAAGATACAACAACACTTAAACTGTGAGTTTAAATACAAATATATACCAACTGTGACTCATGTCCCAACCGTGGACAACACCTTATAATTACACCTTAAATAAAGTTATAGTCAAAAAATGATTTAGAAATTAAAATCTTTGGGAAGTGCTCAAGGAAACCTTCGTACATGGGAGGCCATGCGTCTAGGTTATGATAGATATCATATGTCCACAGAATTATCCTTGGTTGACCCAATAGACCTCAAAGAAAAACGAGAAGATTACTATCATATTCTTCCCAATGGTGAGTCTTCTTTTGACATATCATTATCTCCACCGTCTCTAATTGGGTATTATACTCCAAACAAACACCAAGATTATATAGGTAGTGCTTGTAAATATACAAAGAAGTGGATGGATGAACCCTCGCCACATCTTATGATGACACGAGGTTGTATGTCATTAGACATCTTGTATGATAGTGGCAAAACACCCTTCCAAGTTAAATTCACCTCACCCTCAACATCTATAGACCACCGTTCTACTCCCCTGTTATTCCCCTTTGTCCCAGCTACACTTTTATTACCTGAAAGGAATTATGAAGCAAAAGGGTGAGCATAACTAGCTCAGTAAAGAATATCATGACTAAAGATAAATAAATTATCAATAGCCTTCAACAGTAATAAATCAGAGATTTAGAACATATGGTAGATGATAAAACTTTTCAACCATAATTGCAGCGGAACGAGCAATCCATTAGAAGTGTCAAATTGACCATAAAATCTATTATCTTCTCCATGTTAAAAGTCCACCAATAATGTTTTATCCCTGTAACATCAATCAACAATTCATGTCCACAATCACGTGTATAACTCATAATCGTAATTGTAGTTCTAAATTCATTTCCTCATCTAGGACAAAGATAATTTTCATCACCTGAAACATCAAAGATCATGGTTATACCAAATCACAGTTCATGTTCATAATCCTACTAATAAATTCATCTTTGCACTACGGGCCAAAGATATTCATCAACAAGTCATCTTTGCACTACCAGCCAATGATATTCATTAACAAGTCATCTTTGCACTACATGCCAAAGATATTCATTAACAAGTCATCTTTGCACTACATGCCAACAAGTCATCTTTGCATTACGAGCCAAATATATTCATCAAAAATCATTCTTCTTTGCACTACAGGCCAAAGATATTCAGATATATCATCATTTAGGACTAAGGATGATGAAAAATATTTTAAAGAAAACGAATCTAGTGAAACAAAAGAACAAATATTAAAGAGTCGTACTTTAAACAACCCAAGTTCAAAAATACTTCATAAATAACCAAATTGGAGTAAAATTCAAGAATGAAGACCAAAATAAATCCAATCAAAGATAGGAATCATAATAGACAATCTTGGACACAGAGAAGAAAACATAATTTTTCTGTAAATAGTGTTGTATTCGTGAATAGTATCGTATACGTGAATAGTGCCGTATACGTGAATAGTAACTCCGACACCAAAAGATACAAATTTCACAAAAAAACATCATCATGCTTCGTGAATAGTTCTCGTGAATAGTAACTCGTTAATAGTTACTCATGAATAGTAACTCATGAATAGTAACTCGTGAATAGTAACTCCGACATGAAAAAGTTCCAAATTTGATAAAAAGTTCAAACAATATTTCGACATAATGATATTGAAGAAATAATATCATTTATGAAGAAAATAATCTCCGTTACCTCAGAAAGAATAGTACTTCTGACTGGAGTACTGGATATAGTGCTAAAAGAACTTGCACCATATAGCAATACTCGAAGTACTAAGATACTCATAAAAATACGCTCGATATATAGAGAGAGAAAGAGAGAGAAATCTTTAATTTCTGGTGTGATTTTCAATTCTAACCTAAGCACCCTATTTATAGGAAAATGCTTAGAACACCAAATCAGAAAATTTAATATAATATTAATATATATATCAAAAATTCTTACACCCACTTTCTCAGATCTGAATTCAGCCAACAAATAATAACAAAAACAAAAAAAAGTTTTTGTTATTAAAAATAATTAAAACTTTCAAAAATCAATTATTTCGAAACTTTAGAACTTCTATAATTCATAAAAAATAGCCCCTTTATCAGAAATTCGAATCTCGCGAATTTTTATAGGAAATTCAATTCTCTACAACTTTACAGAAGAAAGTTTTTCCAAATTCCAAACAAAAATTGACCGAAATCCACATACGGACGATTTTACAAGCTATAATCAAATTTCAAATAAGAAATGGGGTTCTGCAAGCATGTTTAACATGTTTTAAACAATTTTTGCAACAAAAATATTCTTCCTCCTCATATACTCATATATACCACATTCATTGTAAAAATATCACCATTATTATATGATTAAAATATAATAATAAATTATTTTATCAGAAAAGATAAAATATCAATTTTCAACAATTGTCACTTTAAAAATTTTCTCCATCTATATCCATATAAAATAAATATTTTCCTTATCATATAAATCAATAATTAATTATTCACAAATTATATTACAGAATCACAATAATGACAATCAGCAGTTCCCAAGAAAGAGGGGGCTTTCCAATAAGGATTTCTCCTTACTGGCGCACAATTAGGTAACCAAACCTCCCCTTAGACAGAACTTTTTAGACATTGACAATAATGTTATCTAATAATATTATTCAGATAATATGAATTATTTCTTCGATAATAGAAAATACTGTGTCGTGACAAAACAACAGTAATATAAAATATCAACGCATCAATTATTGAATCAATAAAATACTGAACAGTAATTACTGTAACAATTATTGAGTAGTGCCTTCTTAGGTAGGAATCAATAATTGGTGCAATCTGGTGTGCTCTTTGCGGCAACAACGCGTAGACATCGTGTTTTAACCTAATTGGGTATTCCAACAATGTTAACGGTAACAATTACGCCGTTATTTATAAAAACTCAAATTTGTCGTTTTCTTCATCCGATAGTTATTCTGTTATGGGGCCCATAAATGGTTGCGCCGTCGTACGAATATTCCCCGACAACAATGAATATTTTATAACCACTTCCGTATTTTGAAAAAAAATCATATATCATCCTTAACTTTAAACTTTTATCAATTTAACCATTTACTGAATAATAATTATAAGAAAATTGAATACTTTTATTTCATAAAATTTGGGGTCTTAAAATGTACGAATCCTTAATATTTGTTCTTTTGTTTCACTGGATTCATTTTCTTTAAAATATTTTTCATCATCCTCGGTCCTAAATGATGATATAACTGAATATCTTTGGCCTGTAGTGCAAAGATGAATGATTTCTGATGAATATCTTTGGCTCGTAATGCAAAGATGACCTGTTGTTGAATATCTTTGGCATGTAATGCAAAGATGACTTGTTGATGAATATCTTTTGCTCGTAATGTAAAGATGACTTGTTGTTGAATATCTTTGGCCTATAGTGCAAAGATGACTTGTTGATGAATATCTTTGGCCCATAGTGCAAAGATGAATTTATTAGTATGATTATGAACATGAACTGTGATTTGGTATAACCATGATCTTTGATGTTTTAGGTGATGAAAAATATCTTTGTCCTAGATGAGAAAAGGAATTTAGAACTACAATTACGATTATGAGTTATACACGTGATTGTGGACAGGAATTGTTGATTGATGTTACAGGGATAAAATATTGATGGTGGACTTTTAACATGGAGAAGATAACAGATTTTATGGTCTATTTGACTCTTCTAATGGATTGCTCATTCCGCTGCAACTATGGTAGAAAAGTTTTATCATCTACCATATGTTCTAAATCTCTGATTTATTACTGTTGAAGGCTATTCATAATTTATTAATCTTTAGTCATAATATTCTTTACTGAGCTAGTTGTGCTCACCCTTTCTCTTCACAATTCATTTCAGGTAATAAAAGTGTAGCTGGGTCGAGCGGGGTATAATAGGGGAATAGAACGATGGTCTATAGCTGTTGAGGGTGAGGTGAACTTAACCTGGAAGGGTGTTTTGCCACTATCATACAAGATGTCTAATGACATACAACCTTGTGTCATCATAAGACAGGGTTGTGCTCATCCACTTGATGAGTATATTTACAAGCACTACCTATATAATCTTGGTGTTTGTTTGGAGTCTAATTCCCAATTACAGACAGTGGAGATAATGATATGTCAAGAGAAGACTCACCATTGGGAAGAATATGATAGTAATCTTCTCATTTTTCTTTGGGGTCTATTGTGTCAACCAAGGATAATTCTGTGGCCATATGATATCTATCATAACCTAGACGCATGGCCTCCCATGTACGAAGGTTTCCTTGAGCACTTTCGAAAGATTCTAATTTCTAAAACAGTTTTCAACTATACCTTTATGTAAGGTGTCATTATGAGGTGTTTTCCACAGTTGGGACATGAGTCACAGTTGGTATATATTTGTATTTAAACTCACAGTTTAAGTGTTGTCGTATCTTGCATGACAATTGTATTAATAAAGTTGTAGTTGTTTTCTGTACCATGTATTTGGCGACTCAGAATGGGTTGGATGGAATGGACCTATTTTGGGGTTGTCACATTTGGTATCAGAGCTTAGGGATATGATCTCTGGCGGAGATAAGGGAATAGAACTAGGAAGGGAGAGACGAGTAAATCCTTCGCTAGTGTGTCCTACCTAAGCTTATTTGTTGGTCAGTCATAATATCGGGATATTATGTGATATGTTAATTTGTTCAATTAACCCTTATTTTGAAGCTGTATTCTAGAATGATATCTGAAATACAGGAGATGAGCAATAGAGAAATCATGATTACAGGGAAGATGGAATCTGAAATGGAAGCAAGGTATTCTCAACTTTTCGAAATACCAGATACGTAACTTTCGGGGTCGAAATTTCATAAGGAGGGGCGATTGTAAGGCCCCGAATTTTATGAAATAAAAGTATTTAATTTTTCTTATAATTACTATTCAATAAATGGTTATATTGATAAAAGTTAAAGTTAAGGGTGATAAATGAAATTTTTTAAAAATAAGCAAGTGGTTATAAAATACTCATTGTTGTCGGGGAATACTCGTTTGGTCGTGGAATATTATTTATGTCGGGGAATATTCGTACGACGACGCAGCCATTTGTGGGCCCCATAACAGAATAACTGTTGGATGAAGAAAACGACAAAAGAGAGTTTTTATAAATAGCTTGGCGTGAGTTCTTACTGAATTAACACTTTATTGGAATACCGAGATGGTTAAAATACGATGTCTGGCGTTGTTACACGATAGCACCGCAGTATTGCACCAATTATTGATTCTTACGTAAGAAAGCACTACTCAATAATTGTTACAGTAATTACTGTTCAGTATTTTATTGATTCAATAATTATTGCGTTGATATTTTATATTACTGTTGTTTTAATAATTGTCACTACACAGTATTTTCCATTATCGAAGAAATAATTCATATTATCTGAATAATATTATTAGAAAACATTATTGGCAATGTCTAGAAAGTTCTGTCTAAGAAGAGGTTTGGTTACCTAATTGCGCGCCAGTAAGGAGAAATTCTTATTGGAAAGCCCCTCTTTCTTGAGAACTGTCTGGTTGTCAATATTGTGATTCTGTAATATTATTTGTGAATAATTAATTATTGATTTATATGATAAGGAAAATATTGATTTTATGTAGATATAGATGGAGAAAAATTTTAATGTGACAATTGTTAAAAATTAATATTTTATCCTTTTCTGATAAAATAATTCATTTAAATATATTATTATATTATATTAATATAATAATGATGATATTTTTACAATGAATGTGAGATATATGAGTATATGAGGAGGAAGAGTATTTTTATTGCAAAAGTTGTTTAAAACATGTTTTGTGTGTCGGTGGACCTCATTTCTTGACTGAAATTTGATTATAACCTATAAAATCGTCTGTATGTGGATTTCGGTCAATTTCTGTTTGGAATTTGGAAAAACTTTCTTCTGCAAAGTTGTAGAGAATTGAATTTCCTATAAGAAATGCGAGAATCGAATTTTCTGATAAAATGGCTATTTATTATGAATTATTGAAGTTCCGGATTAATTGATTATTATTATTTTTGGAGTTTTAAGTGACTTTTGCATGAAAAACATTTTTGTTACTTTAATTGAGTGGGTAGCTAATCTCTTGATTCAATTAGTGTGCGTAGTAGGTTTTAGAAAAATAATATTATTATTTATTAAATTTTCTGTTTTGGTGTTCTAAGCATTTTCCTATAAATAGGGTGCTTAGGTTAGAATTGAAAATCACACCAGAAACTGAAGTTTTCTCTCTATATCTCTTCTATATATCGAGCGTATTTTTGTGAGTATTTTAGTACTTCGAGTATTGCTATACGGTGCAAGTTCTTTTAGCACTATATTCAGTATTCCAGTCAGAAGTACTATTCTTTCTGAGGTAAGGGAGGTTATTTTCTTCTAAAATGATATTATTTTCTTCAATATTATTATGCCAAAACGTTGGTTGGAAATTTTTATCAAATATTAGGGATTCGTATTACAGTTTATCCAAGTTCAAAAATACTTCATAATAACCAATTTTGAAGCAGAATTCAAAATAAAGATCAAAACATGGATACAATTAAAGATAGTAACCATAATAGACACCTTGGATAAAAAGAAGAAAATTTCATTTTTCGATGAATAGTGTCGTATTTGTGAATGCCGTATACGTGAATAGTGTCGTATACGTGAATAGTAACTCCGACACCAAAAGATAGAAATTCCACACGAAAAATTATCATGCTTCGTTAATAGTACTCGTGAATAGTAACTCGTGAATAGTAACTCGTGAATAGTAACTCATGAATAGTAACCCCGACATGAAAAGTTTCAAATTTGATAAAAAGTTCGAACCAATAATTCGGCATAATGATATTAAAGAAATGATATCACTTATGAAGAAAATAACATCCCTTACCTCAAAAAGATAATACTTCTGGCTGGAATACAGGATATAGTGCTGAAGGAACTTGCACCGTATACCACACTCAAAGTATCAAAATACTCACAAGAATACGCTCGATAATATAGAGAGAGAAAGAGAGAAAACTTATGAATTCTGATGTGATTTTCAATTCTAACTAAGCACCCTATTTATAGGAAAATGCTTAGAACGCCATAGAAGACTAACCTGCTACCTAATGGCTTTACCTGTTACTATTGCCACCCACCACGTTTGAAATTCAATTGAGCACATTTCTCACCAACTAATTCTAGAATTTTCCAAAATGTTTTATCGTTTAAACAATAATCAGAAACTTTAATAAAGCATAGAAAATAGCCTGTTTATCAGAAAAATATGAATTTTATGTCCATTCCACACAAAATCGAATTCTCTACAACTTTGTAGCTTTAAGTTTTTCCAAATTCCAAACAGAAATTACCCGAAATCCACAAATGGATGATTTTTAAATACTTTCAATCCAACAAAATACTGATAAAATACCTCAGCATTAATTCCTTCATTAATAACCACATAAATAAATCCATCATTTATATCCACATAAAAATAAATAATTCCTTATCATATGAATCAATAATTAATTATTCACAAATAATATTACAGAATCACATTTATGACAACTAAGGTTGTTCTAGGAAAGAGGGCTTTCAGATAAAGGATTTCTCCTTCTTTGGCGGCGCAATTAGGTGACCAAACCTCTCCTTGACAGAACTTTCTAGACATTGTCAATAATGCTATCTAATAATATTATTCCAAATAATATGAATTATTGATCTGATAATGGAGATGATGTGCAATGACAATTATTGAGCAACAATAATATAAAATATCAACGCAACAATTATTGAATCAATAAAATAAAATATTGAACAGTAACTACTGTAACAATTATTGAGTAGTGTCTTCTTACGTAAGGATCAATAATTCAACAATCTGCATGCAATCTGGTATGCTTCTTCATGCAAACCACGCCAGCATTATTCATTGTATTTTAACCATCGGGTATTCCAACAGTGTTAACGGTAACAACTACGCCGTTATTTATAACAACCCAAACTTTGTCGTTTTCTTCATCCGACAGTTATCTGTTATGGGGCCCACAAATGGCTGAGCTGTCGTACGAATATTCCCCGACACAATGAATATTTTATTACCACTTGCTTATTTTGTAAAATTTGCACATTTCACCCATAACCAAAGTATTATATCTAATTAACACCTTATTATTCACAATAATAATTAGAGAAAATTCAATTTTATTCATTAAAATATTTGGTGTCTTACAACCGGCCAAAGATATTCATTAACAAGTCATCTTTGCACTACATGCCAACAAGTCATCTTTGCACTACATGCCAAAGATATTCAACAACAGGTCATCTTTGCATTACGAGCCAAAGATATTCATCAGAAATCATTCATCTTTGCACTATAGGCCAAAGATATTCAGTTATATCATCATTTAGGACTGAGGTTGATGAAAAATATTTTAAAGAAACGAATCCAGTGAAACAAAAGAACAAATATTAAGGAGTCGTACTTTAAACAACTTAAGTTCAAAAATACTTCATAAATAACCAGAGTGGAGTAAAATTCAATAATGAAGACCAAAATAGATCCAATCAAAGATAGAAATCATAACAGACAATCTTGGACACAGAGAAGAAAACTTAATTTTTCTGTAAATAGTGTCGTATTCGTGAATAGTGCCGTATATGTGAATAGTAACTCCGACACCAAAAGATAGAAATTTCACAAAAAACATCATCATGTTTCGTGAATAGTACTTGTGAATAGTAACTCACGAATAGTAACTCATGAATAGTAACTCGTGAATAGTAACTCATGAATAGTAACTCATGAATAGTAACCCCGACATAAAAAAGTTCCAATTTTGATAAAAAGTTCAAACCAATATTTCGGCATAATGATATAGAAGAAATAATATCATTTATGAAGAAAATAATCTCCCTTACAATCCCTTAAAATCCCTTACTATCCCTTACCTCGAAAAAAAGCGATCTTTGAAATATCGGATATAATGAATCTAACGAACTTGCACCGTATAGCAATACTCAAAGTACTAAAATACTCACAAAAATACGCTCGATATTATAGAGAGAGAAAGAGAGAGAAATTTTTAGTTTCTAGTGTGATTTTCAATTCTAACCTAAGCACCCTATTTATAGAAAAATGCTTAGAACACCAAAGTAGAAAATTTAATAAAATATTATTATAATTAAATTATAATCCTACGCACACCACACCAGACCAAACTCATCAGCCATTCACCCAAAACAATAACAAAAACATTTTTCATAATTAAAATATTTTAAACTTTCAAAAATCAATTATTTCGGAACTTCGAAACTTCAATAATTCATAATAAATAGCCCTTTTATCAGAAAATTAGAATCTCTCGACTTCGTATAGGAAATTCAATTCTCTACAACTTTACAGAAGAAAGTTTTTCAAAATTCCAAACAAAAATTAACCGAAATCTATATACGGGCGATTTTACAAGCTATAATCAAATTTCAGTCCAGAAATGGGACCACCGACATGTTTAACATGTTTTAAACAACTTTTGCAATAAAAATACTCTTCCTCCTCATATACTCATATATACCACATTCATTATAAAAAAATTTATAACCACTTGCTTATTTTAAAAAAAAATCATATATCACCCTTAACTTTATCTAATATCAATTTAACCATTTACTGAATAGTAATTATAAGAAAAATTGAATACTTTTATTTTATAAAATTCAAGGTCTTACAATCTCCCCTCTTTATGAAATTTCGTCCCCGAAATTTACGTACCTGGTATTTCAAAGAGTTGAGAATACCTTGCTTTCATTTCAGATTCTATGTCCCCTGTCATCATGATTTCTCCATTGCTCATCTCCTGTATTTCAGATATCCTTCTAGAATACACCTTCAAAACAAGGGTTAATTTAACAAATTAACATATCACATAATATCCCGATATTATGACTGACCAACAAATAAGCTTAGGTAGGACACACTAGAGAAGGATTTACTCAACTCTCCCCTCCTAGTTCTAATCCCGATCTCCGCCAGAGATCATATCCCTAAGCACTGATACCAACTGTGACAACCCCAAAACAGGTCCATTCCATCAAACTCATTCTGAGTCGCCAAATACATGGTACAGAAAACAACTACAACTTTATTAATACAATTTATGTCGTGCGAATCGACAACACTTAAACTGTGAGTTTAAATACAAATATATACCAAGCTGTGTCTCATGTCCCAGTAGTGGACAACACCTCATAATGACACCTTACATAAAGGTATAGTCGAAAAGCTGCTTTTTAGAAATTAGAATCTTTGGGAAGTGCTCAAGGAAACCTTCGTACATCGGAGGCCATTCATCTAGGTTATGATAGATATCATATGGTGAAATTATCCTTGGTTGACCCAATAGACCCCAAAGAAAAATGAGAAGATTACTATCATATTCTTCCCAATGGTGAGTCTTCTCTTAACATATCATTATCTCCACTTTGTCTCTAATTGGGAATTATACTCCAAACAAACACCAAGATTATATAGGTAGTGCTTGTAAATATACTCAGCAAGTGGATGAGCACTGACCTGTCTTATGATGACACGAGGTTGTATGTCATTAGACATCTTGTATGATAGTGGCAAAACACCCTTCCAAGTTAAATTCATCTCACCTCAACATCTATAGACCACCGTTTCTATTCCCTGTTATTCCTCGCTTTTCCCGGCTACACTTTTATTACACGAAAGAAATTGTGAAGCAAAAGGGTGAGCACAACTAGCTCGATAGTAAAGAATATCATGACTAAAGATAAATAAATTATCAATAGCCTTCAACAGTAATAAATCAGAGATTTAGAACATATGGTAGATGATAAAACGTTTCAACCATAGTTGTAGCGGAACGAGCAATCCATTAGAAGTGTCAAATTGACCATAAAATCTATTATCTTCTCCATGTTAAAAGTCCACCAACAATGTTTTATCCCTGTAACATCAATCAACAATTCCTGTCCACAATCACGTGTATAACTCATAATTGTAATTGTAGTTCTAAATTTCTTTCCCCATCTAGGACAAAGATAATTCATGTTCATAATCCTACTAATAAATTTATCTTTGCACTACGGACCAAAGATATTCATCAACAAGTCATCTTTGCACTACCGCCCAAAGATATTCATTAACAAGTCATCTTTGCACTACCGCCCAAAGATATTCATTAACAAGTCATCTTTGCACTACAGGCCAAAGATATTCATCAACAAGTCATCTTTGCACCACATACCAACAAGTCATCTTTGCACTACATGCCAAAGATATTCAACAACAGGTCATCTTTGCATTACGAGCCAAAGATATTCATCAGAAATCATTCATCTTTGCACTACAGGCCAAAGATATTCAGTTATATCATCATTTAGGATTGAGGATGATGAAAAATATTTTAAAGAAAACGAATCCAGTGAAACAAAAGAAAAAATATTAAGGAGTCGTACTTTAAACAACTCAAGTTCAAAAATACTTCATAAATAACCAAAGTGGAGTAAAATTCAAGAATGAAGACCAAAATAGATCCAATCAAAGATAGGAATCATAACAGACAATCTTGGACACAGAGAAGAAAACTTAATTTTTCTGTAAATAGTGTCGTATTCGTGAATAGTGTTGTATACGTGAATAGTGCCGTATACGTTAATAGTAACTCCGACACCAAAAGATAGAAATTTCACAAAAAACATCATCCTGCTTCCTGAATAGTACTCGTGAATAGTAACTCATGAATAGTAACTCATGAATAGTAACTCGTGAATAGTAACCCCGACATGAAAAAGTTCCAAATGTGATAAAAATTTCAAACCAATATTTCGGCAAAATGATATTGAAGAAATAATATAATTTATTTTTAAAAATAATATCCCTTACCTCGCAAAAGCAACTTAAGATTTGGAATCTTTGGATATAGTCTTTGAAGGAACTTGCACCGTATATCAACACTCAAAGTACCAAACGTGACAAGCCCAAAATAGGTCCATTCCATCCAACCCATTCTGAGTCGCCAAATACATGGTACAGAAAATAACTACAACTTTATTAATACAATTGTCATGCAAGATATGATAACACTTAAACTGTGAGTTTAAATACAAATATATACCAATTGTGACTCATGTCCCAACCGTGGAAAACACCTCATAATGACACCTTACATAAAGGTATAGTCGAAAACTGTTTAGGGAGAACCTCCATAGCTAGAGACCACCGTTCTATTCTCCTGTTACCCTCGCTCGACCCAGCTACACTCTTATTACCTGAAAGGAATTGTGAAACAGAAGGGTGAGCACAACTAGCTCAGTAAAGAATATTATGACTAAAGATAAATAAATTATCAATAGTCTTCATCAGTAATAAATCAGAGATTTAGAACATATGGTAGATGATAAAACTTTTAAACCATAGTTGCAGCGGAACGAGCAATCCATTAGAAGAGTCAAATAGACTATTAAGTCTATTATTGTAACACCCCGAAATCCGGTCTTCTTCACACCTGGATTCTGTACGACACGAGTACATCATTCATCCATCATACATCATTATATAATGCAATATAACGACATACACTCTCAAATCCCAGGTTCTGGAACCTTATGACCTCTTTTATTACAAATAATGATAATTACATTATTTATTTCATCTTACAAGAGTGACTTTTATCCGCCACCAAGGATACATAATAGTTCATTAGACTAGTCTATAGTTCAGTTTTATCTATCTACATTACAAGTCTTCACTTGATCTTCTCGCTCATTCACCTTCTGAATGGTACTGCATCTGAATACCGTCAGCTTGATCTTTACGGGATCCTTAAGTTTTTCTAACCTTGTTCGCTGAAAATTATTTTTCATTTAAAGCAAGTGTGAGCATTCAATTTCCCAAAGAAGTCATATGCGGTTGAACAAACAACTTGAATTAAAACATTTCTTTAGAACTTCTATAACCGAACAAAGGTTATGAAGCAGCTTGAATAATAGGAATAGTCTTGATTCCTATCATCTTAAAACATCAATTATTTTCACTTTGAAATACTTTCATCCCTCAACCTTTTTCATACACATCCTGTCTGGCTAGAATCATTAGCACAGACTTAACAATAACGGTTCATGTATAAACAGAACATACTTGTATTGAACAGCTCAATCACGGAATAATTCATATCATAGAAACACCGAAGTGTTCAAATTATGGCTCAAGGCCTCATACATTCTAACACCTTGTACAAATATCACACATTCGTACATAGACATAACTTCTCAAGTACAACATCTGAGAAGTTTAAGAAACTAGCATTCATGTAATATGAATGAAGTTAGGAAACTTGCCTTACGCCCAGCTACAGCTTACGCTGATCTACTCATTTCAATTCCTATATCACACATATGGAGAAAACATAAACACCAATTAGTCATATATTGAACTTACGCATTGATTTACTTAACTTTACTTCTTGGAGTTCGCGTTCTTGCAATATAAGTTTACGCGACTAACTTCTTTTACCAATTTATGGCTTTATGACATACAGAGATGTCTTACTCATACGTTCATCATCTTGGATGATGTATATTCTTATCTTCTTCTTTATAAATTCTCTAGGACTCAGTACACATCGCTTCTCTGCTAGTAGTCCATATGGTGCTCTGAGTGGTTTCCCACAAACAACCAACAAACAAGTTCCCGTTTCATCTATACTGCCCACAACAGTGAGTTAGATCGGTTGCCAGTTTCGTATATACCTTCGCTCTCTGAAGGAATTGTTTAGCCCAGCTCCCATATGTCAACCATCAAAGGTTACGATTGTACCACAACCTAACTTCTCTTAACTTATACGAACTATTAAACTATAATGTTCGATTAAATTAATTTCTTATTCCTTACGGCTTTCTGACAACTAAATGTCATCCCTCCGGATTCACTCTTTATCGAATCACATTCGGCTTTCATTAATCTTATTACCGTTTGTTACGGCTTTCTTGATAATTTATATACTATTTAATACTTTCGTTATCCATTATATGAACCCCATGTTCATTACTCGTTCTTAGTGTCAAAACCATACCGATCATTGTATGCTAAGACCAAGCGTCCATCGTAATGACGTTGCGTTCATAGCGTCTATACGCTTCACACTTATCTCTCATTATCATGATATAACATCGAAATGTTATTCATTACCCTCATCACTCAACGTCTAAGGAATCACAACTATAGCAATTCCTCACGTTCGTTCATCCCGACTACGGTCCCCGGACATCGGTCACGTAACTCGTGATTATATTCTTCGTTATTTAATCATGTTTAATCTTTACGTTCAACCTTTAATAAAGGTTTACATCACTTGATTAAGTGTTACATTAGTTGAATATTATATTCTTTATTGTCCCTTACATTTCCCCCAAGAGCTAAGCAGTTAAAAGATCATCTCTGGCTTTTTTCCCAACATCAGCCATATTTCCTCCTCCCTTTGTTATCTCTCGGTCAGTGGCCTTGGAGTTTGCGATGCGAGTCCCCGATGCAGCTGGCTGCCGTCACTCTACAAGGCATGAATGGCGCCGCGACGCCAAGCCCTAACCCTAAAAATTTTCTCTGAGTGTTAAATCCAATTTGAGATGCTTACTTCGCAATCTCATAGCTCCTTCGTTATAACTCGTAATGAAGTCATTCCAAGGCCATTCTCTTCCTTATCTTATGTAATTTAATACCCCTCAGACAGAACTTCGTTCTGAATCTGTTAACGTGCCATTCTATTGGCTTGATCTTCACTCTTCGTTCATTTTTATGTTTTTAACGCTCTTCGTTTGTTCGTCCGTAATTCGATCATTCAAACTCGGAACTTGTTCGTTCTTGAGTCTATGACTCACGTTTTCTATGTTCTATTACTTTGTTATGAAACCCTACATGTTCGGGTTCGTTTACTAACTTTCTAATTCTCATTCGTCTTTTACGAAATTTCGCCATAACTTTGTTATAGCTAAGTTTTAATCCGTTCTTCATGAACGTTTCTACCGTTCCTAACCAAACAATACACATCTAACTTATACGCAATGGTTTTAAACTTGTCCATCAACAACAATTATAGTACGATTGTTTTAAATTTGTCCATCAACAACGTTCTTCGTGTTCTTCATTCGTTCTTCATTTTAATCGATATTTTGGATTATGATTCTACTTTTTATTAGAATTTGATGTTATAGAACATTATTCCTTACTTATTTCACCTACTTATTCATATAATCCATTCAGATCGCTCTAATTCATTACGAATCTTATACTTAAGAATTTTATAAACTGAATTTCTAATTCTTATTTCTTTATTTTCTTATGATTTCAACCATATGAAATCATCTCTAACCTTATCTACCTCTTATCTTCATTAAGTTATGTTTTTAAACATAAAAACTTAAAGAAAATTTAAAAGAGATTAGTTCCGGCTTACCGGTCTTCTTTAATCCTCTTCCGTTATACAAAGCCGACAATTTGCAAGCTTTGCTATTACACGATCACTTTTGATCCGATCATTCATGCTCATGCTCTTCCTTCTCCCTCCCATCCGAGTTCTCACTCTCTCTCTCAAACGTCTAGGATTTTCAAAATCATAAAACAATGAAATGAGCTTACTATTTATAGATTTTCCAATTAGGGGCAATTTGGTCATTTCTCCCCCCACCTCCTTACTATTCCCACCTCCTCCAAGAATTAGCCACCAAGTTTACTTGGTGGCCAAATGGCCGCCCCTCTTGCCCCATGGGTTGCCCCATTGGTTATTACCCATCCGTTTACCCATCAGTTTGATCCGCCGTTTCTTTTCTTGGTTTGGGCCTTAACCATAATTCTTATTGGGCCTAACTTGGGCTTGATTTCACAAAGCGTTGGGCTTGACATAATCCAATTCCAATTAGATTCTACAAAGTCCATTAAGACTAATCATATTCTACGCATTCTATTCTCGTATTCTCGGATTCTCGTAATCTATTCGTATATTGTTTGTACGATATTCATATTATATGTCATAATAATCTTCGTACTATACTCGTATAATAATTCATATCATACTCATATCTCTCACGCATAATAATCCTAATTATTATACGTGATCATAAAATTCTCAGAACTCACTTTTCCTAATCCTTAGGTTTTGAGTTCGTAGGCGAAAACTTCGTTTTTGCCATAACTGAAATATTATTGAATATTCCATCACGTCTAAAAATCAAACGTAATCTATAGCTTCTCGGAATTTCAAAATAAATCTCCGAGCAGAAACTGATGAATAGTGCCTATTTTGTCTTTTTCCCCAAAAATATTTTATTCCGGGAAAACTTCTATTTTCATCTTGAAAATTCTTATTCGCTCAATCTAGCTCGTAGCCAGAATACTCCCGATTTATAATCATCCTAGGTTATAAAACGATTAATAAACACATAGCACATAATAATATTAATAAAAAAAAATCTTTTTATTAATAACTAATTCTTTAAACTTAAATTCTGGACAACCCGAATTTCCGGGTCGTCACAATTATCTTCTCCGTGTTAAAAGTCCACCAACAATGTTTTATCCCTGTAACATCAATCAACAATTCATGTCCACAATCACATGTATAACTCATAATCGTAATTGTTGTTCTAAATTCCTTTTCTCATCCAGGACAAAGATAATTTTCATCACGAAACATCAAAGATCATGGTTATACCAAATCACGAAGACATGTTCATAATCATACTAATAAATTCATCTTTGCACTACGGGCCAAAGATATTCATCAACAGAGACCATCTTTGCACTACATGCCAAAGATATTCATCAGAAATCATTCATCTTTGCACTACGGGCCAAAGATATTCATCAATAAGTCATCTTTGCCAAAGATATTCATATCTCAAAGAAATATATAATCATTTTAGAATTTATATAAACAATAATTATAACCATGTTGATCAATTCACCTTTGTACTTAAGCTAAAGATATTCAATTATAAATTCAATGGTCATGATCATACCGGTCACAATTCAACTTTTCACTCTCGGCCAAAAAGAGAACCCTAGTCATGATCATACCAATAATCTACCCATCTTTACACTCCAGTGAAAGAGAATTTTAACATCAGGGTTATAAAAATGTTATATATGATAATAAAATCAATATAATCAATATATAGTTTTAATCTCCAAAGTAATATTCATAAATCAACTATAATTTGGTTAGAAAAAAGAAACCAATTTTGTAGTGAATAGTAACTCATGAATAGTAACCCGTCGTGAATAGTAACTCATGAATAGTAAATTGTGAATAGTAACTCGTAAATAGTAACTCATGAATAGTAAGTCATGAATAGTAACTCGTGAATAGTAACCCCTGAATAGTAACCCCGACATGAAAAGTTCTAAATTTGATAAAAATTCCCACCAATATTTTGGCATAATGATATTGAAGAAATAATATCATTTTTGAATAAAATAACATCCCTTACAATCCCCTACTATCCCTTACCTCGAAAGAGTAGTACTAGAATGTCGGATATAACGTTGAACGAACTTGCACCGTATAGCAATACTCAAAGTACTAAAATACTCACAAAAATACGCTCGATATTATAGAGAGAGAGAAAAGAAAACTTTGGTGTGATTTTCAATTCTAACCTAAGCACCCTATTTATAGGAAAATGTTTAGAACACCAAAGCAGAAAATTTAATAAAATATTATTATAATTAAATTATAATCCTACGTACACCACACCAGACCAAACTCATCAGCCATTCACCCAAAACAATAACAAAAACGTTTTTCATAATTAAAATATTTTAAACTTCCAAAAAACAATTATTTCGGAACTTCGAAACTTCGGAACTTCAATAATTCCACACAGAAATTGACCGAAATCCACATACGGACGATTTTACAAGCTATAATCAAATTTCAGTCAAGAAATGGGTCCACTAACATGTTTAACATGTTTTAAACAACTTTTGCAACAAAAATACTCTTCCTCCTCATATACTCATATATCCCACATTCATTGTAAAAATATCATCATTATTATATTATAATAATATAATAAAATATTATTTTATCAAAAAAGATAAAATATCAATTTTTAACAATTGTCACTTTAAAATTTTTTTTCCATCTATATCAACATAAAATCAATATTTTCCTCATCATACAAATCAATAATTAATTATTCACAAATAACATTACAGAATCACAATACTGACAACCAGGCCGTTCCCAAGAAAGAGGGGGCTTTCCAATAAGAATTTCTCCTTCTTGGTAGCATGATTAGGTGACCAAACCTCTCCTTAGATAGAACTTTCTAGACATTGCCAACAATGTTATCTAATAATATTATTCAGATAATATGAATTATTGCTCCGATAATGGAAAATACCGTGTAGTGACAATTATTGCTCCGATATTTTATTATTTTAATAATATATTAATGGTGATATTTTTACAATGAATGTGAGATATATGAGTATATGAGGAGGAAGAGTATTTTTGTTGCATTAAATGATTAACACATATTTTATGTGTCGGTGCCCCTCTTTATCATACTCAGGCATGTCGATGCATGGGTAGGATAAAGAATCCTAGACACTTGAAACGCAACAAGATAAACATGGTATTATGGATAGCAACATGATGCAAATGTATGATGCATGTGTACGGGGTTGTGGCCCAACATGCAAGGGATGATTGCTGGCTCCCTGTTGCGTCAACTGGGGATTGGCAATACTGACCAGATTTGATGTGCAAGCCTAATCTGTTAGGATGTTGATGTTGGAGTTATCACCAAATTCCTGTGTTCTTGATAACTACTTGATCCTGAAGGGGTATCTCTTATGTGTAAGAGATCTGTGGGGATAAAGCTTGATGCATTTGAGGATGTGAATAACATATTCCATCATCTATCCTCTTTGATAATGTTGACCTCTCCTGGTTAGTATCGCCAGAATATGTCACGATTCTGTTGGATTTATCATGACAAAATCATTGTCGAGGATGATGCGACCTTCGTTGACGTGTGAATCAACGGCTGAAACATCCTGTGGGATATACTGTCAAGGTTGCTTGACCTTCGCTAATGTGTGAATCAACGGCTGAAACTCTGTGAGGAGATCGTCAAGGTTGCTTGACCTATGCTGACGTGTAGATCAACGGAGCATTACGTTGTGACCCCCGCCGGGGATCCACTAGGGAATATGAGCAGCTTGGTATGAGAACCTCAAACAGCTCTATAGCTTTGATAGGTTTAAACGCTATCGGCCGAAATGACGTCAAGGTTGCTTGACCTTCGTTGATATGTGAGTCAACGGCTGAGCATGCGTTGCTACTCCCGCTAGAGATATACGTTGTAACCCCCGTCGGGGATCTACTAGGGACGCATGAGTACGTACACAACTACTGAACAGTTCTCAACGCTTCGATGGGTTTACCTGCCATCGGCTGAAATAATGTCAAGGCTGCTTGACCTTCGTTGATAGAATTGTCAACGGATGAACGTGTTGTAACCCCCACCGGAGATCTACGTTGTAACCCCCGTCGGGGACTCACGTTGTAACCCCAGTCTGGGATTCATGTTGTAACCCCCATCGGGGACTCACGTTGTAACCCCCGTCGGGGACTCACGTTGTAACCCCCATCGAGGATTATACGTAGGGTGATGACCCGGAGTTGGCGGCATCGGACCTGTACGAGGTATTGCCGGATGTGATTTGTGACAAATGGGATCATTGGTAGGGTATACCTCGTGTTCGGGTGACTACCAATGAGTGATGCACATGTTCAAAGTCTCTTCTGAGAAGACCAGGTTTGTATGCAGTTTTGCTCAATCGCGTGGCGTTTTTATTCTTGATTTGACCTTTCTAGCCCGTAAGAACTTCATTTCAACTCGAACTGGACCGAGCCAGAGGGGTGGGACCCATATAGAGGAGCCACAAGTGCGATTTACTTTCTACCATAGCGGTGGCTGCTGCTGACGCGTGGATGATAAATCCCTGACTTTTGCCTTTTGCAAGTTCATTTCTAACTCACTTCGTTTAGAAAAAACCGCAAGCCTTCTTCAGATCTGCTGAGTTCGGGCTATTTTCTGCAAATTCTATCACCGTACAAGTGTTCTACACTATCCTGGTAACGTATGCATGTATTTTTTTCCAGTTTCTGTCCGTTAGATTGTGAGATATTGCACGAAATGAATCTAAACACATAGTAGTGATTATGTATGCACAAATGACTTGATAAAAAATAGTTAACATAGTAAATGTTAGTATTAAACCATGCTGAACATAATGATGTGAAAAAATTTGACTTTTGAGACTGTCAAATTGACACCTTTTTCTGCTATTGTTTGTCCTATTTGAGGTCCAATGAGCAAAAGGTAGAAAGGCAAAATACTCCTAGCATTGAGGTTGGCCTTATGCATGATGATTTTGATTTTTAATGCATATATTAGGTATATGACTTTGGGACAGGTGTGCTACTGAATGGCCACCTAGACATGCCTGCGTGCATATGGATAATCCTATTTTCAAAGGGGACTATGGCAAAAAATTTCCGAATGTAGGCATTGGGTAGTCATGCATTTTAACTCTATTATTTGTTAAAGTAAATGCATGCATGCTATAGTCATAAATGCATTTTAAAAATCTCCAGGTAAGGAAATACCACACCCTTTCTGAGGTGATTTGGAGACTTGTTGTCCAGACATTGATGGATCCGGATCAGCTGAGCAGTTCTTACAGGACCGCTTCTAACGTACGGCGGAGGGCTTCTGAAGTGCCTCGTCCCCGTTTTGTCAGACAGCCTCGTCGATTGGTGGAGGTTGTGATACATCATGTCCAGGTAGATGTTCCAGACATCGAGGACTAGGAGGTGGATATTGAGGATCCTGCTCCTGCGGCACATATCCCTCGCAGGGAGCTTTCGAGCATCCAGGTAGTGAACCCAGAGTTGCTGGGTGATTTGGGTAGACACCCATCGATGTACTTGCACGCTAACGAGGTATGACGTTAGACTTTATCTTCCTTCTTTCTTGTTGATGCGGATTAAAGGGTTCTGATGTTGATCTGTATTTCATGCAGGTTCTAGGTTTTAGACAGCCTCGAGGGAACTTGTTTAGCATCCACTCCATGTACCAGGCGCTTCATCCTGATTATAGAGCAGTAGTGCATGAGTGGGGATTTGGGGCATTTTTCTCCATCCTTCCCCGTCGTTGTCCCTGGGGTTAACTCAGGGCATTGTCTGAGCGATGGTTTCATCAGACTCAATCACTCCACCTGCTAGATTGCGAGGTGATGATGACACCTATGGATTGGCGATTTATCACAAGTATGGAGTTTGGAGGGGAGCCAGTGCCCTGCATGGCGAATATTACCCCCACTACTGTCAGATCCTTATTAGGAGTTCTGGCGGAGGTGCTCAAAGGTAGGGACCGTCCTGTTCGGGTCCTTTGGCGTAGATGTTATGAAGTGGGCTATTGAGGTGAGCCCATGCCACGATGATATCGTGGATTAGGGATCGCGTTCTACGGTGATTGTTCCACGATGATCATTCGAGGCTACCATAGCGAGATAACTCTTCCTGATATCTTTCTCTTTGGTCAGCGCCACACGCGATGTGGACCGTATAGGAGAGTATGACTGGGGCTCTTACACCTTTGCCTATTTCCTTCGGGGCATGCGTCTGCACTCACAAGGTTTGACCGAGGCTTGGCTAGGATTTTACCCGTTTCTGCTGGTGAGTATTTCTCTTATCTTTTTCCATTCACACGTTAAGAGTGTTTACTGATAACAGGTGTTTTGCCATTGTGTTGGCAGTTTTGGGACTATGAGAGGCTCCCATGTTTGCATCCCATGAGTGTGTTAGGCTTAGATACCTATCCACGAGGACGACGATGGCACCATTCTATTTTTCCAGAGGTCCCTCAGATCTAAGGGCTTTGGCCCTTGCCAGATGCAATTGTTGGAGTTTCTTGACGGTGACGCCATCATATGGCTTCCATACTCAGGGATCATTTGACCATCGATTTTGAGGATGGACACCCTACTGGAGTAGAGTATTTGATTTCCACCCGTAGATTTCCTCTATTCATGATGGAGGGGTGGGAGCTTTATTTAGGAGATCGTCTTTATTAGGAGCACCACGGGGAGATTCAGATACCAATCTTGCCTCTGTCAGCGTCATTGGTTCGTGTATCGCGATCACACGTCACCGATATTCCATTGTTGGGAGTTGAGCGATTTTTGATTTATCCGAGGGTCTATGTACTCGGGAGATATTCCGGCGTTGGTGGCTCCTCACACTATTGGGGCCCGATCCGTGCCACACGATTTATGGGGACATGGTTCCGGGATCTTTGATGATGACGGATTGGGTGGCTTGTGTTCGAGCTCAAACTCATCGACCCAGATTGATAGTTTGACCCGTGATTTGACCGAGCACATGTATTTATTCGGCATTTGGCGAGAGATCCAGCAGAGAAGTGAGTCATTTATTCCTTCCACTCGGTCTTTGGCCCCTCGAACGACCCATTTGGTTTTGCCAGTGCGGATCCTCCTCTTTATAGGCCTGACATCCCTGTTGATAGAGATCCAGTGACTCAGGAGGAGTTACATCAGGTGGACAGGATTGAGGATGTGGACATCGAGACCCTGGTCTTCTTCTGATGTGTATTCTCGTTATATCTTTTGATAGGCCTCTGTTAGATATTGGGTGGCTGTTCCCCATTCTCGCTATATCTTTTGATAGGCCTCTGTTAGTAGTAGGGCGTATGTGCCCCATTTTCATGTATTTGTAGCTGTATAGAGCTGATGTTTTAGATGATGATATATTTAGGAATGTATGCACCGTTTTTCATTCCTTATATCATATTGCCATCCATTATCTGTTATGCATGTATCATGTTATGCATATGTATGTATGTTCAGAGATACTCGGCATTGACCGCTGGATGGTCTTATGACATGGCCTGCACAGATGTCTTCTTCGATAGTTAGCCGTATAGATCATACCCCACCGTTAGTGGTGGCATTGGGTATGCGATCGTGGTACGATAGCATGTCACCACCAGACAGGGTGACTATAGATCTGTTGCTGCAGCATACCATTACCCTTTTGGTATTTCAGGTTCCTGCAGGATTCGTGGATGGGATGATAGAGCATTGGCTACCAGATAGGCAGGTATTCCGTTTTGGCACCCATGAGTTGATTCCTATTCTCGAGGAGTATGCACATTTGACGATGCTGCCCTTATAGAGACCCTGCGTGCACATGGCTTTGGGAGACATGAATAGACGATTCATGACTCTTACGAGATTTGAGGCGAGTATTGCGGGATGAGTCGACATCCGCCACGTGATCTCTGCGTTTTACGTATGATGATTTGGCGGCGGAGGATAGCTACTCACGACATTCACGGGATTTCACCGCCGGAGGATCATTGGCGTTTGGCCAGAGTTGATGTACTGATGCTATGTGTACTATCATACGTGTATATGCTGCGGTATATGGATGAGATAGATATAGGGGTTATCATGGCTTTGAGAGCTCTCAGGGAGGGTCATACCATTGTACCTATGATTGTGGTAGAGACCTCGCGATCAAAGATTCTATCATGCGAAGATTGCACGTCAAAGCGTGTTTACTAGTTGTTCGATCATGCTATATGTGTGGTTTATGTCACACTTGCGACCGGTTGGTACCCTTAGATGGCATGGGTATTGCTTTTCCCATGATGTTGCTATGTCATACTCCTTTCAGCCATCGGAGTGTATAGATGCTCAGTCCTGGTCCGCATTTTTGGCGGATATCGAGATCCATTTAGCATATTATTGTCGTGTTTCGGGCTTTGTTCACCATACAGCTTCATTACTCATGCTCCGGGCATGGATTTCCTACCTTTGGCTGGCTTGAGGGGCGTGACTACTTATCACCCATTGGCCGTGGTGTCGCAGTTCGACCAGTTCCAGGATTTTCATCCTTTAAAGGGGGCGGCAGGTCAGCGTTCAGCTTCTCGATACCTCTTAGCTGAGGACCGATCTGGTGTATACTCTTGTTGGGATCAGCGTGAGCTAGCAGCTTTTCCTTCTAGTCGTCCCGGTTATTCCACAGAGTACTATGCATGGATGGAAACAGAGGTTTTATCTACCGCAGATGATTTGCAAGATCTGGGAGAAGCGAAAGTTATACGATGTAGAGCCTATGGAGGACATTGATACCTACATCGAGGAGGATACCACTGCTGGGTTGCCAGCATTTCTTCTAGATTATACTAGTACTGAAGATTTTTGTGATTCAAAGACTCGACACACGATTACCTAGAGCGAGTCTTCATCGATGACCTTTGAGAGAGATCGATTCGATCTATGATGTCGACACGCTCTTGATGTGAGGACGCCACCCTATTAGAAAGAGAGACGAGGCATTGGCTCGTAGAGATGTCATTTGTTCTTTTGAGCGTGATGAGGCTATATCAGCCAGAGATGTAGTGATAGTTGAGCGGGATAGTGCTATATCCGTCAGGGATGCACCATCATCATAGATAAGCTTTGTTGTGAGGTCCCTTACCACTGGAATGATTGCAGAAATGAGCACATATATTGATGATCATATGGTCACCATGCAGATGGCTACAAATCTTTTAGGTCGTGTGGATATTCTCATACAGAGACCACCACGAACCGGCTCCGCCTTCTCCGAGAGGGACGCCATGTTGGGCTTGTTAGCTTGATATACCCCGACTTGTATATGAGCTTGTATTTACACCGCATGACTAGCCTAGCCATTTTATCATGTATGCTTTACATTATATATACATCAAACAACATTATATATGGTCGGGAAATATATTTTGGATCACTTCCCTTTTAGATATGCCTTCTTTATTTGTTTGATATTTTGCCTCGCCGCCTGTGGCTTGTGATCTTGATGTATTCGAATTCCACCTTGGTGGATGGACTTTGAGTTGTGTCTCGGATAGTTGTAATGGATCATCGATCTATGTATCCCTACCATCTTTGGTGTCTTGGGACTTATTTTTGAATGGAGAATGGAGAGGAGTGTGGCTTTCCTCTACGAGGACCGACTGTACCACGAGATGGTCACCGCAGACTTCTATTTATGAGGAGCCTAGTTAATTCCACCTCTTATGGTTTGGTGTTGCTCTTGAGGTATGACCATGACTTAGATGGTCACCGAATCTCCTATTTGGGATGAGTTCAGTAATTCCATCCCTTTGGTCAGGTCGAATGAAATCTAGTGGATTGAAAGATAATCCCAATACCCGTTGACAATGGTTTGTGTTTTGGTATGGGGTTAGACCGAACCATGAATGGTCGCCACGCATTACTCTATTGAAGAGGAGATCAGTCTGCGTAGTTGAACACGGTGTAAGAGGTTCAACATGTATATGGCAGAAATGGTGTAGGAATGTTTTTGGTTGCTTTTGTTTTATTACGACCGGGCCATATGAAATGGTTGCCTACGTACTCCTATTGAGAGGAGATCAGGTCGACGTAGTTCGCCCACCCAGGGCGAGAAGAAAAGCATGATCCCATGTGTGGTCAGAGTGCGGGGAGGAGAAAGTTTAATCCTAGGTTGAGGATAAACTGTAGGTACGAGAATTTTGATCCCGGTAAAGGTAGCCAAACCGCAAACGAAGAGGTTCAATCCACGGTGGGATGACCTAAGTTGTAGGAACGTTAGAGGAGAAAGCCAGTGGCTTTTAAAATACGTTCCACGAGGGGCAAAGTGTAGATAAGTTATATGGTAAAGGGTTAAAGAACCGGAATGACTAGTGACGATGATGATGAACTGTGGTGTTTGATGGTTACTTCGGACATAATACACGTTTCACACAGCGTCCGAAAGTTGATGAGTTGTGGAAATTCATCATTTGTCCATTTCTTGCAATCTGAGGCGCCCTGTCAATACTTCCTTGACAATAAACGGGCCTTCCAGTTAGGAGCGAATTTTCCTTTAGCTTTGATCTTGGTTGTCCGAATTTTCTTCAAAACCAAGTCATGTTGTTTAAAACTCAGAATCTTAGGACTTTTTTTGTAGGATCTGGCGATCCTTTGTTGATATAATTGACCATGGAAGATAGTCACGGTTCGCCTTTCGTCTATGAGAGACAATTGGTGATACCTGTCTTTTACCCATTGGTCTTCATCCAGTTGAGCGTCGATCAACACTCTGAGAGATTACATCTCAACTTCTATAGGGAGCACTACTTCCATCCCATAGGTTAAAGCGAAGGGGGTTTCCCCAATTGAAGTGCGCATTGAAGTTCTGTAGGCTAACAGAGTCAGAGGCAATAGGTCAGGCCAATCTTTGTGGTTAGCGGACATCTTTTGCATAATCTTCTTGATGTTTTTGTTAGCCGCTTCAAACAAAGACCGTTCATCTTGGATGATAGATGTGAGTTGAGATGTTTGATGTGGAATTTACTGCATAATTCTTCCATCATTTTGTTGTTGAGGTTTTTGGCATTGTTTGACACAATCACCTCTGGTTGTCCATATCGACAAATGACATTGTTTCTGATGAAAGCAATGATGACTTCTTTAGTGACCACAGGGAAGGAGGCTACTTCACCCACTTGTAAAAGTAGTCGATCATGGTAAAGATAAACCGATGACCATTATCGGCTTTAAGTGAATGGGCCCGATAAATCCATTCCCCACATTAAGAAGGCCAAGGCAAACTCATATTGTGGAGTTCTCGTGGAGGGGCATGTATAGCATTCCCATGAATTTGGCAATGATAGCATCTTTTGACGTGGTCGTTGTAATCGACTTTGAGGATAGCTAATAATGTCCCGTCCTGAGGACTTTCTTAACAAGGAGGGAGCCACTCATGTGGGGGCCACAGACTCCGCCATGGATTTCATCCACAAGCCTTTGGGCTTGATCTTTGTCTAGACATCTGAGGAGACATAGTCCTGCATATCTTTTGTAGAGCGCATCTCCACTCAGGTAGAATTTCATAGCAAGTCGATGGATCCGCCTTTTCTCAGTCAGGCTAGCCTCAGCGGGTGTAGATCCATCTCGCAGATATTCCTTGATATGCTAATACCAATGAGGTTGGATTGGAGGTAGCTCATCCAATACTTCTCCAACATAATTTCCATAGGCGGGGGCCTTGTGCAGGGAAATTGTGACGCTCGGTGAGTGTTCCTTGTCTGATATATGAATCAAGGAGGCCAAAGTTTCTAATGCATCCGCAAAGTCATTCCTACTACGGGGAATGTGTAGAAAGGAGATTTCTTCGAACTCCAAAGCCATCTTCAAAACCAGCCGATGGTAAGGCAGCAAATGTAGTTCCTTGGTTTGATAGATTCCGGTGGATTGTCTGATTATCAACTCCGAATCTCCAAGGACAGTTAACCGCCTGATGCCCATTGAACAGGCATGTTTTAGCCCCATGAGACAGACTTCATACTTAGCCGTATTGTTGGTGCTGACAAACTGTAATTTGACTACTGACGGATATCGCTGCCCCCGTTCGAGATACTAGAAGCGCTCCCGCCCGGAACCTTCCATATTAATGACTCCATCAAAATACATCCTCCATGATCGGTAGCGTATCGTCATGATGGTGTTCTTTGCATCGTCATTACTCCTTCATCAGGGAAATATGTTTCCAAGGGTTTAAAATCCCCTGAAGGTGCGGCGGCTAGTTGATCCGTGATTCCTTGACCTTTGATTAACTTTTGAGTCACATATACGATATCAAATTGTTGTAGGATCAACTTCCATCTAGACAGCCGACAATTTAACATGGGTTTGTTGAACACGTACTTGAGAGGATCCACGCGGGATATGAGATGGGTTGTGTGACCATGGAGGTAATGCTGTAACCTCATGGAAGCCCATGCTAAAGCACAACACGTCTTTTTGATCAGCGTGTACTTGTGCTCACTGCTACTGAACCTTTTACTGAGGTAATAGATAGCTCGTTCTTAGCCTCTATCGTCTTTCTGTCCCAACATGCATCCCATGGCATTGTCACTTACGGACAGGTACATGAACAGGGGAATATCATCCCTAGGTGGTACCAAGATAGGAGCTTTGACTAGTTGTTTCTTGATTGTAAGGAAGGCCTTCTGACACTCGTCATTCCATTTCATAGAGGAGTTCTTCCTTAATAGCTTGAAAATTGGTTCACAGGTTGCCGTGAGTTGAGAGATAAACCTGCTGATGAAGTTGATTCTTCCCAAAAATCCCCGTATTTCCTTCTCTGTCTGAGGAATGGGCATTTTAGTGATGGTTTGGATTTTGGCAGGATCCAGCTCTATCCCTTTGTGGCTGACTAGAAATCCTAGCAACTTGCCTGATTTAACGCCAAAGGCGTACTTAGCTGGATTCAACTTCAAGTTGTACTTACGCAACCTGTTAAACAATTTTTTAAGATGGTCTATATGGTCATCCTCCTTCCGGGACTTGACAATGATGTCATCCACATAGATCTCAATCTCTTTATGCATTAAGTCGTGGAAAAGAGCCATCATAGCTCACTGATAGGTAGCTCCGGCATTGATGAGGCCGAATGACAACCGTCTACAGCAAAAAGTTCCCCAAGGAGTGATGAAAGCAGTTTTCTCACGATCTTCCTCGGCAACCATGATCTGATGGTACCCCGCAAAGCAATCAGCAAAGGAGTACATGTCGTATTGCGCAGTATTATCTATGAGAATGTGGATAAATGGCACGGGAAAGCTGTCTTTTAAGTAAGCTTTGTTCAAGTCCCGGTAATCTACGCAAACTCACACCTTCCCTCCAGGTTTAGGCATGGGCACAATATTGGATATCCACTCAGGATATATAGACAACATGATGATGCTAGCTTGAAATTATTTCACAATTTCTTCTTTCACCTTTAAACTCCACTCAGGTTTCAATCGCCTGAGTTTTTACTTGACTGGCTTAAATCCCTCTTTAATGGGAAGGCGATGAAGGACAATGTCAGTGGAAAAACCAACCATGTCTTCATGAGACCATGTAAACACATCCTGGAATTGGGTTAATAGCGTAACCATATCTTTCTGTTGGTTTGGGGTAAGGTCTGAACCAATCTGGCTTAACTTAGGGCTTTCTAAGGTTCCGAGATTGAAAGAAGTGGTTTGATCAAGGTTTGGTTTGGGTTTGTCTTTTACCCATTCTTGAATTTCTGGAGGCACCTCAATGTCATCCTGAATATCCATCAAGGCTGAATTCATCTCTACATCAAAGGTACAATCCTTGTGTAGGAGAGGAATCGTATCCGCAAGTACAGTCACAAAAACAAAATATGCTTTCACTTAGTATATATGAAATGTGTTGATCATACACAGTGTTAGCATATACTGGCAAAATAAACTGCTAATATTATACAAAAAAGTAAGCAGTTATTATATCTACAGGGCAGAAAGAGTTTCTGCCCACTTTACCCTAGTCGACCAAAGCAAGGAATGTTGTCCCAATTGGCAAGGGTAAAGTCCGGGTGGACCGCAGTGATGGAGGGATTGTCATCATCCTCCTTGTCCCGAATGATGGCCATTACGTTAGGGCAATCATCGTCTGGGGTATATCTGTTAGTATGTTCATCATGAACGATGATGCATATACCGGACATCATCCGTATGATGTCTTGTTTGATTCTTCGTTCTTCTTCTTCCACTGTGGGATTTGGAACAACAATTTCTTTCTCCTTCACCGGTGCCGACTTGGGAAATAACATAGCCATTACATTGGCTGGCACCTTTATTGGAGGTTGTGCGGACTCAGAGTTTGAAGGCGAAGCCAAACGCCACAGGGTTGAAGCTGAAGGAATCTGCTAATGCTTATGAGGATTCCTGTGACTAGAGCTGGAAGAATAGCCTAGTCCAGCTGTTCCAACTTTCTTGGTTAATCGAATGGGGTACTTGATACCCTGGCCATCTTTACCCAACCCTTGTCCCGGTTTATGCCCCAACGACATCATTTCTTGAGTGGCTGACATCACCTCGGCAGAGATCTTAGATTCGGGCAATGGTGCTCCAATAGCGTGGTATTGGGTGTTGCTTATTTCCAAAGCATGAACGGCATTGACATTGATGAACGGCATGTCCCCGTGCGGAGGAATTTCTGGTTCAGCGTTGACTGTGACCAGGCTATTGTTGATGATGTATTTCAATGGTTGGTGAAGAGTGGAGGGGACTGCCCCAGCCATATGAATCCATGGTCGTCCCAAGAGCAGGTTGTATCCCGAATCTATCTTGAGCACATGGAAAGATACGCAGAATGTGTGAGGACCAATTTCGATTGGCAGCTCAATTACTCCGACCGAGTTACGGCGGGCTCCATCAAAAGCTTTTATGATAGTATGGCTACTCCAAATTCTGTTGAGATTGATATTCATCTTCACCAACGTAGTATATGGGCAGATATTCAGAGAGGAACCTTCATCTATTAAGACTCCTGCTACCATGTATCCGGAGGATAAGACCGCAATGTGTAATAGTTTGCAATGACCGGTCCCTTCAGATGGTATGTCATCATCAGTGAAGGATATCACATTGTTATTGAAAATGTGATCAACCATATGTTGAAACTTTTCCGTATCCACTGATGTCGGGAGATAGGCTTCTTCTAGAACCTTTAGCAAGACCTTCCGGTGATTCTCAGAGGTTAGGACCAAGTCCAAAACTGATATTTGTTGTGGATCTTCTTTCAAGCTTAAAACCATCGTAGCTTCATTATGACCCACAATGCGGAGGAATTTTTCGACCTTCTCCATGGGTATTTTACCCTTTGATTTGGTGGTAGACTTCATCACCCATTGGGGAAGATACAATGGATTTTCCTTCGACACTGCAGCAGTTGTATGTGAGGTGGATCCTTCACCTTCTCCATAATTCCACGGAACCTTGCGCAAGCTAACAATAGGATATTGTGCTCTGCATGGCAAGTTGATTGGCTCAGGAGCGACCACTTTCAAAGGATTGTTTCCTCCTTTGAGCTGAATTATCGGTGTTGTGAGTAAAGTATTAATCCCTTCAGCTTCAGTGGATATAACTGCTACCACACTTTTCCACTTAGTAGGGCCTGTATTCTCACTTGCACGTAACACAGTGTCGTTATCTGCCAAGCGCAGTACACCACTATCAATTAGATTTTGAATAAGGTGGCGGAGTGCCCAACATTCTTCTGTGGTGTGACCGCGAGACTGGGAGTGGTATTGGCAGACTCCCTCAGAGTTGTACCATCCCGAACGTGGGTTGATTGGGGGTAAAAGGGAGCTGATCCTTCCTTTATTGATTAATATGTGAACGATTTCCTCCATGGGTTGGCCCAAATAGGTGAATTCCCATTTGTTGGCGAAATCCCGACGGACTTTGGCATTTGCTCTCTTCGTCACTTTGTCTTCCAGCATTTCATTTTCTGAAAGTGACAAGGGAATATTCATGATAATAGGTAGGAGACTGGCATGCTCCTATCTGATTAATTGCTGAGTCACTTGATGCTGATAAGTCACCAGTTCCGCCAATTGCTCAATTTGTTTGCCAAGAGATTTGATCTTTCGTTCCATTCTGAATTGGAACTTGGCATAATCCCATTTGTCATAACCATCTTTGAGGGTCTGGGAAGATTCACAGCTGAAGTTGGAACTCTGTCCATTGTTCTAATTGATCATGTTGACCTCTTCTTCTTTGTGTTGAGGAAGAGGGTTGTCTTGAACATGAGGCTGATCGGGTTTGGTGACTACGATCTCCCCGTTGTCTATTAGGTCCTGGATCTTGTGTTTCAAGGCCCAACAATCCTGAGTATCATGTCCAGGTGCCCCAGCATGATAAGCACATTTCCTAGCAGCATTAAAACCCCATCCATTAGGGCTGGCTGGTGGAAGAAGATGCGTAATTTTCTTCTATGTTGTAAGAAGATTGAGAATGTTCTCGAGGGTATCCCCTAAGGGTGTAAACACTCGAGGGCGTCGGACTTCTCCACCTTTTGGTATAGGAGGTTTTGTAGACTATGCTGGAAAGGGAGTGTAGTTTCTCCTTTGAATGGGCATGTTTTGATTGCCATTTTGCCCATGTAGTATCAAGGAAACATCTTCTTCTTTCTTTTTATGGACCCTCCAGGGGTTGTTCCCATAATTTCCAGTCTGGATGTGATCAGCAACAGCTTTGAGTGCAACTAGGTCTTGAATCTTTCCTGACTTCAATCTCATCTCAACCATCTCCCCATGCTTGACCATTTCAGAAAATGGTTTGTCGATGCCGGCTAAAACTCTCTCATAGAAGGGAGCTTCTTGTATATCTATGAAAGTCATAACCATTTCTGATTCCACCATGGCAGGACTAACTTGGGCAGTTAGGCGTCTCCACCTTTGAGCATACTCTCTGAAAGACTCGTTAGACTGTTTCTTGATCTTGGTAATTTGATACCAATCAGGAGCCATCTGAGTTTGAAAACTGTATTGAGTGAGGAAGGCATGTGCTAGCTCTTCCCGGTTGTGGATTTTGGAGTTGTCTAATCTTGTGTACCACGAACGAGCTTCTCCAGTTAGACTCTTTTGGAATAATTGCATTCTGAGTTTTTCATCCTCTGTATAGGATCCAAGTTCTCCAATAAATACTTTTAAATGTGTATAAGGATCTCCTAACCCGTCATATTTTTCAAAGTCAGGAGTTTTAAATTTTCTAGGTAATAAACACCAGGAAAAATACACAGATCAGCATATGAAACACTCCCGTGGGTTCCAATTCCTTGATGATATGAAGGGGTCTCTTCCATTTGGAGGACTTTCTTTTTGATGTCACCAAATGTTGCGGATCTCTAGTGGGATGGGTAGCATCATGAATTTTGTTGGTTGTATCCAGTATGTAGTTCGTGTATGGTAATGGTAAGGATTCCTCCTTGTGTGGAGGATTCAGTATGTACGGGTATTTTCTGACCCTATGTAGACTGATGTAATTCTTTTAGTAGAACAGCCAAATCTATAATTTGCTTGCTTAATCCGTCGAATTCTTTGCGAGAAACTGGATTAAGTTCAGTCTGGACTGTAGGCCTGTTTCTTTTTTGGACTTTGATCGGGTAGTAGGTCTGATTGATTCCCTATGAAAGACTGGCATAGTTTAGTCTTTAGGGGATGTATGAAATAACATGCTATCTGATGTGTCCATTTTAGGAATTTTATCCTGCATAACGGATGTCAGCTGTTTGTAGCATGTATGTGTACACATATCTTCATATTTCTCATTACATGGAGATATATATGGCATGAAATTACAAGTAATTGTGTTTACAAGTAATTGAAATGAGAGAGCATGAAGAGACTTTCCTCCGTTTTGGGTTTATCAGAGGCTGACCTATCTTTGGTTACTCTCACGGCTTTTTGGCATGAAGGTTCCCAAATCATCGCAATCTACTTGACGGGAAGTTAATCCGGTCTTTCAACTGGAGCGAATTTGGGTGGTGCCTTTCCTGAGCCTCGGAGAATCAGGCTTCTCACGAGTCCAGTAATCAAACACCGACGGGATAGCCTCCTGGTGGAGGGACCACACAACATACATTCACATACATCGCGTCTACCATATGAAATGATGACATGTGTAAAGCACTAATATCATAAGCAGTTTATAGTGTGAAGCACTAACATCACACGCAGATATGATGTGAAGCACTAAGTTCAATCAAGACATGAATTCGTACACATTCATCCAATGTAAATGCAACATCCACACACAAGCAGATAACAGTTTTGAAAAGATTGTAATAGCGGCTTAAGTCCTCTTCTTTGGATTCCCTGCAGAGAGTCGCCACATTGTCGACGTCGGGATTTTTGGATGTCCCTTTCCGTTACTTGTTCTCTGGTGTTCTCGTTTTAGGTGAGATTTGTTTGAAAAAACAAGTGAAAAAGGTCCGACATGTATAATGTCGACGATGGACTATTAAGAGTCGACAGTTGGTTTTTTAAATGGTTGTACCAACACAACCGAGAAAAGGTTTGCACATTGACCCAGTGGTGTGACACTGTTATACGGGTCAGTGAAACTGAGATTCGTTTAGGGTCCGGGGACTTGGTTATGCGGGGGGAAGGGGTTAGGCACCCCACGACATCCGTGTTACCACGGTGACCGCCTCTTTTCAAGAAACTATTATCTGAGTGTGTGTGTGTGTGTGGGTCAATGTGTTGTTCATATAGAAGTTGTGTGAGGCCTCCTTCGAACCTATATACACAGGGTTTGAATTTATGTAAAAATTCAGTTTTTAGCAAGATATGGCAATGATGTTTTATAAAAGAGGTTTTTCAAACCCTGATGCTCAATAGGAATTGAGACCTTTTACACTCCCATTTTTTTGTTAAGTGATCAGCTGGATTGATTTTATTTGACGGATGCGAGGCATCCGTATGAAAAATAATATACAAAAATAATGTCGACTTCCTCGTGGGTATGGAAACCATCTGAGAAAATTCAAACATCACAGAATAATTTACAAGTCGCCATAAATTTGAAAAATATCCATCACGGAACCGAATCTAGATCCAATGGGATGAATGCGTGATCACATGATTCTAGGCGCATGTAATATTGCAATTTGTGTAAAAGCAATAGCGGTATATATATAAAAGCGGTAAATATATATATCTGCATATGATCACCAACCACGAAGCACCTCCATGGGGATCAAAATGTAAATAAAGCTATTAAAGTTATCAACCGCTACGGAGGAAACTCCGAGCGGACAAAACGTAAATAAAGTTGTAGAAGCGATCAAGCGCCACGAAGGAAACTCGAGCATGACGAATATATATATATATATATATATATATATATATATATATATATATATATATAATCAATAAATGCACCGGATGTAAAATCAGGCTCATTTAATGTAGTTCGACCTGATTCATATATATAAGTATATATATATATATATATATATATATATATATATATATATATATATAAATAGTAAACGCACTGCATCAAGTCTAGGCTCATCGAACAAAGTCGACACAAACAGTTGATATACATAAGTATATATATATATATATATATATATAAGCGAATAAACGCACTAGACCAAAGTCTAGGCTCATCGAACAAAGTCCGACACACAGTTAATATATATAATATATATATATATATATATATATATATATATATATATATATTAAAGCAAAGAACGCGCTGCATCAAGTTCAGGCTCAATCGAGGCATAACTCGATAATGTTAGTCAATATATATATATAAGTATATGTATATATAATATATATATATATACAGGCTGGAATGAAACCACGGACCGAAGTCCGGGCCAAAGCAAGCAACACGACTCTCAACGTGTAGAAGGGTGTGTGCAAAGATGAAGAGAAAGACTCTAAAGTGTATGAGAAGGCTTACAGCTGACTGATAAAAAAGGCTTCTATATCTTTAGAGTGGGTAAACACTGGCTTGTGGGTACAAAAGAGTTTATATATGAGCTCACATGTGTTTAAAAGTGGGAAAATACACTGTATGGCGAATGCAGAGCAAATTGTGCAGGATTTCCCCGTCTTTTATCTCTTAAAAATCAGCACCCTAAGCCCTCTATTTATAGGCAAAATGAGCCGCACGTGTACCAGAGGCGGGTCGGGTCGGCCCGTGTTTGTCGGGTTGGGTCGTCTCAAAGTACGTGCACTCAGGCACTGTAATGTCCACTCGGATTTTGAGAAGTGCAATTCGAGCATTCGTTTTGAGGTATACAGAACCTATTTTGGACCGTCGTTGTTGAGAGTTGTACGATGGCATGGGATTAGAGTTTGTACAAAGTCATTGAAGATGGGACGATGCCCTCCGGTCTTCAAGCTTCAACTTTCATCTGCTACCCCACAATAATAGTCGGGATTGGTTAGCCTTGTGGGACATCATTGCGTGAGAGACGTGATGTGGCATCGTGTTGGGACGAGATGATGATGTTGCCCTCACGGTGTTATCGGCCGGATTGGGCCGATAAAGTAGACGTTGCTCAAACTTCATTTGAGATTGGATCACGCAATTGTTGAAGGTCCTCATTGTCATCTTTGAGGTGTGCCTGTCTTCCCGATGTTACTACCGGGTTGGTACAGATATCTCGTTGTGAGCACCGAGATTGAAGCTGATGGCATTTGAAACAAGCATTTCCGGGGTTATCTCCGAAATTGCATTCCTTGGGGATATCACCAAGGTTGGTGGCTATTCCCATGGTTGGGACTGAGACTGGATATCTCGGGGTTATTTTTGAGATTAATTGATCTTCTCCGGTGTGTGTTCCGGTATAGTATTTGCAGGTCTCGGGGTTATATCCGAGGTTGGAAGTGTTGCTCCCAGAGTGTGATCTGGGGTTGATCTTTGAACTCGGTAGTAGTATCCCAGATGGATTTGGATTGTCTTTCGTTGTTCTATCTTAAAGACTTAATCATCCTCCTGTAATGTCGAATGTTAGTACGAAGAAAATTTCAAGTGTCTACATTAGGTAGGTCACACTAGCGAAGGATTTACTCGTCTCTCTCCTCCTAGTTCTATTCCCCGATCTCCGCCAGAGATCATATCCCTAAGCTCTGATACCAACTGTGATGCCCCCAAAATAGGTATACATCACCCATTATGAGTCACCAAATACATGGTACAGAAACAATTACAACTTCATTAATACAATTGTCGTGCAAAATACGACAACACATAAACTATGAGCTTAAATACAAATATTGTCTTCTAGACAATATCCACACTCAAATAAGTCCTCATTACAATTATTGATACACTATTTTACAAAATAGTGAGGACTACTAAAACAACTGTCTTGAACCATTACTCCACACCCCGACTAGTTCCCACTATATTCTCATCTCCTGAGAAGAAAAATGGAACAAAATGGAAAAGGGTGAGTTCAACTATCCCAGTAAAGAATATTACGACTAAGATAATGTACAACAAATTATCCTTAGTCTTCAACAGGGATACTCATCTTTTCAAAACACCAGGTACATACGTAAATTTTGGGGACGAAATTTCATATGGAGGGGAGATTGTAAGACCCTGAATTTTATGAAATAAAAGTATTCAATTTTTCTTATAATTACTATTCAGTAAATGGTTAAATTGATAAAAGTTAAAGTTAAGGGTGATATATGAAAAAAAATTTTCAAAATATGCAAGTGGTTATAAAATATTCTTTCTGTCGGGGAATATTCGTTTGGTCGTGGAATATTCTTTCTGTTGGGGAATATTCGCATGCATGGCAATGACTATTGGTGGGCCCCATAATGTAAGAATAAGCGTCGGATGAAGAAAACGCACAAGTATAAGTTGTTTATAAATAATGGTAGCGGTTGATTATTCAATTATCTTGTTGGAATACCCGGTGGTTAAAACACAATAATACGTGTTGTTGCACAGAGCTAGCTGCAGTATTGCACCAATTATTGATTCTTACGTAAGAAGGCACTACTCAATAATTGTTACAAAGAATTATTGCTCAAAGTATTTTATTTTATTGATTCAATAATTGCTGCGTTGATTTTTTATATTACTGTTGTTTTAATAATTGTCACTACACAGTATTCATATTATCTGAATAATATTATTAGATAACATTATTGGCAATGTCTAGAAAGTTCTGTCTAAGAAGAGGTTTGGTCACCTAATTGCGCGCCAGTAAGGAGAAATTCTTATTGGAAAGCCCCCTCTTTCCTGGGAACAGCCTGGTTTCCAGTATTGTGATTCTGTAATGTGATTTGTGAATAATTAATTATTAATTTATATGATGAGGAAAATATTGATTTTATGTGGATATAGATGGAGAAAATTTTTAAAGTGACAATTGTTAAAAATTGATATTTTATCTTTTCTGATAAAATAATATTTTTTATATTATTATAATATAATAATGATGATATTTTTACAATGAATATGGGATATATGAGTATATGAGGAGGAAGAGTATTTTTGTTGTAAAATTTGTTTAAAACATGTTAAACATGTTGGTGGACCCATTTCTTGACTGAAATTTGATTATAGCTTGTAAAATTGTCCGTATGTTGATTTCGGTCAATTTCTGTGTGGAATTTGGAAAAACTTTCTTCTGCAAAGTTGTAGAGAATTGAATTTCCTATAAATATTCGCGAGATTCGAATTTTCTGATAAAAGGGCTATTTATTATGAATTATTGAAGTTTCGAAGTTCCGAAATAATTGATTTTTGGAAGTTTAACATATTTTAATTATGAAAAACGTTTTTGTAATTGTTTTGGGTGAATGGCTGATGAGTTTGGTCTGGTGTGGTGTGCGTAGGATTATAATTTAATTATAATAATATTTTATTAAATTTTCTGCTTTGGTGTTCTAAGCATTTTCTTGTAAATAGGGTGTTTAGGTTAGAATTGAAAATCACACCAGAAACTGAAGTTTTCTCTCTCTATAATATCGAGCGTATTTTTATGAGTATTTTAGTACTTTTAGTATTGCTATACGGTGCAAGTTCGTTCAGCGTTATATCCAACATTCCAGTCTGCTCTTTCAAGGTAAGGGATTGTAAGGGATAGTAAGGGAGATTATTTTATTCGTAAATGATATTATTTCTTCAATATCATTATGCTGAAATATTGGTTGGAAATTTTTATCAAATGTTGAACTTTTTCATGTTGGGTTTACTATTCATGAGTTATTATTCATGAGTTACTATTCACGATTACTATTCACGAAGCATGATGATTTTTTTTGTGAAATTTCTATCTTTTAGTGTTGAGTTCTTATTCACGATACTAAGACTATTCACTTTAATCTGACACTATTCACAGAAAAATTAAATTTTCTTTTATGTGTCCAAGATTGTCTGTTATGATTCATATCTTTGATTGGATCTATGTTTTGATCATTCTTGAATTTTACTTCACTCTGATTATTTATGAAGTATTTTTGAACTTGGATTATGTAAAGTACGAATCCTTAATATTTGTTCTTTTGTTTCACTGGATTTGTTTTCTTTAAAATATTTTTCATCATCCTTAGTCCTAAATGATGATATAACTGAATATCTTTGGCCTGTAGTGCAAAGTTGAATGATTTTATAATGGATATCTTTGGCCCGTAGTGCAAAGATGAACATGTGTTTAGATGAACATGACCAACTGATGAATATCTTTGGCTCGTAGTGCAAAGATGAACAGGTGTTGAGATGAACATGACCAACTGATGAATATCTTTGGCCTGTAGTGTAAAGATGACTTGTTGATGAATTTCTTTAGCCCTTAGTGCAAAGATGAATTTATTAGTATGATTATGAACATGAACTATGATTTGGTATAACCATGATCTTTGATGTTTCAGGTGATGAAAATTATCTTTGTCCTGGATGAGGAAAGGAATTTAGAACTACAATTACGTTGTAAGACCCCAAATTATTAATAAATGAAATTTAATTTCCTCTATTTAACATTTTGAAATAGTAAGGGTTGATTTGATTAATGTGGTTAGTTATGGGTAAAATGCGCAAATATTTCAAATAAGCAAGTGGTTATAAAATACTCATTGTTGTCGGAGAATATTCGTTTGGTCGTGGAATATTCTTTCAACATCGAGGAATATTCATCTGACGGTATGCGATCTTTTGTGGGCCCCATAACTTGAAAAGCGATTGGATGAAGAAAGCGACAAGTATAAGTTGTTTATAAATAACGGCGTAGTTATTCACATCAATTAACATCGTTGGAATATCCTAGAGTTAAAACACACGAATACGGCGTTGTTGCAAAGAAAGCACTACGGTATTGCATTTAATTATTGATTCTTACGTAAAGAAGGCACTACTTAATAATTGTTACAGTAATTACTGTTTAATATTTTATTTTATTGATTCAATAATTGCTACGTTGATATTTTATATTATTGTTGTTTCAATAATTGTCACTACACATTATTTTCATTATCAGATAAATAATTCATATTATTTGAACAATATTATTAGAAAACATTATTGGAAATGTCTAGAAAGTTCTGTCTAAGGAGAGGTTTGGTCACCTAATTGCGCGCCAATAAGGAGAAATTCTTATTGGAAAGCCCTCTCTTTCTTGGGAACGGCCTGGTTGCCAGTACTGTGATTCTGTAATATTATTTGTGAATAATTAATTATTGATTTATATGATGAGGAAAATATTGATTTTATGTGGATATAGATGGAGAAATTTTTTAAATGTGACAATTGTTGAAAATTAATATTTTATCTTTTTCTAATAAAATAATTCATTTGAATATATTATTTTAATAATATATTAATGGTGATATTTTTACAATGAATGTTGGATATATGAGTATATGAGGAGGAAGAGTATTGTTGTTGCAAAAGTTGTTTAAAACATGTTAAACATGTTGGTGGACCCATTTCTTGACTGAAATTTGATTATAGCCTATAAAATCGTCCGTATGTGGATTCCTGTTTGGAATTTGAAAAAATTTTCTTCTGCAAAGTTGTAGAGAATTTAATTTCCTATACAAAGTCATGAGATTCGAATTTTCTGATAAAAGGGCTATTTATTATGAATTATTGAATTTCTGAAGTTCTGAAATAATTGATTTTTGGATGTTTTAATTATATTTTTAAAGAAAAACGTTTGTTTGCAATTAATTTGGCCTCACATGTGATTTAAATGAGCTGAAATAAGATTTCAAAGGTGTGCTTGAATTTAGTTAATTATATTATTATTTTATTAAATTTTCTACTTTGGTGTTCTAAGCAATTTCATATAAATAGGGTGCTTAGGTTAGAATTGAAAATCACACCAGAAACTAAGATTTTCTCTCTCTTTCTCTCTCGATATATTGAGCGTACTTTTATGAGTATATTAGTACTTTGAGTATTGCTATACAGTGCAAGTTCTTTCAACACTATATCCAGTATTTCAGTCAGAAGTACTATTCTTTCTGAGGTAAGGGATGCTATTTTCTTCGTAAGCAATATTATTTCTTCAATATCATTATGCCGAAATATTGGTTGGAAATTTTTATAAAATTTGGAACTTTTTCATGTCGGGGTTACTATCATGAGTTACTATTCACGAGTTACCATTCATGAGTTACTATTCACAAGTTACTATTCACGAATACTATTCACGAAGCATGATGATTTTTTTGTTAAATTTCTATCTTTTAGTGTCAGAGTTATTATTCACGATATCTTGGCCTTATTCACGTATCTGACACTATTCACGAATCTGAAACTATTCACGAGAAAATTAATTTTTTCTTTTACGTGTCCAAGATCATCTCATTATGATTCTATCTTGGATTGGATCTATGTTTTGGTCCTCATTCTTGAATTTTACTCCACTCACGGTTATTTATGAAGTATTTTGAACTTGGATTGTTTAAAAAGTACGAATCCTTATTATTTGTTCTTTCGTTTCACTAGATTCATTTTCTTTAAAATATTTTTCATCATCCTCAGTCCTAAATGATGATATAACTGAATATCGTTGGCCCGTAGTGCAAACATGAATGATTTTATGATGAATATCTTTGGCCCGTAGTGCAAAGATGAATGATTTTATGATGAATATCTTTGGCCCGTAATGCAAAGATGAATAGGTGTTTAGATGAACATGACCAACTGGAGAATATCTTTGGCATGTAGTGCAAAGATGAATATTTTATTTATGATGTATATTAATTGATGTTACAAGGATAAAATATCGATGATGGACTTTTAAATTCATAGATGATAGTAGATTTCATTCTCTACTTAACTCTTCTAATGAATTGTTGTTTCCGCTGCAGTTGTTGATCTAAAACTTGTTTTCTATGTATTCTATCAGATTTTTCCCTGTTGAAGACTAAGGATAATTTGTTGTACATTATCTTAGTCATAATATTCTTTACTGGGCTAGTTGAGCTCACCCTTTTCCTTTTGTTCCATTTTCTTCTCGGGAGGCGAGAATATAAGCGGGAACTAGTCGAGGTGTGGAGTAATGGTTCAAGACAATTGTTTTAGTAGTCCTCACTATTTTGTAAAATAGTGTATCAATAATTTAATGAGGACTTATTTGAGTGTGGATATTGTCTAGAAGACAATATTTGTATTTAAACTCAGATTTATGTATTGTCGTATTTTACCGACAATTATATTAATAAGATTGTTTCCAAGTCAAGTAGCGATAAACCAAGTCCAATGGGATGGTGACTCAAAAATGTATGAGGACAAATCAAAGTCATTCGGTTCTTGGAAGAGCGTTTTTCGTGACTTTCAAAAACGAAAGTAACCCGAACGGTTATACGCAAGTTAGTTAATTATATATACATGGTACGGAAACAACTACAACTTCATTAATACAATTGTCGTGCAAAATACGATGTAACATAAGCTATGAGTTTAAATACAAATATTGTCTTCTGGACAATATCCACACTCAAATAAGTCATCATTACAATTATTGATACACTATTTTATAAAATAGTGAGGACTACTAAAACAACTGTCTTGAACCATTACTTCAAACCCCGACTAGTTCCCGCTATATTCTCGTCTCCTGCGAAAGAAAAATGGAACAAAAAGGAAAAGGGTGAGCTCAACTAGCCCAGTAAAGAATATTATGACTAAGATAATGTACAACAAATTATCCTTAGTCTTCAACAGGGAAAAATTTGATAAAACACAATAGACAACAAGTTTTAGATCAACAAATGCAGCGGAAACAACAATTCATTAGAAGAGTTAAGTAGAGAATGAAATCTATTATCATCTATGAATTTAAAAGTCCATCCTCGATATTTTATCCCTGTAACATCAATCAACATACATCTTGAATCAAATAGTCATCTTTGCACTCCAGGCCAAAGATATTCATCAGTTGGTCATGTTCATCTCAACACATGTTCATCTTTGCACCACAAGCAAAGATATTCATCGATTAGTCATGTTCATCTAAACACTGCTCATCTTTGCACTACGGGCCAAAGATATTCATTATAAAATCATTCATCTTTGCACTACAGGCCAAAGATATTCAGTTATATCATCATTTAGGACTGAGGATGATGAAAAATATTTTAAAGAAAACGAATCAAGTGAAACAAAAGAACAAATATTAAGGATTCATACTTTACACAATCCAAGTTCAAAAATACTTCATAGATAATCAGAGTGGAGTAAAATTCAAGAATGATCAAAACATAGATCCAATCAAAGATAGGAATCATAACAGACAATCTTGGACATAGAAAAGAAAATTTAATTTTTCTGTGAATAGTGCCGTATTCGTGAATAGTGCCGTATACGTGAATAGTAACTTCGACACTAAAAGAAAAATTTCACAAAAAAAAAATCATCATGCTTCTTGAATAGTACTCGTGAATAGTAACTCATGAATAGTAACCCCGACATGAAAAAGTTCCAAATTTGATAAAAATTTCCAACCAATATTTTGGCATAATGATATTAAAGAAATAATATCATTTACAAATAAAATAACATCTCTTACCTCAGAAAGAATAGTACTTCAGACTGGAATATTGGATATAGTGCTGAAATAACTTGCACCATATAAAAATACTTAAAGTACTAAAATACTCACAAAAATATGCTCGATATATAGAGAGAGAAAGAGAGAGAAAACTTGTGTTTCTGGTGTGATTTTCAATTCTAACCTATGCACCCTATTTATAGGAAAATGCTTAGAACACCAAAGCAGAAAATTGAATATAATAATATTATATATAAAACAAATTCCTACGCCCACTTTGAAATCTGATTTTAGCCATCTAGCACATGTTAAAGATGTTCACAAACATTTAAAAAACGTTTTTCTTTTAAAACATAAATAAAACTTCCAAAAATCAATTATTTCGGAACTTCGGAACTTCGGAACTTCAATAATTCATAATAAATAGCCCTTTTATCAGAAAATTCGAATCTCGCAATTTTTATAGGAAATTTAATTTTCTACAACTTTGCAGAAGAAAGTTTTTCCAAATTCCAAACAGAAATTGACCGAAATCCATAAACGGGCAATTTTATAGGCTATAATCAAATTTCAGTCAAGAAATGTGGTCCACCGACACACAAAACATGTGTTAATCATTTAATGCAACAAAAATACTCTTCCTCCTCATATACTCATATATCCCACATTCATTTTAAAACTATCACCATTATTATATTATTTATTTTATCAGAAAAGATAAAATATCATTTTTTAACAATTGTCACTTTAAAAATTTTTCTCCATCTATATCCACATAAAATCAATATTTTTCTCATCATATAAATCAATAATTAATTATTCACAAATAATATTACAGAATCACAGATCTTGCAACTAGGCAAGCTTTTCAGGAAAGAGGGGGCTTTCCAATAAGAATTTCTCCTTCATGGCGCATACAATTAGGTGACCAAACCTCTCCTTGATGTAACTTTCTAGACATTGCCAATAATATTTTCTAATAATATTATAGGATAATATGAATTATTGCTTCGATAATGAAAAATATCGTGTAGTGACAATTATCAAAAACAACAAGAATATAAAAAATCAACGCAAGCAATTATTGAATCAATAAAATAAAATTACGAATAAGAATTACCGTAACAATTATTGAGTAGTGCCTTCTTACGTAAGAATCAATAATTGGTGCAATACCGTGTGCTATTGTGCAACAATGCATATTACTGTGTTTTAACCACCGGCTATTCCAATAGTATTAACGGTAACAACTGCGCCGTTATTTATAAAAAATTATACTTGTCGTTTTCTTCATCAAATCGCTTTCCGTTATGGGCCCACACAAGGCTGCGCCGTCGTATGAATATTCCACGACCAAACGAATATTCTCCGACAACAATGAGTATTTTATAACCACTTGCTTATTTAAAATATTTGCGTATTTTACGCATAACTAACCACATTAATCAAATCAACCCTTACTATTTCAAAATAATAAATAGAGGAAATTAAATTTCATTTATTAATAATTCGGGGTCTTACAATAAACGTGACAACCCCAAAACAGGTCCATTCCATCCAACTTATTCTGAGTCGCCAAATACATGGTACAGAAAACAACTACAACTTTATCAATACAATTATCGTGCAAGATACGACAACACTTAAAATGTGAGTTTAAATACAAATATATACCAACTGTGACTCATGTCCCAACCGTGGACAACACCTCATAATGACACTTTACATAAAGGTATAGTCAAAAACTGTTTTAGAAATTAGAATCTTTGGGAAGTGCTCAAGGAAACCATCGTACATGGGAGGCCATGCGTCTAGGTTATGATAGATATCATATGGCCACGTAATTATCCTTGGTTGACCTAATAGACGCTAAAGAAAACGAGAAGATTACTATCATATTCTTCCCAATGGTGAGTCTTCTCTTGACATATCATTATCTCCACTGTCTCTAATTGGGTATTATACTCCAAACAAACACCAAGATTATATAGGTAGTGCTTGTCAATAAACTCAGCAAATGGATGAGCACAACCCTGTCTTATGATGACACGAGGTTGTATGTCATTAGACATCTTGTATGATAGTGGCAAAACACCCTTCCAAGTTAAATTCACCTCACCCTCAACATCTATATCATCATTTAGGACTGAGGATGATGAAAAATATTTTAAAGAAAACGAATCTAGTGAAACAAAATAACAAATATTAAGGAGTCGTACTTTAAACAACCCAAGTTCAAAAATACTTCATAAATAACCAAAGTGGAGTAAAATTCAAGAATGAAGATCAAAACATAGATCCAATCAATGATAGGTTTTGGACATAGAAAACAAAATTTAATTTTTCTGTAAATAGTGTCGTATTCGTGAATAGTGTCGTATACGTGAATAGTGTCGTATACGTGAATAGTAACTCCGACACCAAAAGATAGAAATTTCACAAAAAACATTATCATGCTTCGTGAATAGTACTCGTGAATAGTAACTCGTGAATAATAATTTATGAATAGTAACTCGTGAATAGTAACTCATGAATAGTAATCCCAACATAAAAAAGTTCCAAATTTGATAAAAATTTCCAACCAATATTTCGGCATAATGATATTGAAGAAATAATATCATTTTCAAATAAAGTAACATCCCTTACCTCAGAAAGAATAGTACTTCTGACTGGAATACTGGATATAGTGATGAACGAACTTGCACCGTATAGCAATACTCGAAGTACTAAGATACTCACAAAAATGCGCTCGATATATAGAGAGAGAAATCTTTAGTTTCTGGTGTGATTTTCAATTGTAACCTAAGCACCCTATTTATAGGAAAATGCTTAGAACACCAAAGCAGAAAATTTAATATAATATATCAACGCAACAATTATTGAATCAATAAAATAAAATACTGAACAGTAACTACTGTAACAATTATTGAGTAGTGCCTTCTTACGAAGAATCAATAATTAGTGCAATACTGGTGCTATCTTGTGCAACAACGCGCAGACATCGTGTTTTAACCACCGGGTATTCCAACAGTGTTAACGGTAACAATTACGTCATTATTTATAAAATCTCAAATTTGTCATTTCTTCATTTGATAGTTATTACATTATGGGGCCCCAAAATGGCGGTATTGCATTGCATTTAATATTCCCCTACGTAAAGAATATTCCACGACCAAACGAATATTCCCCGACAACAGTGAATATTTTCTAACCACTTGCGTATTTTAAAAAAAATTCATATATCACCCTTAACTTTAAACTTTTATCAATTTAACCATTTACAAAATAGTAATTATAAGAAAATTGAATACTTTTATTTCATAAAATTCGGGGTCATACAATACCGTGACGCCCCCAAAATAGGTCCATTCCATCCAACCCATTCTGAGTCGCCAAATACATGGTACAGAAAACAACAACAACTTTATTACTACAATTGTCGTACAAAATACAACAACACATATGTTGTGAGTTTTGATACAAATATATACCAACTGTGACTCTAGACACCAACTTGAATAGCACGTCACAATGGCACATTACATAAAGGTAAAGTCAATAACTATTTATGGAGAACCTCCACAACTAGAGACCACCATTCTATTCTTCTGTTACCCTCGCTCGACCCAGCTACACTCTTATTACCTGAAAGGAATTGTGAAATAGAAGGGTGATCACAACTAGCTCAGTAAAGAATATTATGACTAAAGATAAATAAATTATCAATAGTCTTCATCAGTAATAAATTAGAGATTTAGAACATATGGTAGATGATAAAACTTTTCAACCATAGTTGCAGCGGAATGAGCAATCCATTAGAAGAGTCAAATAGACTATTAAGTCTATTATCTTCTCCATGTTAAAAGTCCACCAACAATGTTTTATCCCTGTAACATCAATCAACAATTCCTGTCCACAATCACATGTATAACTCATAATCGTAATTGTTGTTCTAAATTCCTTTTCTCATCCAGGACAAAGATAATTTTCATCACCTGAAACATCAAAGATCATGTTTATACCAAATCACAGTTCATGTTCATAATCATACTAATAAATTCATCTTTGCACTACGGGCCAAAGATATTCATCAACAGACCATCTTTGCACTATATGCCAAAGATATTCATCAGAAATCATTCATCTTTGCACTACGAGCCAAAGATATTCATCAATAAGTCATCTTTGCCAAAGATATTCATATCTCAAAGAAATATATAATCATTTTAGAATTTATATAAACAATAATTATAACCATGTTGATCAATCCACCTTTCCACTTAAGCTAAAGATATTCAATTATAAATTCAATGGTCATGATCATACTAGTCACAATTCAACTTTTCACTACTGGCCAAAGAGAACCCTAGTCATGATCATACCAATAATCTACCCATCTTTACACTCTAGTGAAAGAGAATTTCAACATCAGGATTATAAAAATGTTATATATGATAATAAAATCAATATAATCAATAAATAGTTTTAATCTCCAAAGTAATATTCATAAATCAACTATAATTTGGTTAGAAAAAAGAAACCAATTTTGTAGTGAATAGTACCTGTGAATAGTAACTCATAAATAGTAACTCGTGAATAGTAAATTGTGAATAGTAACTCTGAATAATAACTCATGAATAGTAACCCGTCGTGAATAGTAACTCATGAATAGTATATCGTGAATAGTAACTCATGAATAGTAACTCATGAATAGTAACCCCGACATGAAAAAGTTTCAAATTTGATAAAATGTTCAAACCAATATTTCGGCATAATGATATTGAAGAAATAATATCATTTATGAAGAAAATAATCTCCCTTACTATCCCTTACAATCCCTTACCTTAAAAGAACAGTACTGGAATATCGGATATAACGCTGAACGAACTAGCACCGTATAGCAATACTCAACGTACTAAATACTCATAAAAATACGCTCGATATTATAGAGAGAAAACTTCAGTTTCTGGTGTGATTTTCAATTCTAACCTAAGCACCCTATTTATAGAAAAATGCTTAGAACACCAGAGCAGAAAATTTAATAAAAAATTATTACAATTAAATTATAATCCTACGCACACCACACCAGACCAAAATCCTCAACCATTCACCCAAAACAATAACAAAAACATTTTTCATAATTAAAATATTTTAAACTTCCAAAAATCAAATATTTTGGAACTTCGATAATTCATAATAAATAGCCCTTATATCAAAAAATTCAAATCTCGAGTCTTTTTATAGGAAATTCAATTCTCTACAACTTTGCAGAAGAATGTTTTTCAAAATTTCAAACAGAAATTGACCGAAATCCACATACGGACGATTTTACAGGCTATAATCAAATTTCAGCCAAGAAATGGGTCCACCAACATGTTTAACATGTTTTAAACAACTTTTGTAACAAAAATACTCTTCCTCCTCATATACTCATATATCCCACATTCATTGTAAAAATATCACCATTATTATATTATAATAATATAATAAAATATTATTTTATTAGAAAAGATAAAATATCGATTTTCAACATTGTCACTTTAAAAATTTTCTCCATCTATATCCACATAAAAAGAATATTTTCTTCATCATATAAATCAATAATTAATTATTCATAAATAATATTACGAATAATCACAATAATGACAACCAAAGCAGTTCGAGGGAAGAGGGGCTTTCGAATAAGAATTTTTCCTCATCTTGCGTAGCAATTAGGTGACCAAACCTCTCCTTTAGGTAATTTTCTAGACATTGTCAATAATGTTATCTAATAATATTATTCAGATAATATGAATTATTGCTCCGATAATGAAAAATACTGTGTAGTGACAATTATTAAAACAACAGTAACATGAAAAATCAACGCAGCAATTATTAAATCAATAAAATAAATTACTGAACAGTAATTACTGTAACAATTATTGAGTAGTGCCTTCTTATGTAAGAATCAATAATTGGTACAATACCGTGTGCTAATGTGCAACCACGCATATTACTGTATTTTAACCACTGGGTATTCCAACATTATTAACGGTAACAACTACGTCGTTATTTGTAAACAACTTATATTTGTCGTTTTCTTCATCCAATCGCTTTTCGTTATGGGGCCCACAAAAGGCTGCGCCGTCGTACGAATATTCCCTAATAGAAAGAATATTCCACGACCAAACGAATATTCCCCGACAACAATTTAACCATTTACTGAATAGTAATTATAAGAAAAATTGAATACTTTTATTTCATAAAATTCGGGGTCTTACAATCTCCCCTCCTAATGAAATTTCGTCCCCGAAATTTACGTACCTAGTATTTCAAAAAGTTGAGAATACCTTGCTTCCATTTCAGATTCCATCTTCCCTGTCATCGTGATTTCTCTATTGCTTATCTCTTGTATTTCAGATATCATTCTAGAATACAGCTTCAAAACAAGGGTTAATTTAACAAATTAACATATCACATAATATCCCGATATTATGACTGACCAACAAATAAGCTTAGGTAGGACACACTGGCGAAGAATTTACTCATCTCTCCCCTCCTAGTTCTATTACCCGATCTCCGCCAGAGATCATATCCTAAGCTTCGATACCAACTGTGACTCATGTCCCAACCATGGACAAAGACCTCACAAGTGGTACTATCGATTGCCACCATAAGCGGCGTCCCCTACGGAGAGAGTCTTGCTTCGGTGCATCCCCCATCAACAGGAAGTCACTAGCAAGAGGATCGGGGCTCTTTACTTATAGCTCTGATACCAACTGTGACGCCCCCAAAATAGGTCCATTCCATCCAACCCATTCTGAGTCGCCAAATATATGGTACAGAAAACAACTACAACTTTATTACTACAATTGTCGTGCAAAATACAACAACACATATGTTGTGAGTTTTGATGCAAATATATAGCAACTGTGACTCTGGACACCAACTTGAATAGCACGTCACAATGGCACCTTACATAAAGGTAAAGTCAATAAGCATTTAGGAGAACCTCCACAGCTAGAGACCACCATTCTATTCTCCTGTTACCCTCGCTCGACCCAACTACACTCTTATTACCTGAAAGGAATTATGAAACAGAAGGGTGATCACAACTAGCTCAATAAAGAATATTATGACTAAATTTAAATAAATTATCAATAGTCTTCATCAGTAATAAATCAGAGATTAAGAACATATGGTAGATGATAAAACTTTTCAACCATAGTTCATAAATGAATGAGCAATCCATTAGAAGAGTCAAATAGACTATTAAGTCTATTATCTTCTCCATGTTAAAAGTCCACCAACAATGTTTTATCCTTGTAACATCAATCAACAATTCCTGTCCACAATCACATGTATAACTCATAATCGTAATTGTTGTTCTAAATTCCTTTTCTCATCCAGGACAAAGATAATTTTCATCACCTGAAACATCAAAGATCATGTTTATAACAAATCACAGTTCATGTTCATAATCATACTAATAAATTCATCTTTGCACTACGGGCCAAAGATATTCATCAACAGACCATCTTTGCACTACATGCCAAAGATATTCATCAGAAATCATTCATCTTTGCACTACGAGCCAAAGATATTCATCAATAAGTCATATTTGCCAAAGATATTCATATCTCAAAGAAATATATAATCATTTTATAATTTATATAAACAATAATTATAACCATGTTGATCAATCCACCTTTGCACTTAAGCTAAAGATATTCAATTATAAATTCAATGGTCATGATCATACCAGTCACAATTCAACTTTTCACTACTGGCCAAAGAGAACACTAGTCATGATCATACCAATAATCTACCCATCTTTACACTGCAGTGAAAGAGAATTTCAACATCAGGATTATAAAATGTTATATATGATAATAAAATCAATATAATCAATATATAGTTTTAATCTCCAGAGTAATATTCATAAATCAACTATAATTTGGTTAGAAAAAAGAAACCAATTTTGTAGTGAATAGTACGTGTGAATAGTAACTCATGAATAGTAACTCGTGAATAGTTATTCGTGAATAGTAACTCATGAATAATAACTCATGAATAGTAACTCATCATGAATAGTAATTCATGAATAGTAAATCGTGAATAGTAACTCATGAATAGTAACCCCAACATGAAAAAGTTCCAAATTTGATAAAAAGTTCAAACCAATATTTCAGCATAATGATATTGAAGAAATAATATCATATATCAATGTTTAACATGTTTTAAACAACTTTTGTAACAAAAATACTCTTCCTCCTCATATACTCATATATCAAACATTCATTGTAAAAATATCACCATTATTATATTATAATAATATAATAAAATATTATTTTATTAGAAAAGATAAAATATCGATTTTCAACATTGTCACTTTAAAAATTTTCTCCATCTATATCCACATAAAATGAATATTTTCTTCATCATATAAATCAATAATTAATTATTCACAAATAATATTACAGAATCACAATAATGACAACCAGGCAGTTCCCAAGAAAGAGGGGGCTTTCCAATAAGAATTTCTCCTTACTAGCGAACAATTAGGTGACCAAATCTCTCCTTAGACAGAACTTTCTAGACATTGCCAATAATGTTATCTAATAATATTATTCAGATAATATGAATTATTGCTCCGATAATGACAAATACTGTGTAGTGACAATTATTAAAACAACAGTAACACGAAAAATCAACGCAACAATTATTAAATCAATAAAATAAAATACTGAATAGTAATTACTGTAACAATTATTGAGTAGTACCTTCTTACATAAGAATCAATAATTGGTGCAATACTAAAGTCTTCTTGTGCAACCAACGCATATTCATCGTATTTTAACCACCGGGTATTCCAACATTATTAACGGTAACAACTACGCCGTTATTTGTAAACAACTTATATTTGTCGTTTTCTTCATCCAATCGCTTTCCGTTATGGGGCCCATAAAAGGTTGCGCCGTCGTACGAATATTCCCCAATAGAAAGAATATTCCACGACCAAACGAATATTCCCCGACAATAATTTAACCATTTACTGAATAGTAATTATAAGAAAAATTGAATACTTTTATTTCATAAAATTCGGGGTCTTACAATCTCCCCTCCTAATGAAAATTTGTCCCCGAAATTTACGTACCTAGTATTTCAAAAAGTTGAGAATACCTTGCTTCTATTTCAGATTCCATCTTCCCTGTCATCGTGATTTCTCTATTGCTCATCTCTTATATTTCAGATATCATTCTAGAATAGAGCTTCAAAACAAGGGTTAATTTAACAAATTAAAATATCACATAATATCCCGATATTATGACTGACCAACAAATAAGCTTAGGTAGGACACACTAGCGAAGAATTTACTCATCTCTCCCCTCCTAGTTTTATTCCCCGATATCCGCCAGAGATCATATCCCTAAGCTCTGATACCAACTGCGACTCATGTCCCCACCATGGACAGCACCTCACAATGGTACCTATCAGTTTGCCACCGCAGAACAGCGTCCCCTACGGAGAGTCTGGCTTCGGTGCATCCCCCATCAACATGAAGTCACTAATAAGAGGCTCGGGGCTCTTTACTTATAGCTCTGACACCAACTGTGACGCCCCCAAAATAGGTCCATTCCATCTAACCCATTCTGAGTCGCCAAATACATGATACAGAAAACAACTACAACTTTATTACTACAATTGTCGTGCAAAATACAACAACACATATGTTGTGAGTTTTGATGCAAATATATACCAACTGTGACTCTAGACACCAACTTGAATAACACGTCACAATGGCACCTTACATAAAGGTAAAATCAATAACTATTTAGGGAGAACCTCCACAGCTAGAGACCACTGTTCTATTCTCCTGTTACCCTCGCTCGACCCAGCTACACTCTTATTACTTGAAAGGAATTGTGAAGAAGAAGGGTTCTCACAACTAGCTCAGTAAAGAATATTATGACTAAAGATAAATAAATTATCAATAGTCTTCATCAGTAATAAATCAGAGATTTAGAACATATGGTAGATGATAAAACTTTTCAACCATAGTTGCAGCGGAATGAGCAATCCATTAGAAGAGTCAAATAGACTATTAAGTCTATTATCTTCTCCATGTTAAAAGTCCACCAACAATGTTTTATCCCTGTAACATCAATCAACAATTCCTGTCCATAATCACATGTATAACTCATAATCGTAATTGTTGTTCTAAATTCCTTTTCTCATCCAGGACAAAGATAATTTTCATCACCTGAAACATCAAAGATCATGGTTATACCAAATCACAGTTCATGTTCATAATCATACTAATAAATTCATCTTTGCACTACGGGCCAAAGATATTCATCAACAGACCATCTTAGCACTACATGCCACAGATATTCATCAGAAATCATTCATCTTTGCACTATGGGCCAAAGATATTCATCAATAAGTCATCTTTGCCGAAGATATTCATATCTCAAAGAAATATATAATCATTTCAGCATTTATATAAACAATAATTATAACCATGTTGATCAATTCACCTTTGCACTTAAGCTAAAGATATTCAATTATAAATTCAATGGTCATGATCATACCGGTCACAATTCAACTTTTCAATACTGGCCAAAGAGAACCCTAGTCATGATCATACCAATAATCTACCCATCTTTACACTCTAGTGAAAGAGAATTTCAACCTCAGGGTTATAAAAATGTTATATATGATAATAAAATCAATATATAGTTTTAATCTCCAGAGTAATATTCATAAATCAACTATAATTTGGTTAGAAAAAAGAAACCAATTTTGTAGTGAATAGTACCCGCAAATAGTAACTCATGAATAGTAACTCATGAATAGTAACTCGTGAATAGTAACTCATGAATAGTAACCCCAGACATGAAAAAAGTTCTAAATTTGATAAAAATTTCAAACCAATATTTGACATCTCGATATTGAAGAAATAATATCATTTATGAAGAAAATAATCTCTCCTTACTATCCATTACAATCCGTTACCTTGAAAGAGCGATCTTTGGAATGTGGGATACTTATTCAAGAACATGCACAGTATATAGCAATACTCAAAGTACTAAAATACTCACAAAAATACGCTCGATATTATAGAGAGAGAAAACTTCAGTTTCTGGTGTGATTTTCAATTCTAACCTAAGCACCCTATTTATAGGAAAATGCTTAGAACACCAAAGCAGAAAATTTAATAAAATATTATTATAATTAAATTATAATCCTACGCACACCACACCAGACCAAACTCATCAGCCATTCACCCAAAACAATAACAAAAATGTTTTTCATAATTAAAATATTTTAAACTTCTAAAAATCAATTATTCTGGAACTTCAACAATTCATAATAAATAGCCCTGTTATCAAAAAATTCAAATCTCATAACTTTGTATAGAAAATTCAATTCTCTACAACTTTGCAGAAGAAAGTTTTTCCAAATTCCAAACAAAAATTGACCAAAATCCACATACGGATGATTTTACAGGCTATAATCAAATTTCAGTCAAGAAATGGGTCCACCAACATGTTTAACATGTTTTAAACAACTTTTGCAACAAAAATACTCTTCCTCCTCATATACTCATATATCTCACATTCATTGTAAAAATCTCACCATTATTATATTATAATAATATAATAAAATATTATTTTATCAGAAAAGATAAAATATCGATTTTCAACAATTGTCACTTTAAAAATTTTCTCCATCTATATTCACATAAAATCAATATTTTTCTCATCATATAAATAAATAATTAATTATTCACAAATAATATTATAGAATCACAATAATGACAACCAGGCAGTTCCCAGGAAAGAGGGGGCTTTCCAATAAGAATTTCTCCTTACTGGCGCGCAATTAGGTGACCAAACCTCTCCTTAGACATAACTTTCTATACATTGCCAATAATTTTATCTAATAATATTATTTAGATAATATGAATTATTGCTCCGATAATGGATAATACTGTGTAGTGACAATTATTAAAACAACAGAAATATGAAATATCAACGCAGCAATTATTGAATCAATAAAATACTGAATAGTAACTACTGTAACAATTATTGAGTAGTGCCTTCTTATGTAAGAATCAATAATTGGTGCAATCTGGTGTCTTCTTTGTGAAACAACGCGTAGACATTGGTTTTAACCACCGGGTATTCCAATAGTGTTAATTCAGTAATAACTACGCCAGTTATTTATAAACAACTTATACTTGTCGTTTTCTTCATCCAATTGCTTTCCGTTATGGTGCCTTACACAATCATGCGCCATCGCATTTAATATTCCCGACAGCGGCAAAGAATATTCCACGACCAAACGAATATTCCCCGACAACAATGAATATTTTATAACCACCTGCTTATTTAAAATATTTGCGCATTTTACCCATAACTAACCACGTTAATCAATTCAACCCTTACTATTTCAAAATAATAAATAGAGGAAATTTAATTTTATTTATAATAAGTTGGGGTCTTACAACCTCCCCTCCTTATGAAATTTAATCCTCGAAATTGACGTACGTACCTGGTGTTTCGAAAAGATGAGGATACCCTGCTTTCATTTTTCGTTTCCAACTCCCAGGTCATTTCCTCAATAGCATGGTTTCTCCACAAAACTTTAACTTGTGGTATGACCTTCGTGCGTAGAACATGCTCTTTCCTATCCAAGATCTTGACAGGTACCTCTTCGTACGTTAAGTCTTCGGCTATCTCGTCAAGCTCTAACTCAATAACGTGGTTTGGGTCTTTCACATATTTACGTAGCACAGATATATGAAAAACATTATGAACACGAGACATACTTGGAGGTAACACGAGTCTATAGGCCACATTCCCTACTCGTTCAAGAATCTGAAATGGACCAATAAATCGTGGATTGAGCTTTCCTCTCTTCCCAAATCTTATAACTCCCTTCCATGGAGCCACACGCAACAATACATGATCCCCAATACTAAATTCCACGTCCTTTCGATAAAGATCCGCATAACTCTTTTGTCGATCATGTGCCATTTGTATACGTTATCAAATCGTTTAGATCTTCTCTTTAGTCATCCATACCAACTCTGGTCCCAACAACGTTGCTTTTCCCACCTCATCCAAGCATATTGGAGAGTGACACTTTCGTCCATATAATGCTTCAAATGGAGCCACACCTATACTTGCTTGATAACTATTATTGTAGGAGAATTCCACCAATGGTAAATACTTATCCCAACTCCCTTTGAAGTCTAGGACACAGAGTCTTAATATATCTTCAAGAGTTTGAATAGTCCTCTCTGATTGTCCGTCCGTTTGAGGATGGTATGCCGAACTAAATCATAAATCCGTCCCCATAGCTTTTTGCAAGCTAACCCAAAATCTTGAAGTGAATCTTAGGTCACGATCCAAAACTATGGATACTGGCATCCCATGAAATCTCACAATCTCATCTACGTATATACGAGTAAGACATTCAAGGGAATAAGTCTCCCGTATCAGCAAGAAATGAGCAGACTTGGTTAATCTAACAACAATAACCCAAATAGCATTTATGCCTTGAGAAACCGTGGGAAGACCCGTAACGAAATCCATGGTAATGTGTTCCCACTTCCATTTCAAAATCTCAAGTGGTTGCAATAGACCCTTAGGCACTTGATGCTCTGCCTTTACACGTTGACAAGTTAAACACCTCGAGATAAACTTTACAATATCTCTCTTCATATTGTTCCACCAAAATGTATGTCGAAGATCATGATACATTTTGGTACTCCCAGGATGGATTGTAAACAGTGTGTTGTGTGCCTCAATCATGATCTTGTACTTCAAATCAGAATCGTTAGGGACACAAAGTCTGGAGTGGACTCGAAGTATTCCTTCTTCATCGATTCTTGCTTCTGGAATAGCACCTTCTTATACTTTCTTCTTCATACGCATCAGCTCCGGGTCTGTGGCTCGAGCAACTTTAACTTTTTCGATTAAAGTCGGTTCTGTGTGTATATTTGACATCATCGCACTCGTTCCTGCATATGATCTTCTACTCAACGCGTCAGCTACCACGTTTGCTTTTCCAAGATGGTATTGAATAGTGTGGTCGTAATCTTTCAACAGCTCGAGCCAACGTCATTGCCGCATGTTGAGTTCTTTTTGAGTGAAGAAATATTTGAGGCTTTTATGGTCTGAATATATCTCCACTTTCTCCCCATATAGATAGTGCCTCCAGATCTTTAGCGCGAAAACGACTGCTGCCAACTCTAGATCATGAGTAGGATAATTCCTCTCATATTCTTTAAGTTGTCGCGAGGCATAGGCTATGACTTTCCCACGTTGCATGAGAACACATCCTAACCCTTTGCCTGAAGCATCACTATAGATAACAAATCCATCCGAACCAGATGGTATTGTCAAAACAGGTGCCGAAATGAGTCTCCTCTTGAGATCTTGGAAACTCTTCTCGCATTCCTCGCTCCATACGAATTTTGTATCGTTATTGAGTCGGTGAGTTAAGCGGAGTAGCGATTCTAGAAAATCCTTCCACAAATCTCCGATAATAACCAAATTTAAGACAAAAAGCTACGATTTTGGTCACCATCTTTGGTTGCTCCTAACTTTGTATTGCTTCAATCTTCACGGGTCAATAGACACTCCATGTTTTGACACCATGTGCCCAAGGAATGCTACTTCCTCAAGCCAGAACTCGCATTTCTTCAGCTTGGCATATAGCTTGTTATCACGAAGCCTTTGCAGTACCAGCTTCAAATGGCGCTCATGATCTTCACGGCTTTTGGAATAGATGAGGATGTCATCAATAAAGACAACAACGAACTGATCCAAATATTCCTTGAATACTCGGTTCATCATATCCATGAAAGCAGTAGGAGCATTAGTCAATCCAAAAGACATGACTAGAATTCATAATGCCCGCATCTTAGGAGTTCGAAGCGGTCTTTGGAATATCCTCAGTTCTAACCTTCAGCTGATGATATCCAGAACGAAGATCGATCTTTGAAAAGAATTATGCTCCTTGCAACTGGTCAAACAGGTCATCAATACGAGGTAGCGGATACCTATTCTTGATAGTGACATGGTTCAATTCCCGATAGTCAATACAAAGTCGCATACTCTCGTCTTTCTTCTTTACAAATAAAACAGGAGCACCCCAAGGAGATGTACTAGGATGAATGAAACCGATGTCCAACAACTCCTGTAGTTGGACCTTTAACTCCTGAAGTTCAATAGGAGCCATTCGATATAGGATTTTAGAAATGGGCTTTGTACCAGGTTCAAGATCAATAAAGAATTCAACTTCACGTTCTGGGGGTAGACCGGGAAGTTCTTCAGGAAATACGTCAGGAAAGTCAATAACAACAGGAATATTATTCAAATCTGACATGTCTTTATTCAAATCCATAACATGGGCTAAGAAAGCTTGACATCCGTTTTTCAATAAACGAATAGCTTTATGACTTGATATGACAGTGATTGATTTTAATGGTTTCGTTGCTTGAATTCGCACAACAGGTTGATTAGGAATATGAAATCTAACAACCTTACGAAAATAATCAATTTTGGCATGATGAGTAGTTAACCAATCAATCCCTAAAATCACATCAAAAGCAATTATCTTTAAAGAGATAAAGTCAACAGGTAATGTGATGGTGCCAACTTGGATCAAACAAGATTTATAAACAGTGGATGTGATGAAAGTTTATCCTAACGGAGTTTCCACAGATAGGTCAAAGTCTAATTTCTCCGGAGTCAAGTTTAAACGTTGAGCACAAGCAGGAGAGATAAATGAATTGGTAGCACCAGTATCAAGTAATGTATAAACTTCGCATGAATTTATGATTAGCTTACCCGTGATCACCTCGTTTGGGTTCCTCGCATGTTGACCAGTCACGACAAACGCTCTTTCAGGAACCGTTGACTTTGACTTTTCTGGGACAGCCTTTTGAGTCACCATCCCCGCATGACTTAGTTTCGCTACAATGCAATCTCGAGCGATATGTCCTTCCTTTCCACAATTATAACATACCTTAAACTGTTGTGGGCAGTTTGGGCTGATATGTCCTTCTTTTCCGCACTTATATCATATGACCGGTGGTCGTTCTCCTCCCCTGAACCCGATTCTTCTTTGGTGCTGACGTCTTCACATTATCATTGTTGAATCTCCTCTTTTTAAAATCTCCCCCCGAGTCGCTTCTTCTATTTTCATGGCTACGATTACCACGGAGTGGTTACCGCTTTTGTCTGAATGTTTTCCTCCATTTGGTTTTCATTACTCGATGATCGCTACCACTTGCAGTATGACCACGTTACGGTCCCTTGGTTGAATGTACTTGCTATCTCGCTCTAATAATTGAGCCCTGTTGACAACATCTGAATATAAAGAAAATTTATGAGAGATAAGATATTTCCGAATCTCAGGTTTTAAACCTCTCAGAAACATCCTCGTCATTCGTTCCTCATTCTCTACCAAATGAGGTGCAAACCAGAATAACTCTGCAAACTTCGTCTCGTATTGGGACACCGTCATGTTGTTTTGTTCTAGTCTAATAAACTCTACCTCCTTCATATGGTGAATACTTTCAGGAAAGTATTTTTGTTGAAAAGTTTCTGAAATGTTTCCCAAGATATGAGAAGTGCGGCAGGCTGGGTACGTTTCACAGACTCCCACCAGTAATCTGCCTCGCCACGGAACATAAAGGTGGCGAATGGAACCTTCGCTCTCGCGTGCATCCAAAGACATCGAATATCTTGGTAATTTGCTTGACCCATGTTTCCGCCATGATCGGATCCGCTTTCCCTAAAATTCGGTGGTTCCAACTCTTTGAAGCGCTTGGTCGTGATGCCAGCAGCGTTCTTATCATTTCCATCCATATTCGTACCACGAGTCTCCTCGTCGGTTTTGCATGAAGCGCAAAAAGCTTCTAAACATGTCGCCGCTCATCGCTCCCGTCGGTGGTGTTGTTTACGGGAGGAATATTGCCTTCTGCTGCACGTTCCTTGGGTGGTGATTAAAGGTGTATCCACGGCCTCATTAACTCCACCGTTAATATTCTCGATTGCCATTCTTAAATACTGCCATAAAACAAGGGTTAATTAAACAATTTAACATATCACATCACATATTAACCATATGCTTCAAATGACCAACAAATAAGCTTAGGTATGACATACTAGCGAAGGATTACTCGTCTCTCCCCTCCTAGTACTATTCCCCGATCTCCGCCAGAGATCATATCCCTAAGCTTTGATACCAACTGTGACACCCCCAAAACAGGTATACAATACCCATTCTGAGTCGTCAAATACATGGTACAGAAACAACTACAACTTTATTAATATAACATAAAAACCGTGAGTTTAAATACAAATATTGTCATCTAGACAATATCCACACTCAAATATGTCCTCATTTCAATTATTGATACATTATTTTACAAAAATGGTGAGGACTACTAAAATAACTTCTAGAACCATCATTCCATACTCCGACTAGTACTCGCTACATTCTCGCCTCCTAAGAAAAAAAAATGGAACAAAAAGGAAAAGGCTGAGCTCAACTAGCCCAGTAAAGAACATTATGACTAAGATAATCGTAACAAATTATCGTTAGTCTTCAACAGGAAAAATCTAATAGAATACAATAGACAACAAGTTTTAAATCAATATTCGCAGTAAGAAATAATAATTCATTAGAAGAGTTAAGTAGAGAATGAAATCTACTATCTTCTATATATGAATATAAAAGTTCATCGCTCATCTTTTATCCTCGTAACATCAATCAATATATATTTGGAATCAAATATTCATCTTTTGCACTACGTGCCAAAGATATTCATCGATTGGTCATGTTCATCTAAACACTGCTCATCTTTTGCACTACAAAGCCAAAGATATTCATCATAAAATCATTCATCTTTGCACTACGGGCCAAAGATATTCAGTTATATCATCATTTAGGACCGAGGATGATGAAAAATATTTTAAAGAAAACGAATCCAGTGAAAAAAAAGAATAAATATTAAGGATTCGTATTTCAGCTATTCCATGTCCAAAAATACCTCATAAATAATCATAGTGGAGTAAAATTCAAGAATGATCAAAACATGGATACAATCAAAGCTAGTATCTAGAATAGATATTTTGGACAAAAAGAAGAAAATTTCATTTTCTATGAATAGTCAAGTATTTTGAATAGTGTCAGATATCGTGAATAAGTGTCGTATATGTGAATAGTAACTCCGACACTAAAAGATAAAAATTTCACAAAAAAGATCATCATGCTTCGTGAATAGTACTTGTGAATAATAACTCATGAATAGTAACCCTGACATGAAAAAGTTCCAAATTTGATAAAAAGTTCCCACCAATATTTTGGCATAATGATATTGAATAAATAATATCATTTTCGAATAAAATAAAATCCCTTACCTCAGAAAGAGTAGTACTTCTGACTGGAATACTGGATATAGTGCTGAAAGAACTTGCACCATATAACAATACTCAAAGTACTAGAATACTCACAAAATACGCTCGATATTATAGAGAGAGAAAGAGAGAGAAATCTTTAGTTTCTGGTGTGATTTTCAATTCTAACCTAAGCACCCTATTTATAGGAAAATGCTTAGAACACCAAAGTAGAAAATTTAATAAAATATTAATATTATTAATTAAATTTCCTACGCCACCAGACTTCTGAACTTCAGCACTTTGCACATGTTAGTGTAGCCAAAAAAAATAAAAAAACGTTTTTCTAATTATAAATATTTAAAACTTCAATAATTCATAATAAATAGCCCTTTTCTCAGAAAATTCGAACCTCGCGACTTCTTATAGGAAATTTAATTCTCTACAACTTTGCAGAGAAAAGGTTTCTAAATTCCAAATAAAAATTGACCGAAATCTATAAACGGGCAATTTTACAGGCTATAATCAAATTTCAGTCAAGAAATGGGCCCACAGACATGTTTAACATGTTTTAAACAATTTTTACAACAAAAATACTCTTCCACCACATATACTCATATATCTCACATCCATTGTAAAAATATCATCATTATTATATAATATAATAAAATATTATTTTATCAAAAAAGATAAAATATCAATTTTTAAATATTGTCACTTTAAATATTTTTTCCATCTATAACCACATAAAATCAATATTTTCCTCATCATATAAATCAATAATTAATTATTCACATATAATATTATAGAATCACAAGATCGCAACCAGTCATTCCTCGGAAAGAGGGGCTTTCCAATAAGAATTTATCCTTACTGGCGCGCAATTAGGTGACCAAACCTCTCCTTACACAGAACTTTCTAGACATTGCCAATAATGTTTTCTAATAATATTATTCATCTAATATGAATTATTGCTTCGATAATGGAAAATACTGTGTGGTGACAATTATTGAAACAACAGTAATATAAAATATCAACGCAGCAATTATTGAATCAATAAAATACTGAATAGTAACTACTGTAACAATTATTGAGTAGTGCCTTCTTATGTAAGAATCAATAATTGGTGCAATACCGTGTGCTACTGTGCAACAACGCGTATTACTGTGTTTTAACCACCGGGTATTCCAATAGTGTTAACGGTAACAACTACGCCGTTATTTATAAATAACTTATACTTGTCGTTTTCTTCATCCAATTGCTTTCCGTTATGGTGCCCAATAATAAAGGTCGCTACCGGCCGCATTTAATATTCCCCACAATGTTAAAGAATATTCCACGACCAAACGAATATTCCCCGACAACAATGAATATTTTATAACCACCTGCTTATTTAAAATATTTAGGCATTTTACCCATAACTAACCACGTTAATCAATTCAACCCTTACTATTTCAAAATAATAAATAGAGGAAATTTAATTTTATTTATAATAAGTTGGGGTCTTACATAGATGATAAAACTTTTCAACCATAGTTGCAGCGGAATGAGCAATCCATTAGAAGAGTCAAATAGACTATTAAGTCTATTATCTTCTCCATGTTAAAAGTCCACTAACAATGTTTTATCCCTGTAACATCAATCAAAAATTCCTGTCCACAGTCATATGAATAACTCATAATCGTAATTGTTGTTCTAAATTCCTTTTCTCATCCAAGACAAAGATAATTTTCATCACCTGAAACATTAAAGATCATGGTTATACCAAATCACAGTTCATGTTCATAATCATACTAATAAATTCATCTTTGCACTACGGGCCAAAGATATTCATCAACAGACCATCTATGCACTACATGCCAAAGATATTCATCAGAAATCATTCATCTTTGCATTACGGGCCAAAGATATTCATCAATAAGTCATCTTTGCACTACAAGCCAACTATATTCATCAATAAGTCAACTTTGCACTACATGCCAAAGATATTGAACAACAGGTCATCTTTGCATTACGAGCCGAAGATATTCATCAACAAGACATCTTTGCACTACATGCCAAAGATATTCATCAAAAATCATTCATCTTTACACTACAGGCCAAAGATATTCAGTTATATCATCATTTAGGACTGAGGATGATGAAAAATATTTTAAAGAAAACGAATCCAGTGAAACAAAAGAACAAATATTAAGGATTCGTACTTTAAACAATTCCCGTTCAAAAATACTTCATAAATAACCAGAGTGGAGTAAAATTCAAGAATGAAGATCAAAACATAGATCCAATCAATGATAGGTTTTGGACACAGAAAACAAAATTTAATTTTTCTATAAATAGTGTCGCATTAATGAATAGTGCCGTATACGTGAATAGTGCCGTATACGTGAATAGTAATTTCGACACTAAAAGATAAAAATTTCACAAAAATATCATCATGCTTCGTGAATAGTACTCATGAATAGTAACTTGTAAATAGTAACTTGTGAATAGTAACTCATGAATAGTAACCCCGACATGAAAAAGTTCCAAATTTGATAAAAATTTCCAACCAATATTTTGGCATAATGATATTGAAGAAATAATATCATTTTAGAAGAAAATAACCTCCCTTACCTCAGAAAGAATAGTACTTTATGATGGAATATTGGATATAGTGCTAAAAGAACTTGCAATCGAGATAGCAATACTCAAGTACTAAAGTACTCACAAAAATACGCCGATATATGAGAGAGAAATAGAGAAAACTTAGGTTTACGGTGTGATTTTCAATTCTAACCTAAGCACCCTATTTATAGGAAAATGCTTAGAACACCAAAGCAGAAAATTTAATAAATAATATTATTATTTTTCTAAAACCTACTACGCACACTAATTGAATCAAGAGATCAGCCACCCACTCAATTAAAGTAACAAAAACATTTTTCATGCAAAAGTCACTTAAAACTCCAAAAATAATAATAATCAATTAATCCGGAACTTCAATAATTCATAATAAATAGCCTTTTTATCAGAAAATTTGAATCTCGCTAATTTTTATAGGAAATTCAATTCTCTACAACTTTGCAGAAGAAAGATTTTCAAAATTCCAAACAGAAATTGACCGAAATCCACATAAAGACGATTTTACAGGCTATAATCAAATTTCAGTTAAGAAATGGGGTCCACCGACACACAAAACATGTTTTAAATAACTTTTGCAACAAAAATACTCTTCCTCCTCATATACTCATATATCCCACATTCATTGTAAAAATAATATTTTATTATATTATAATACGTGACAATCCCAAAACAGGTCCATTCCATCCAACCCATTCTGAATCGCCAAATACATGGTACAGAAAACAACTACAACTTTATTAATACAATTGTCGTGCAAGATACAACAACACATATGTTGTGAGTTTTGATGCAAATATATACCCATTGTGACTCGACACCAACTTGAATAAGACGTCACAATGGCACCTTACATAAAGGTAAAGTCAATAAGCATTTAGGAGAACCTCCATGACTAGAGACCATCGTTCTATTCTCCTGTTACCCTCGCCCGACCCAGCTACACTCTTATTACCTGAAAGGAATTGTGAAACAGAAGGGTGGGCACAACTAGCTCAATAAAGAATATTATGACTAAAGATAAATAAATTATCAATAGTCTTCATCAGTAATAATTCAGAGATTTAGAACATATGGTAGATGATAAAACTTTTCAACCATAGTTGCAGCGGAACGAGCAATTCATTAGAAGAGTCAAATAGACCATAAAATCTATTATCTTCTCCATGTTAAAAGTCCACCAACAATGTTTTATCCCTGTAACATCAATCAACAATTCCTGTCCACAATCACGTGTATAACTCATAATCGTAATTGTAGTTCTAAATTCCTTTCCTCATCTAGGACAAAGATAATTTTCATCACCTGAAACATCAAAGATCATGGTTATACCAAATCACAGTTCATGTTCATAATCATACTAATAAATTCATATTTGCACTACGGGCCAAAGATATTCATCAACAGACCATCTTTGCACTACATGCCAAAGATATTCATCAGAAATCATTCATCTTTGCACTACAAGCCAAAGATATTCAGTTATATCATCATTTAGGACTGAGGATGATGAAAAAAATTTTAAAGAAAATAAATCCAGTGAAACAAAAGAACAAAGATTAAGGATTCGTACTTAATGAAGATCAAAACATAGATCTAATCAATGATAGGTTTTGGACACAAAAAACAAAATTTAATTTTTCTGTAAATAGTGTCGTATACGTGAATTGTAATTTCGACACTAAAAGATAAAAATTTCACAAAAATTTCATCATGCTTCATGAATAGTACTCGTGAATAGTAACTCATGAATAGTAACTCCGACATGAAAAAGTTCCAAATTTGATAAAAATTTTCAACCAACATTTTGGCATAATGATATTGAAGAAATAATATCATTTTAGAAGAAAATAACCTCCCTAACCTCAGAAAGAATAGTACTTCTGACTGGAATACTGGATATAGTGCTAAAAGAACTTGCGCCGTATAGCAATACTCGAAGTACTAAAATACTCCCAAAAATACGCTCGATATATAGAGAGAGAAATAGATAGAAAACTTCAGTTTCTGGTGTGATTTTCAATTCTAACCTAAGCACCCTATTTATAGAAAAATGTTTAGGAAACCAAAGAAGAAAATTAAATAAATAATATTATTATTTTTCTAAAACATATTACGCACACTATTTGAATCAAGAGATCAGCCACCCAGTCAATTAAAGTAACAAAAACGTTTTTCATGCAAAAGTCACTTAAAACTCCAAAAATAATAATAATCAATTAATCCGGAACTTCAATAATTCATAATAAATAGCCCTTTTATCAAAAAATTCGAATCTCATGACGTTAAATAGGAAATTCAATTCTCTACAACTTTGCAGAAGAAAGTTTTTCCAAATTCCAAACAGAATTTGACCGAAATCCACATACAGACGATTTTACAGGCTATAATCAAATTTTAGTCAAGAAATGGGGTCCACCGACACACAAAACATGTTTTAAACAACTTTTACAACAAAAATACTCTTCCTCCTCATATACTCATATATCCCACATTCATTGTAAAAATATCATCATTATTATATTAATATAATATAATAATATATTTAAATGAATTATTTTATCAGAAAAGGATAAAATATTAATTTTTAACAATTGTCACATTAAAAATTTTCTCCATCTATATCCACATAAAATCAATATTTTTCTTATCATAAAAATCAATAATTAATTATTCACAAATAATATTACAGAATCACAATATTGACAACCAGACAGTTCCTACGAAAGAGGGGGCTTTCCAATAAGAATTTCTCTCCTTACTGGCGTGCAATTAGGTGACCAAACCTCTCCTTAGACAGAACTTTCTAGACATTGCAAGTAATGTTTTCTAATAATATTATTCAGATAATATGAATTATTCCTTCGATAATGGAAAATACTGTGTAGTGACAAAAAAACAGTAATATAAAATATCAACGCAGCAATTATTGAATCAATAAAATACTGAACAGTAATTACTATAACAATTATTGAGTAGTGCCTTCTTACGTAAGAATCAATAATTGTTTTGAAGTTGTATTCTAGAATGATATTTGAAATACAGGAGATGAGCAATGGAAAAATCATGATGACAGGGGAGATAGAATCTGAAATGAAAGCAAGGTATTCTCAACTCCTTGAAATACCAGGTACGTAAATTTCGGGGACGAAATTTCATAAGGAGGGGAGATTGTAAGACCCTGAATTTTATAAAATAAAAGTATTCAATTTTTCTTATAATTACTATTCAATAAATGGTTAAATTGATAAAAGTTAAAGTTAAGGGTGATATATGAATTTGTTTTTCAAAATATGCAAGTTGTTATAAAATATTCTTTCTATCAGGAAATATTCGTTTGGTCGTGGAATATTCTTTCTGTTGGAGAATATTCGTACGACGGCGCAGCCATTGGTGGGCCCCATAACAGAATAATTGTCGAATGAAGAAAACGACAAAAAGGGAGTTTTTTTATAAATAACAGCGTAGTTGTTACCATTAACACTGTTGGAATACCCGGTGGTTAAAATACAGTTATATGAGTGGTTGCACAGTAGCACACGGTATTGCACCAATTATTGATTCATACGTAAGAAGGCACTACTCAATAATTTCTACAGTAATTACTGTTCAGTATTTTATTTTATTAATTTAATAATTGTTGCGATGATATTTCATATTACTGTTGTTTTAATAATTGTCACTACACATTATTTTTCATTATCGGAGCAATAATTCATATTATCTGAATAATATTATTAGATAACATTATTGGCAATGTCTAGAAAGTTCGCTCTAAGGAGAGGTTTGGTCACCTAATCAAGCGTCAATAAGGAGAAATTCTTATTTGAAAGCCCCTCCCTCTTCAGGAGCGGCACTGGTTTTCGAGATTGTGACTCTGTAATGTTATTTGTGAATAATTAATTATTGATTTATATGATGAGAAAAATATTGATTATATGTGGATATAGATGAAGAAAATTTTTAAAGTGACAATTGTTAAAAATTGATATTTTATCTTTTCTAATAAAATAATATTTTATTATATTATTATAATATAATAATGATGATATTTTTACAATGAATGTGGGATATATGATTATATGAGGAAGAAGAGTATTTTTGTTGTAAAAGTTGTTTAAAGCATGTTAAACATGTTGGTGGACCCATTTCTTGACTGAAATTTGATTATAGCCTGTAAAATCGTCCGTATATGGATTTTGGTCAATTTCTGTGAGGAATTTGGAAAAACTTTCTTCTTCAACGTTGTAGAGAATTGAATTTCCTATAAAAATTAGCGAGTTTCGAATTTTCTGATAAAAGGGCTATTTATTATGAATTATTGAAGTTTTGAAGTTCCGAAATAATTGATTTTTGGAAGTTTAAAATATTTTAATTATGAAAAAAGTTTTTGTTATTGTTTTGGCTGAATGGCTGATGAGTTTGGTCTGGTGTGGTGTGCGTAGGATTATAATTTAATTATAATAATATTTTATTAAATTTTTTACTTTGGTGTTCTAAGCATTTTCCTATAAATAGGGTGCTTAGGTTAGAATTGAAAATCACACCAGAAACTTAAGTTTTCTCTCTCTATATTATCGAGTGTATTCTTGTGAGTATTTTGATATCTTGAGTGTTGCTATACGGTGCAAGTTCGATTCAAATAAGTTATTTCAATGGCTTGCTCGCTTTTGAGGTACCTGGATAGATAAGAGATTGTAAGGGAGATTATTTCTTCATAAATGAAATTATTTCTTCAATATCATTATGCCGAAATATTGGTTTGAACTTTTTATCAAAATTGGAACTTTTTCATGTCGGGGTTACTATTCATGAGTTACTATTCACGAGTACTATTCACGAAACATGATGATGTTTTTTGTGAAATTTTATTTTTGGTGTCTGAGTTACTATTCACGATACTAAGACTATACACGTATATTACATTATTCACAAATACTGACATTATTCATAGAAAAATTAAGTTTTCTTCTTTGTGTCCAAGATTGTCTGTTATGATTCCTATCTTTGATTAGATCTATGTTTTGGTCTTCATTCTTGAATTTTACTCCACTCTGGTTATTTATGAAGTATTTTTGAACTTGGGTTGTTTAAAGTACGAATCCTTAATATTTGTTCTTTTGTTTCACTGGATTCGTTTTCTTTAAAATATTTTGCACCATCCTCAGTCCAAAATGATGATATAACTGAATATCTTTGGCCTGTAGTGCAAAGATGAATGATTTCTGATGAATATCTTTGGCTCGTAATGCAAATATGACCCGTTATTTAATATCTTTGGCATGTAGTGCAAAGATGACTTATTGATGAGTATCTTTGGCCCGTAGTGCAAAGATGAATGATTTCTGATGAATATCTTTGGCATGTAGTGCAAAGATGACTTGTTGATGAATATCTTTGGCCCGTAGTGCAAAGATGATTTTATTAGTATGATTATGAACATGAACTGTGATTTGGTATAACCATGATCTTTGGATGAGGAAAGGAATTTAGAACTAAAATTACGATTATGAGTTATACACGTGATTGTGGACAGGAATTGTTGATTAATGTTACAGGGATAAAACATTATTGGTGGACTTTTAACATGGAGAAGATAATAGACTTTATGGTCTATTTGACTTTTCTAATAGATTGCTCATTGTAATATCCGAGTTTTATTTTTAATATTTTTTTATGTAATTTAAGAATTGTTAAGAAACGAATTTATATGAAACTTTTGGGTGATTTCATTTATTAGATGTATGTGTGTGGTACATATATGTGTTATTTCAAGATATGTGATGAGATGTATTTAAATGGTTGGTTTAGTTTTATTTAACTATTTAAATAAAATTAAGTAGGGAATTATTTTATTTTATTATGTGGGATGGTATTAAATCATGAGCTGGTGTTAGGAGCAGAATTTAGAGATGCGGACTGTGTATTCGAGTCCGCAACGTCGAAATTAGTCGGGATAGATCGTAATCACGAAAAAGTGTCACAATTGACTTTTTTGGTGAAGTTAACTTGTTGATTTTTTCGAGGAAAAAGTCAACTATGAATTTCGAGAGATGAATTTGACTAAACGGATAGTCCTCGACATCCTAACGTCGACTTTAGTAAGAATCGATATATGGTTCGCAAAGTTTGGTTCAGAAGGTTAAAATAGTCAAATAGCTTATTAATTGATTAATTGATTAAAATAATATATGTATTTTTTTTAATAGAAATCGAATCGATGGACCCATGAGAATATTAAATTGGGACAAGGGAGGAGTATAACGATATTACATAATAGCTAAGGTGGAAGTAATTTATTTTATTCCTTAAAATCAAAATTCTTTTTATTTTTCTAACTCCCACATTCATTTTCTCTAACTCCCACATTCTTCCTATTAATTAACTATATTATTGTAGTATTAAGTACTGTGAGTAACTAATCATTAGTGTTGGGGGTTATGGGAGTAACCCATTTATTTTTCCACATTTATTTTATTTTTATTAAATAAATTTAATTATTTATTTATGGAGCAAGCTAATCGAACGTCGTTCTCTGACCTATAAATGTCAGAACATCGTAGGATTTTGGCTACGTGGTAGAATTAAAGTGTTTGAATTTCCAAAACAAAAATAAAAGCTTTCCGAGAAATTTTTCGAAAAAAACACTATTCACGATTTTCGCCGAGAATTATTTTTGAACTTCTGAGAAATACGTAACGATAGAATATCGAGGTGAGATGGAATATCCAATAATATTTCAGTTATGGAAAACGTAATATTTCACCTGTGGACTTAAAACCTAACGTTTAAGGAAAATGATTTACGAGAAGGAAATGTAATGCGATTAATAAATTAAGCGATGATTGTATAATACGTAGGTATTGTACGAGGTAGAGAATACGAGTATGATACGAGATATTATACGAGTACGTATGAATGATGGTATATCGTATATATTGAATAAATATACTAGGGGAATACGAGATGAATACGTGATTATACGTTATAAGGCTTTAAGCTCAATGTATTGAATTTGTATAATTGGTAGGATTTGTTAAGTATTATGTGAGCCCAAGTATTGAATGGTTAAGTCCAATGTGAATTTATTAATATAAGCCCAAATGTTATTTAATTACAAGCCCAAGGTAATTTAACGTGCAAGCCCAATGATTAAGTAAGTTAATTAAGCTAAGGCCCAAAGTAAATATCCAATGGGTAAGAACCATGGAGCAACCCATGGGTGATTCAAAGTGATGAGCAAGTAACTTAGTGGCTAAGTTATATGATTAGCAAGAATACTTAAGGGTTAAGTAAATGTGGTGATCAAGTATTGGATATATGTTGTAATGACCAAGTATTTTAAGTGGGGAGTAAGATAACTTAGAGGCTAAGTGTTGTGGTAGCCAAGTTTACTTAAGGGCTAGGTAATGAATGTGACGCCCCCAAATTCGGGTCTCTTTCAACCCGACAGATGGTGCTCCACGGTGCTACAGTTCACACAAACATTCAATTGAAAAGCCTCAAAAGAACGAATCTGTCTTATATATATTCCAAAACAATACTACCATTCCCTAGGTTCTTTATAACTGCTACATTTGTTCTTGTCATAATATCAAATATTATCATTACAAACCTATACTATTACATAGGTACGCTACAAGTTCACTTTAGCCTTCACTTTATCCTTGTCGAATCCTTTGGTCATATCGTCTAAGCTGCAATCATATGGTTCAAGCAAGTGTGAGCATAACAAGCTCAACAAGTACAACAATTTCATTTTTAAAAGCATGCTTGAAACATAGGAATCGTATATCTTCAATAACTGGATGATAGTTACGAAGTACTAACAATAATTCAAAATAGCTTTCCTTTTTCCTTCAAAAATTTTTTCAATAACAATGTTCCACGAATCATCAATTCTAGTCCAAGACGTGAATGTCTTATAGTTTCTTTGAAAAGGACAACCCGGCACGAAGTTCGTAAGTCCGGCATATCTTACGAGTACATCTAGGTGATCAGCCTATAGTACACTATGTTGATCAATACTACATCCATTAAACGTATGTATGTTTAAGTTGTGGCAACCTCATGTGCCCATCGAATACTCGATGAAAATACATTTGTTTATACATATTCAGGCTTACCTTGAATCCGTACCAAAGAGTTGGCTTAGGATAGCGTTAGCAATTCTATATTGAAAGACTTATAAAGAAATTAGTCAATCTATCAAGATTAGTCTAGCCAAGTTAAAATTGGCTTCGACCCTTTCTTTGAAAGCATACATACATCTCATAACGTGAATCATTTTGAAAACCTGGCTAACATGAAGGTTAGACATGCGTTTAAGAAAAACTTGCCTTCAGCGTTTGCTACAGTATAATTACGTTTCCTTTGAGTCTTTACAGTCTCTACAATACATAATCACATAACATACCACATTAGGTCATGAATGAACATACATAGTTCTTAAAGAATCTTACCCTACTTCTCAATCTAATCCCGTATTAGATTTGTTATTATGGGTTCCGGCTTTCAGTCATTCTTTTACATCATTCTTACCAACTTCGTTCTCTTCTATAACTAAAGTGAAATTATTCCATTAATACAACTCGGTTCGAGTTAAGTGTCCTTCATTGCGGCTTAATAAATTTATTATTAATTGAAACTCGATCGTCATTCGTTTAGTTCACTTATTGCATATCGTTCACATTCATCTCCACTTGACTTTCTTTAAACCTAAGTGATCATACTTAAGGTTTAATTATAACTTAACAATGTATGATTAAGTTCCTTAGTTCGTTACTAAACAATTTCCCTTCATCTTTACTTGAAACCATTCTTTTTTGCCTAGCTTTTTTAAGACTGGTAAATACTGGTTACGGTGATCCTTTGTTGTGTCACACTGTGGTCGCCCATTAGGGCTTTGAGATGGACTGGATGTTGCTGGCATGAGCCCCTTTGTTAACTATCGTGCTTCGGCGCGAGTTTGCAGAGTCTGAAGCTCACTTTGGCGTTACGACGCCGGTCATTTAATCTTGGAGTCGCGCCGCACCGCGGACTCTGAGCCACATATAGTTTTGACAGATTTTCCTGGACTCGTAACTTCTTCGTTATAAGTCCGAATTGGCTCATTCAAGAGCCTACGATTCACAATTTACGTACTCTATGCGTTCATGCAATAATTTTATCTATTCGACTTCATTTGCTAAAATTTCACCTATTAGTCCCTTTTTAACGAAAACAAGAAACGTTCGTGAACGTTCAACGCTCGTTTCTTCGTTCTAAGTCGGAATCCGGCCATTTTCGAGTCCGCAACTTTATAATGACAAATATGACTTGTCTCCATTGAAAAGCAATGTTTTCAAGCTCAATATCAAAATTCGACTTCCATTCCGAGAATTTCACGAATTCGACGATCGTCGTCTAATCATGTGAATTTCGGCGAAACTTCGTTACTTGAGATTTTTTAGACCATTTCACTTGGATTCAATCCATTATACCAACATCTTGACATATATGCTTTGTTAACTTATAACCATGATAAGTTATTACTAGTTCATTGTGAATTTGTAACTTATGAAAATATAAACTACTTATATTTCCATTTAACTTATGTCTTCTTTTCATATGACTTATTAATGAGTTAAGTCCTTAAATACTTATTCTTACATCTTATTAATCATGCTAACTTTATTAATGTAAACATGTTACAAGTTCTAACAAGTTCTTATACTTCCATTATAAGTTCATAACTTATTTATGAATGAATTACTTATTCATGACTTATCCGGCTTATTAAGACTTAAGCCCTTTGGTTTATCATTCCAACTTCTTCTTAGCATGCTATTCTACCAATACCCCCTTCTCTACTAAAGGAAGAGGAAGAAATCATGGTTTAAGTTCTTACCCTTTGATGATCACTTGACTAATCCTTGATCTTCTTCTTGCCTCTTGAAATAATAACTCTAGCTTTCTAGCTTTTTCCCTCAAGCCACTAAGCTCTCAACTTATAAGTGGTTGGTGGAAAATCTAACAAGGAAAGTCTAACTTATATGTGCTTATTCTCTCAACCAAATAAGTTGTTTATCTTGAGAGGAAATGAACAACCAACAAAATGAATTGAAGCTCTCTATTTATAGGCATTCCAAAGTGAGGGTAAAAGGGTCATAAGGCCACTCCACCTCCTTAATCACCTCCTTACTATTCACTACTTGCTCATTAAGTTACTTGGCCTCCACACATTTTGCTTAGCCATCACAACTCTTGCTCACCACTCCTTTTAACCATTAAGTCACCTTACTTGCTCACCACCACACTTGGTCATCACACTTACTTAATTATTAAGTATACTTGATCATTACTACACTTAGCCCTTAAGTTTCTTTGTTAATCACATTAATCACTTTGTGTGCTCAGCACACTTACTTAGACTCTAAGTTTACTTGCTCCCTAATTTGGATCATCCATGGTTTGCCTCATAGGTTTAAACCAACTCTTAACCCATTGGATATTTACTTTGGGCCTTAGATTAATTAACTTACTTAACTCATTTGGGCTTGCATTATCAAACACTTGGGCTTTGATCCGTAACTTATTTTGGGCTTCACATTAATTTACATTGGGCTTCACATTACAAACACTTAGGCTTGCACATTAATTCTATTGGACTTAACCATTTCCTACACAATCCTACTAATTCATTACAATTGGCTTAAAGCCTTATAACGTATTATACGTATAATTATTGTATTCTAACTAATATACTAAATTATGATATACGATATACCATCGTTCATACATACTCGTATAATACTTCGTATCATACTCGTATTCATTACTCATATAATACCTACGTAGTATACGATTATCGTTTAATTCATTTATCACATTACATTTCCTTTTCGTAAATCATTTTCCTTAAACGTTAGGTTTTAAGTCCACAGGCGAAATATTACGTTTTCCATAACTGAAATATTATTGGATATTCCATCTCACCTCGATATTCTATCTATACGTATTTCTCGGAAGTTCAAAAATAATTCCCGAGCAGAAATGCGTGAATAGTGTTTTTCAAAAAATTTCTCGGAAAGCTTTTATTTTCGTCTTGAAAATTCAAACACTTTAATTCTACCATGTAGCCAAAATCCTACGACATTCTGACATTTATAGGTCAGAGAACGACGTTCGATTAGCTTGTTCCATAAATAATTAATTAAATTCATTTGATAAAAATAAAAATTTAATTCTCAAAAATCCGATTTTCTCGGGGCGTTACAATGAATAGTAAGGAGGTGGAGGATTTAATGACCAATCTACCCTCACTTTGAGATGCCTATAAATAGAGAGCTTTGCATTCATTTGTTAGTTGTTCAAAATTCATCCAACTCCTCTCAAGCTAAACAACTTATTTGGTTGAGAGAATAAGCACTTATAAAGTTAGACTTTCTTTGTTAGTCTTTCCACTTATAACTTATAACTTATTGGTTAGAGAGAGTAAGTGAGAATAAGCTAGCAAGTTAACCTTTGAAGTTCAAGAATCAAGAAGGAGACTAAAGATTTACCAAGTGTTATTCAAAAGTAAGTGATCTTAAACCATGTTTCTTTCTCTCTTCCATTGATAGAGAAGGGGGTATTGGTAGAATAAGCATGCTAAGAAGGGGTTGAAATGACAAATCAAATGGCTTAAGTCTTAATAAGCCGTATACGTAATGAATAAGAAATCCAAACCAAAAATAAGTTATGAATTCATAAGGAATGTATAAGAACTTTTCATATGTTTTCTTAAAAAGATGGTATGATAATAAGAAGCAAGGATGGTGGTTAAAAGATTGAAGCCATAGGAAATCATGAGAACAGAAGTCATAAGTTATGGGAAATGGAAATATAAGTAGTTTATATTTTCATAAGTTACAAATTCACAATGAACTAGTAATAACTTATCATGTTTATAAGTTAATGAAGCATGAATGTCAAGATATTAATATGATGGATTGAATCCAAGTGAAATGGTCTATAAATCTCAAGTAACGAAAGTTTCATGTAATTCACACGATTAGACGACAATCGTTTAATTCGTGTGAAATTTCTGGAATGGAAGTCAAATTTTGATATTGAGCTTGGAAATATTGGTTTTCTATAGAGATAAGTCGTATTTGTCATTATAGAGTTGCGGACTCGAAAATGGCCGGATTCCAACTTAGAACGAAGAAACGAGCGTTGAACGTTCACGAACGTTTATCATTTTTGTTAAAAATAGACTAATAGGTGAAATTTTAACAAACGATGTCGAATAGATAAAATTCTTCTATGAACGCATAGAGTACGTAATTTGTGAACCGTAAGCTTTTGAATGAGCCAATTCGGACTTATAACGAAGAAGTTACGAGTCCGAGAATCTCGCAAAGTTGAAAATCTATCAAAACTATCTGTGGCTCAGAGTCCGCGCTGCGGCGCGACTCCAAGCTTAAATGACCGGCGCCGCAGAACCAAAGTGAGCTTCAGACCCTGTAAACTTGCGCCGCAGCCCGATAGTTAACAAAGGGACTCACGCCACAGCGCCGAGTCCGATCTCTAAGCCCTAATGGGCGACGCCGCAGCGCGGCACAACAAAGGATCACCGGCATCGCAGCTAGTCTTAAAAGCTAGACAATAAAAAAATGTTTACAAGTAGAAGATGAAGGGAAATTGTTGAGTAACAAACTAATGAACTTAATTAAACATTATCAAGTCATAATTGAACCCCAAGTATGATCACTTAGGGTTAAAAGAAAGTCAATTGAAGATGAACGCAAATGATATTCAATGTTAATACTTCACCAATGACGATCGAGTTTGGATTAATACCGTACGGACGTTAGTAAGCCTTGAAGAAGGATAATTAACTCGAACCGAGTTGTATTAATGAAATAATTTCACTTAAGTAGAAGAGAACAAAGTTAGTAAGAATGATGTAAAAGAACGACGAAAAGCCGGAACCAATAAATAACAAATCTAATACGGGATTAGATTGAGAAGAAGGGTAAGATTATTTAGGAACTTAGTATGTTCATTCATGACCTAATGTGGTATGTTATGTGCTTATGTGTTGAAGAAACTGTAAAGGCTCAAAGGAAACGTAATTATACTGTAGCAGACGCTGAAGGCAAGTTTTTCTTAAACGCTTGTCTAACCTTCGTGTTAGCCAGGTTTTCAAAATGATTCACGTTATGAGATGCATGTATGATTTCAAAGAAAGGGTCGGAAGCCGCTTTTAACTCTGGCTTAGAATAATCTTGATAGATTGACTAATTTCTTTATAAGTCTTTCAATATAGAATTGCTAATGCTATCATATGCCAACTCTTTGGCATGTATTCAAGGTAAGCTTCGAATATGTATAAACAAATGTATTTTCATCGAGTATTCGATGGGCACATGAGGTTGTTACAACTTAAACGCTCACACGCTTAACGGATGTAGTGTCGATCAACATAGGTACTATAGTCGATCACCCAGATGTACTCGTAAGCTACGCCGGACTTACGGACTTCGTGTCGGGTTGTCCTTTTCAAAGAAACTATAAGACGTTCATGTCTTGAACTAGAATTGATGATTCATGGAATATTGTTATTGAAAAACATTTTGAAGGAAAAGGAAAGATATTTTGAATTATTGATAGTACTTCATAACTATCATCCAGTTATTGAAGATATACAATTCCTATGTTTCAAGCATGCTTTTAAAATGAAATTGTTGTACTTTGTCGAGCTTGTTATGCTCATTCTGCTTGAACCATATGAATGCAAATTTTAGACGATATGACCAAGAGATTTGACAAGGATAAATCGAAGGCTAAAGCAAGTTTGTAGCTTACCTATGTAATAGTATAGGTTTGTAATGATAATATATGATATTATAAAAAAGCAAATGTAACCATTATAAATTAAACCTGGGAATGGTAGTATTGTTTTGGAATATATATATATATATATATATATATATATATATATATATATATATATATATATATATAAGATAGATTCGCTCTTTTGAGGCTTTTCAATTGAATATTTGTGTGAACTGTAGCACCGTGGAGCACCATCTGTCGGGTTGAAAGAGACCCGGATTTGGGGGCGTCACAGTAAGGGAGATTATTTTCTTCATAAATGATATTATTTCTTCAATATCATTATGCCGAAATATTGGTTTGAACTTTTTATCAAAATTAGAACTTTTTCATGTCGAGGTTACTATTGACGAATTACTATTCATGAGTTACTATTCACAAGTTACTATTCATGAGTTACTATTCATGAGTACTATTCATGAAGCATGATGATGTTTTTTGTGAAATTTCTATCTTTTGGTGTCGGAGTTACTATTCACGATATACTTATTCACTATTCACGATACTAAGACTATTCACAAATACGACATTATTCACGTAAAAATTATGTTTTCTTCTCGTGTCCAAGATTGTCTGTTATGATTCCTATCTTTGATTGGATCTATGTTTTGGTCTTCATTCTTGAATTTTACTCCACTGGTTATTTATGAAGTATTTTGAACTTGGGTTGTTTAAAGTACGAATCCTTAATATTTGTTCTTTTGTTTCACTGGATTCATTTTCTTTAAAATATTTTGCATCATCCTCAGTCCTAAATGATGATATAACTGAATATCTTTGGCCTGTAGTGCAAAGATGAATGATTTCTGATGAATATCTTTGGCTTGTAATGCAAAGATGACCTGTTGTTGAATATCTTTGGCATGTAGTGCAAAGATGACTTATTGATGAATATCTTTGGCCCGTAGTGCAAAGATGAATGATTTCTGATGAATATCTTTGGCATGTAGTGCAAAGATGACTTGTTGATGAATAACTTTGGCCCGTAGTGCAAAGATGAATTTATTAGTAGGATTATGAACATGAACTGTGATTTGGTATAACCATGATCTTTGATGTTTCAGGTGATGAAAATTAACTTTGTCTTGGATGAGGAAAGGAATTTAGAACTACAATTACGATTATAAGTTATACACGTGATTGTGGACAGGAATTGTTGATTAATGTTACAGGGATAAAACATTGTTGGTGGACTTTTAACATGGAGAAGATAATAGACTTTATGGTCCATTTGACTCTTCTAATGGATTGCTCATTCCGCTGCAACTATGGTTGAAAAGTTTTATCATCTACCATATGTTCTAAATCTACGATTTACATCGATGAAGACTATTGATAATTTATTTATCTTTAGTCATAATATTGTTTACTGAGCTAGTTGTGCTCACCCTTCTGTTTCACAATTCCTTTCAGGTAATAAGAGTGTAGCTGGGTCGAGTGAGGGTAACAGGGGAATAGAACGGTGGTCTCTAGCTGTGGAGGTTCTCCCTAAACAGTTATTGACTTTACCTTTATGTAAGGTGCCATTGTGACGTGCTATTCAAGTTGGTGTCCAGAGTCACAGTTGGTATATATTTGCATCAAAACTCACAACATATGTGTTGTTGTATTTTGCACGACAATTGTAGTAATAAAGTTGTAGTTGTTTTCTGTACCATGTATTTGGAGACTCAGAATGGGTTGGATGGAATGGACCTATTTTGGGGGCGTCACAATTGTAAGAGCCTGAATTTTATGAAATAAAAGTATTCAATTTTTCTTATAATTACTATTCAGTAAATGGTTAAATTGATAAACGTTAAAGTTAAGGGTGATATATGAAATTTTTAAAAAATAAGCAAGTGGTTATAAAATACTCATTGTTGTCGGGGAATATTCGTTTGGTCGTGGAATATTCTTTCTGTCGAGTTATATTCGTACGACGACGCAGCCATTTGTGGGCCCCATAACAGAATAACTGTCAGATGAAGAAAACGACAAAAGGGAGTTTTATAAATAACGATGTAGTTGCTACCGTTAACACTGTTGGAATACCCGGTGGTTAAAATACAGCAATACGTGTTGTTGCACAGTAGCACACGGTATTGCACCAATTATTGATTCTTACGTAAGAAGGCACTACTCAATAATTGTTACAGTAATTACTGTTCAGTATTTTATTGATTCAATAATTGTTGCGTTGATGTTTTATATTACTGTTGTTTTAATAATTATCACTACACATTATTTTTCATTATCGGAGCAATAATTCATATTATCTAAATAATATTATTGGATAACATTATTGGTAATATTTAGAAAGTTCTATCTAAGGAGAGGTTTGGTCACCGAATCATTGCAAAGAAGGAGAAATTCTTATTGAAAGCCCCTTCCTGTAGAACTACCGTTGCTAGTATTGTGATTCTGTAATATTATTTGTGAATAATTAATTATTGATTTATATGATGAGGAAAATATTGATTTTATGTGTATATAGATGGAGAAAATTTTTTAAAGTGACAATTGTTAAAAATTTGATATTTTATCTTTTTTCATAAAATAATATTTTATTATAATATAATAATGATGATATTTTTACAATGAATGTGTGATATATGAGTATATGACGAGAAAGAGTATTTTTGTTGCATTAAATGATTAACACATGTTTTATGTGTCGGTGGACCCAATTTCTTGACTGAAATTTTATTATAGCTTGTAAAATCGTCCATTTGTGGATTTCGGTCAATTTCTGTTTGGAATTTGGAAAACTTTTCTTCTGCAAAGTTGTAGAGAATGGAATTTCCTATGGAAAGGACATAAGTTTTGAATTTTCTGATAAAAGGGCTATTTATGATGAATTATTAAAGTTCTGAAATTCCGGAATAATTGATTTTTGGAAGTTTTAATTATTTTTATTAAGAAAAACGTTTTTGTTGTTTTTGGCACATGTGTGGCTGAAGTTTGGACTAAATTGGGGTGCGTAGGAATTTAATATATATATATATATATTATATTTTATTAAATTTTCTGCTTTGGTGTTCTAAGCATTTTCCTATAAATAGGGTGCTTAGGTTAGAATTGAAAATCACACTAGAAACTGAAATTTTCTCTCTCTATATTATCGAGCGTATTCTTGTGAGTATTTTTATACTTTGAGTGTTGCTATATGGTGCAAGTTCTTTCAGCACTATATCCAATATTCCAGTCAGAAGTACTATCCTTTTGAGGTAAGGGATGTTATTTTATTCGAAAATGATATTATTTCTTCAATATCATTATGCCGAAATATTAATTAGAAATTTTATCAAATTTGGAACTTTTTCATGTCTGGGTTACTATTCATGAGTTACTATTCACGAGTAGTTACTATTCATGAGTTACTATTCATGAGTTACTATTCACGAGTACTATTCACTTAAGCATGATGATTTTTTGTGAAATTTCTATCTTTTAGTGTCGAAATTACTATTCACGTATACGGCACTATTCACGAATACGACACTATTTACAGAAAAATTAAATTTTGTTTTCTCGTGTCCAAAACCTATCATTGATTGGATCTATGTTTTGATCTTCATTCTTGAATTTTACTCCACTCGTTATTTATGAAGTATTTTTTAGCGGGAATTGTTTAAAGTACAAATCCTTAATATTTGTTCTTTTGTTTCACTGGATTCATTTTCTTTAAAATATTTTTCATCATCCTCAGTCCTAAATGATGATATAACTGAATATCTTTGGCCTGTAGTGCAAAGATGAATGATTTCTGATGAATATCTTTGATTCGTAATGCAAAGATGACCTGTTGTTGAATATCTTTGGCATATAGTGCAAAGATGACTTGTTGATGAATATCTTTGGCTCGTAATGCAAAGATGACCTGTTGTTGAATATCTTTGGCATGTAGTGCAAAGATGACTTGTTGGCATGTAGTGCAAATATGACTTGTTGATGAATATCTTTGGCCTGTAGTGCAAAGATGACTTGTTGATGAATATCTTGGGCCCGTAGTGAAAAGATGAATTTATTAGTATGATTATGAACATGAACTGTGATTTGGTATAACCATGATCTTTGATGTTTCAGGTCATAAAAATTATCTTTGTCCTGGATGAGGAAAGGAATTTAGAACTACAATTACGATTATGTGTTATACACATGATTGTGGACAGGAATTGTTGATTGATGTTACAGGGATAAAACATTGTTGGTGGACTTTTAAGCCATTCTGTACGGGGCCTTCGATATCAGGGCAGTTCCTGGTGCTAATTCGATCATGAATGCAATCTCTCTGTCAGGCGGAAGTCCTGGTAAATACTCTAAAAACACATCTTCAAACTCCCTCACCACTGGTATCTCTTCTAGTTTCACACCCTTCTTCTGAGTATCGACAATATAAGCTAAATAACCCACACAGCCTTGACTCAACAATTTCTTAGCTTGCATAATCGTCAGACATTTTATTTGTCTAGGCGATTTGTTACCATAGAAAACTACCTTTGACGAAGTCATAAGGTTTACACATTTCTTTTGGCAATCAATTATCGCTCCATAATTGAACAGCCAATCCATTCCCAAAATAACATCAAATTCTCCAAGTCTAATTAGGATTAAATCCACCATCATGATATTGTCCTTAATGTTCACCTTACAGTTCTTATATACGAATCTAACATGGATTACTTCCTTTTTTGTAACTTCTATGTTTAAAGGGAAATTCAATTCTTCTCTAGGCAATTCTAACCTCTTAGTAAATTCATCAGATATAAACGAGCAAGTAGCACCCGAATCGAATAATACATAAGCAACAATATCATTGATTGGGATAATACCTGACACCACATCTTTTGATTGCACAACATCTTGTACAGTCGTGTTTAAGGTTCTGGCTGTGGGTTTGTTTGATGTCGTTGGTCCAGTAATGGCCCATGTACCTCCACTGCTACCTCCATTGCTTCTGTTTGTCTCTCCAGCCTTCTTCTTAGGGCATTCACGAGCAAAGTGATCCTTGGACCCGCACGTGAAGTAAACGTTTTACTTAGGTTGAGTGCAATTTGGGCCGATGTGACCCTCCTGGTCACAGTTCAAGCATACACATTTCCCATCAAGCACACACCCTTGTGAAACTCCCCACATTTAACACACGCTTCAAACGTCTTATTTTGCTGGTTACCTTGCTGGTTTCCAGCACCCACATTTTCGTTCCATTTCCTCTTCAAATTGTTGTTGCCATTTCCACTACCTCCATTACCATTCTTAACCTCCACCTCAGCTTTCTTCTTCTTCTGTTCCTGATTGAACTTTATCACTGCCTCGCCCCCACCTTCAACGAGTATTTCTTTCTCCATTACCGCTACAAACGTCTTCAACTAGAACAGAGAGACCCTACTGTACAGCCAGGGCTTCAGTCCCTGTTAAAACCTCTTCGCTTTGTGTTCGTTTGTACTAACTTGATATGGCGTAAACCTCGCCAACTCGTTGAATTTTACGGCATACTCAGACACCGTCATCGTTCCCTGCTTCAGTTCTAAAAACTGAACCTCTAGCTAACTCTTCGAACTCTCTGGGAAATAGGTCTCGAAGAATATCTCTTTAAACCTATCACAAGTCATCACCTCTGACCCTTCTCGAGTTTTATTGGCCTGCCACCAATAACTAACCTCTGCTTTCAACATGAATGTTGCAAAAACAGTCTTCTGATCATCCCCTACCCTAGCGACATCAAACACCTTTTCTATCTCCATAATCCAGGTCTGTGCCTCGACTGGATTAATGGACCCACGGAATTCAGGTGGTCCAACCGCCTTGAAATCCTTAAATGTTGTACCTTGATTTTGAGGTTGATTCTGCAATGCTCCTATCAGTAATCACTAGTTGTTGAACGAGGTTAGCATCAACAATATCGTTATTGGTTCCTTCAGTGGTTCTCTGTCGTGGTGGTTGACGTCTTGGAGGCATTTTCTGTTAAAATATACACTCATTAGATTATTACTCAACTTCTTTAAATATTTTCTACTTAACTTGCCTCTATAAAAGAAACAATCACATAACACATAACATTTTGAAAAAAATAATAACTTTTATTTATTCATAATCTTTTTGAAAATATAAAACAATAGCATCACTGTTATTTACATCACTTTCCTGAACTACAAAAGTTTCAGGATAACATAATCATTATCATATCCCATGGTTACATAACACTAGGGATTTACACATTATTTAACATTTTATTAATCGTGTACATTCCCTATGACGTCCTACTAAGATACTCAATAGCCTTTCGACGATCTTCTTCTATAACCCGGAACATTGTTCGGCGATCTAACACGTACGATGGCAGAGTCTCGAATTGAATCGGATAACCCATGACCCGATCTTGAGCTCGATTAATCACGATGTTGAATACTTTATCCATCTCCTCCATCTTCATCCTCTTTGCTTGTGCGTCTTTCACTGTTATCCCAGTTCGTTGATAAGCTTCCTCTTATGCGTCTTCAGCTCTTACCCTCTCAGTAGCTTCTTCCTTCATCTTGTTCTTCAGTTCTGTGATCACCTCAATCAGTTGTTCTTTCCCTCCTTCAGTGTGTACTAGCTTCTCCTCGACATTAGTCAATCGTTCATCACGATCTTGGATCTCGTCGTCCTTCTGTGCCATCGAGGTCTGTTGTTCAGCTACTATTTCCTGCAACTCCTCGACAGTATCCTGAAGTTCCACATTACGGTCGTAGACTTCATCGTACATATGAGCGGCTATCGAGGTTAGTGGTCCTCCTCGTCCTCATCATCTTCATCCTCCTATGGCAACTCAACGGGATCCTCCTCATCCGTTTTCACGTCATCATCCTCATCTTCAACCACTGTGACCAACGGGGCTAACTCCCGTGGCAGTAGTTGTTCCCAAACAACCTGAATGCCGCGAGGCTCCTCCTCTATAGGCATCTGAGGTCCTTCCTTCCTAGCTTGACTGGATTCTCCGACATTAGTCATCCTGACAACAAAATTTTAAGTTTTAATTATTACTCATTACTACTCGACACTCACGAGCACATAAGTTATAAACACATAAGCACATAAGTGCTTTATTAATTCTTCCTTAAAACTCGATAAGAGTTAATCACCACTATTTTTTCAAAGGTTACTTCATAAGGCTTTTCCCCACCTAAGGTTTATAACCTAAGGCTTTGATACCAACTTGTGACACCCCCAAATCCCGGTACTTCATTACCTCAAGATTTGGTGTTCACTTAATCAAAACATTCATATCTAACTACTCAATCATAATAAAAAAAATGAATAACAAACCTTCCCTTAAGGGATTACATTAATAAAATCTCCTAGGTTATCTAACCTTTAAATACAATCATTCAAATGCGGAATTTAAATAAGTTCATTACAATAATTCAAATAAAGTCTGATAGTAAAATATCAAAAGATTACAAGTCTTCAGTACTTGTTCATCTTTCCCTTCCTCTTACTGGTGCTAGGTACATCGACCTTCTCATCCTTAGCTGTAATAGTTATATAAGCAAGAGTGAGCAAACAAATCTCACTTGAAATAACAATGAATAAAATTTTTACAACAACTGCCAAATAATAGGCTCAATAGAACTGAACAATATGTTCTATTATCATTCTGAAATATACAACTAAGGGTCTAATGACCACAAACCATGTCCACAATTATAAGTAATCTTTCAACTTAAACTTTAACAGTCATACGACTATAAGGACTCCAACGTACTTAGGGGGATCAGCCCTTCGTACAATATATTGTGCACAACCATTTCAACGCTAAGCGTAAACCCCTAATAATAGGGTTGTTCATCTCAGTATTTAGATTACAAGTTCATACCAAAGTAAGTTTGGCTTGGATACATTTAAAGGGAATTTAGAATTCAACGGTCATCAACTAAGGATTAGTTGTATAAAAAGGTAATAACTCTATGTTTCGGAATAACCATAATTGAATCAACATTGTATACTAAGTTCATGCTTTAGGAATAATCTAATAACATAAAGATTGAATAATATATCATACCTTGCTTTGAACAACATTAAGCTAATGTTAAATCTTAGAATTGAATATTAAGCATGCATAATAAGTAATAACTTGAACGGTAAACTTGTTCATCAGAATAAAGATACTTGTATTCTAAAAATAACAAGTTTAGGTTTAGAAAAACATGCACATCATAATAATAGAACAAGCTCAATGAAAGTATTGAGTTAGGAAAACTTACATAATTGTAATCGAACTAGAAATAATAACTTGTTCAACGAAACAAGTTAACAACAAGAATAACTTGATCAATATAAGCAAGATAAGGTAAGTAAACTTGCACAATGAACATAAACTTGTGCAACAAAGTTTTAGGATTAAAAGAACTTGCCTTGAGTGTAAGCTAAAGCGTAATAACTCGAATCACAATACCTATATATATATATATATATATATATATATATATATATATATATATATATATATATATATATATATATATGTCATCATAACATAATTAGTCACTACCACATTATATATATAACTAAGTACATTCATCATGTAAGATTTGATTTTTAATCACATAATCAAATTACATTAGTAATAAAACTAGTTAATCGTTAATAATATGTTCATTCTTGGTATAGAAATACTGAAATCATAATTTAACAGTCCTACCATTAACACATAATAACTTTCTCAGACTTTTGGGTAAATAAATCACAATCTTTGTCGACCATTCTCGCTAACTTCACGATGCTTGGCTTACCGATTTACACTTTGGGGGCGGTACATTTACATTCTTATATGGCATGCCATGTGAGACACATGCCAACAAGTGGCGATGCGGCGTGGTAAATATCATTCTTTGGGCATGGCTACAATAACACCAGATTCTCGACGACCATCCTTGGCAACAACATGAACAAAACGCCAATTTGGACTACAAGCTACTTTCTAACAACCTAATTAACATGTAATACATACAGAGACTTCATATAAACATAATTTAAAGACTCTTAACATGTTTTTACCCATATAACAACATAAACACTGAATTTAAAACAACTAATTTCACTGTTTTTGGTAAAACTTCACTTTTTCACATTTTTAATGAAAATCATCACTGTAACTTTATTTTTCAATCAAAACAGTTAATTCAAAGTACCTTGTTTATGTTTATTCATCCTCTTTCAAATTCAATAGTCAATTTATAAATTAAACAACTAATTAAACCCCAATTCTACTTTAAACTGAGCCATATTCATATATGTTCATATAAACTCACTGTAATATAGTTTTCTTCAGAAATTACATACATACATGAATTAATTCACTATACTCATATATAAACTTATGAAAAATAATTTTATAACAAACAATTTATCCTTCACGAATATTTTACAGAGAAATTTTAGAAGAGAAAATTAAAACTTTAAAAAACATAAAAGTAAGAATATACCTTAATTTTAGAAGATGATGGTTATTCTTTGATTCCCAAGCTTCTTTTCCCAAATTTCTTTCTCAAATCCTCTCTAGAATTCTCTTAAGTTCTCTCTCAATTTTCTTCTTTTTCTTTCTTCTGAGTCTTTCTTCTCTATTCTATCTTACGTAGTAAAATATAACGTATAACGTATAATAATAATAATATAGATATTAAGTATATAACTTTAACTGACATCAGTTATAACTTTATTTGAGAATCAAAAGCCATAAGGCTTGTTTGGCTAGCTAATTAAAATAACCCATTAAATCTTACACCTTGTTTGGTAAAACACAATTAGAATAAAGACTTAATATGCATTAAGCCTTGTTTGGCAAAACTAAATTAAACTCCTTTAATTTATTTTAATAACTCCTTTATAGCAAGGTTATTTTGCACACCTTTATTTAATTAAATTTTAATAATCAATTTAATTAATTCTAATAACAATTTATTAAATTACTTTAACACATAAATCAATACCACATAATTATAATTTTCTTTATAATTATAACTTTATTTAATCAACTAACACCTCATTTTAATTACAAATTCAAACTAAAATATAATAATTCATTTAATCATTGTAAATTCTCTAACTTAATTATTAAATTAAATTAGTATATTATCTCATAACAATTAATTTTATTAACTCCTTAATTATTTACTTAACAAATAATTAATCAATCAAATCAAATCAAATTAAATATTTATTAAATATTCCTTCAACAATAACGCATCCATTAAATATTTATATAATTCAATAAATATTTAAAATTCGGATTGTTCTAAGGTATATATATAAATCAGAAAATATATATATATATATATATATATATATATATATATATATATATATATGTACATGATCACCACCACAAAACACATCCATGGGGATAAGAAATGTAAATAAAGTCAGTAAAAGCAATCAACCACCACTTAAGTAAACTCCAAGCAGGATGAAAAATTAAGAAAGTCAGAAGATTTATCAACCGCCACGTAAGTAAACTCCAAAGGATTAAACGAAAATATATATATATATATATATATATATATATATATATTTATAAGCGGTAAATGCACCAGATTTAACATCTAGACAAAGTCCGACAATAGTTAATATATATATATTAAAGCAAGAACGCCCATATGCAAAGTTCTAGGCTCAATCGAGGCATAACTCGATAATGTTAGTCCATATATATATATATATATATATATATATATATATATACAAACTGAAATGAAACCACGGACCGAAGTTCGGGCAAACACACGCAACACTACTCTCAATGTGAATAATAGTGTGTGCAAAGATGAAGAGAAAGGCTTTAAAGTGTGTGAGAAGGCTTACAGTGGGCTGCCAAAGAAGACTTATATATCTTTAAAGGGATGAACACTCGGCTCCCGCCGATAAAAAATAGAAGCTATATGTGAGCTCACAAGTGTTTAAAATGAGAAAGCACTCAATATAGGGTGAGTACAGAGCAAATTGGACAGGGCTTTCTCGCCTTTTTCTCTTGCAAATATGGCCACCCCAAGCCCTCTATTTATAGAAGGGGGGAGCCGCAGGTGTACCTGCAGCTGCCCGGGGTTCCCCGGGTAGTGTGGGTCCCTCCATCTCAAAGTACGTGCACTCAGACAACGTGTTGTTCGCTCAAACCTTCATAACTTTCAATCCAGGAGTCCGATGGAAGCGTGCCATACCATTCCGAAAATCACTTTCCAAGAGCTATGCAATGACATGATTTGCCCTTTTTTGATGCAAGGAAAATGGGTCCATGATCGAAATTGAATTTCCGAGTTTCCGTCAGGCAGTCCGTTGAGCTGTTTTGCGTAGTTTGTGCTCGGAAGTTAAAATATGGTTTTTGTGGGACTTCTTTTAAAGAAATTTGAGTTAAAATGAGTGCATTTGATTTGAGTTGAAGTTGAGTTGGAAAAATGACCATTTTGCCCCTCCCAGGGTTATCTCCGGTCTTCGCACAGTTGTAGCGGGTTTTTCACAGGTTTATCTCTGAGAATGTCATTTTGTTAACTCTGAATGCCCTCAGGGTCATCTCTGAGGTTGGCTTGATCTCCCGGGTTATCTCTGGGGTTGGAACTACCTTTCCCGGGGTTATTTTTGGGGTTAGAAACTGATTTCCCGGGGTTATCTCCGGGGTTGGAAACTGGATCTCCCAGGGCTATCTCCAGGGTTGGAATTAGTAGTTGTGGTCCTCTAGGGTTATCTCTGGAATGTGAAAAAGACGCTTTTGTCCTCCTGCATAGTTTGTAACAGGAAATTAAATTTCGAGTGTCTACACGCATCATTGTCCATGATGAACATACAAACAGATATACCCCAGCTAAGGATTGCCTAGACATAATGGTCATCATTCGGGAAAAGGATGACAAAGACAGCCCCTCCATCACTGCAGTCCACCAGGACTTTGCCCTAGACAATTGGAGCAGCACTCCTTGTAGTGGTCGACGAGGGTAAAACGGGCAGGAACTCTTTCTGCCCTGTAGATATCATAACTGCTTACTTTTCTATACAGTATTAGCAGTTGTTTGGTAAGTACATGCTAACACTTTGTATGATTAAACCATTTCATATATACTAAGTGAAAGCATATTTTGTTTCAGGACTCTAAATTTAGATGTGCATGTACTTGCTGATAAGATGCCTTTTCTCCACAAGGATTGTAACTTGGATGAAAAGTTGGACTCAACCTTGATGGAAATACATGAGGACATTGAGGTGCCTCAGGAGATCAAAGAATGGGTCAAAGACAAACCTAAACCCAACCTTGATCAAACCACTTCCTTCAATCTCACAACCTTAGAAAGCACTAAGTTAATCTAGATTGGTTCAGACATTACCCCAAACCAGAGGAATGACATGGTTACACTACTAACCCAATTCCAGGATGTGTTTGCATGGTCTCATAAGGACATGGTGGGTTTGTCCACTGACATTGTTCTTCATCGCCTTCCCATTAAAGAGGGATTCAAGCCAGTCAAGCAGAAGCTCAGGCAATTGATGCCTGAGTGGAGTTTAAAGGTGAAAGAAGAAATTATGAAACAATTTCAAGCTGGTATTATCATGGTGTCCACATATCCTGAATGGATATCCAATATAGTTCTCGTACCTAAACCTGGAGGGAAAGGTGCGAGTTTGCGTGGATTATCAGGATTTGAACAAAGCTTGCCTTAAAGATAGCTTCCCCGTGCCATTTATCCACATTCTCATTGATAATACTGCTCAATACGTCATGTACTCCTTCGCTGATTGCTTTGCGGGGTACCATCAAATTATGGTTGCTGAGGAGGATCGTGAGAAAACTTCTTTCATCACGCCTTGGGGAACCTTTTGCTATAGACGGTTGTCATTCGGCCTCATCAATGTCGGAGCCACCTATCAGCGAGCTATGATGGCTCTTTTCCATGACTTAATGCACAAAGAGATAGAGATCTACGTGGATGACATCATTGTCAAGTCCCAAAGGGAAGAAGACCATTTAGACCATTTAAGAAAGCTCTTCAACAAGTTACGTAAGTACAACTTGAAGTTGAATCCAGCCAAGTGTGCCTTTGGCGTTAAATCAGGTAAGTTGCTAGGATTCCTAGTCAGCCACAAAGGGATTGAGCTTGTTTCTACCAAAATCCAGGCCATCACGAAAATGACAATTCCTCAGACAGAAGAAAATACGGGGATTTTTGGGAAGAATAAACTTCATTAGTAGGTTTATTTCTTAACTCACAGCAACCAGTGAGCCCATCTTCAAGTTATTAAGGAAGAACTCCTCCATGAAATGGAACGATGAGTGTCAGAAAGCCTTCCTTACAATCAAAGAGCAGCTAGTTAAAGCTCCCATTTTGGTACCACCCAGGGATGATGTTCCCCTGTTCATATACCTGTCCATAAGTGACAATACCATGGGCTGCATGCTGGGATAGAAAGACGATAAAGGCCAAGAACGAGCTATCTATTACCTCAGCAAAAGATTCAGCAGCAGTGAACACAAGTATACTCTGATTGAGAAGACTTATTGTGTTTTAGCATGGGCTTCCATGAGGTTACAACATTAACTCCATGGTCACATAACCCATCTCATATCCCGCGTGGATCCTCTCAAATACGTGTTCAATAAACCCATGTTAAATTATCGGCTGTCCAGATGGCAGTTGATCCTACAACAATTTAACATCGTCTACGTGACGCAAAAGTCTATCAAAGGTCAAGGAATTGTAGATCAACTGGCCGCCGCCCCTTTAGGAGACTTCAAACCCTTGGAAACCTACTTCCTCGATGAAAGGGTAATGGCAATTCAGCAACACCATCAGTACGATACATGCCATACATGGATAATATACTTCGATGGAGCTGTAATGGAAGGTTCTGGAGTTGTAGTAGTTCTAGTATCCGATACGGGGGAGCAGTATCCCGTCGCCGTCAAATTGCAGTTTGTCAGCACCAATAACACAACTGAGTATGAAGGTTGTCTCATGGGTCTAAAACTTGCCCGTTCAATGGGCATCAGGCGGTTAACTGTCTTTGGGGATTCGGAGTTGGTAGTCAAACAATCCACGAGAATTTATCAAACCAAAGAGCTACATTTGCTTCTTTACTATCGGCAAGTTTTACAGATGGCTTTAGAGTTTGAAGAGATCTCCTATCTACACATTCTTCGTAATAGGAATGACTTTGCAAATGCGTTAGCAACTTTGGCTTCCTTGATTCACATATCGGATAAGGAACACATGCCAAGCGTCACATTTTCCCTGTACAAGGCACCAGCCTATGGGAACTATGTTGGTGAAGTATCAGATGAGCTACATCCCATCCAGCACCCTTGGTATCAACATATCAAGGAGTACCTACGAGATGGATCTACACCTGCTGAGGTGAGCCCGAATGAAAAAAGGCGGATCCATCGACTTGCTATTAAATTCTACCTAAGCGGGGATGCATTCTATAAAAGAGATGCATGACTATGTCTCCTCAGATGTCTGGACCAAGACCAAGCATAGAGACTCATGGATGAGGTCCATGGTGGAGTATGTGGCCCACACATGAGCGGCCCCCTACTTGTTAAGAAGATTCTCAGAACAGGACATTACTGGCTTACCCTCAAAGCTGACTGTGTTGATCCTGTCAAGAGATGTTATCAATGCCAAATTCATGGAAATGCCATCCATGCCCCTCAAATGGAGCTCCACAATATGAGTTCACCCTGGCCTTTCTCAATGTGGGGAATGGACGTAATCGGGCCCATCGATCCCAAAGCCAGTAAAGGGCATCGCTTTATATTCACCATGATCGACTACTTCACCAAATGGGTAGAAGCAGCCTCATTCCCCTAGGTTACCAAAGAAGTCATCATTTCTTTCATCAGAAACAATGTCATTTGTCGATATGGACAACGAGAGGTAATTGTGTCAGACAATGCTAAGAACCTCAACAACAAAATGATGGAGGAGTTATGCAGTAAATTCCACATCAAACATCTTAACTCTGCCATCTACCATCCAAAGATGAATGGTGTTGTTGAAGCGTAACAAAAACATCAAGAAGATCATGCAAAAGATGTCCGCCAACCACAAAGAATGGCCTGACTTATTTCCTCTTACTCTATTAGCCTACAGAACATCAATGCGCACTTCCACTGGGGCAATCCCCTACGCGTTAACCTATGGGATGGAAGTCATGCTCCCCGTAGAAGTGGAAATGGAATCCATCCGAGTGTTGATAGACGCTCAGCTGGATGAAGACCAATGGGTACAAGACAGGTATCACCAATTGTCTCTAATAGACGAAAGGCGAACCGCGACTATCTTGCATGGTCAATTATATCAACAATGGATCGCCAAATCCTACAATAAAAAAGTCTGGCTACGACTGTTTAAGCAACATGACTTGGTTTTAAAGAAGATCCTTGACAACCAAGATCAGTCCAAGGGAATATTCGTTCCTAACTAGGAAGGCCCGTTTGTTGTCAAGGAGATATTGACAGGAGCTCCTAACTGGGAAGGCGCTCTCAGATTGCAGGAAATGGACGGTGATGAATTTTTGCAACTCATCAACTCGGACGCCATGAAACGATACTATGTCTAAATTTACCATCAAGCAAACATCCTGGTGTTGGATCATTAGATCACCGGTCATTCCTATTCTTTAACCCTTCACTACATACAGCTCTTTTCCACACTTTGCCCCTCAGGGAAACATACTCTTCAAGCCAGGAGCCTAGCTTCATTCCATTCATACAACTTCGGTTATCCCACTAAGGATTGAATCTTTCACACTTGCAGTTTGTCCCCACACATGGGATCAAACTTTTTCACACCTGCAGTTTGTCCTAAACTTAGGATCAAACTTTCTTTTTCCCCGCAGTCTGACCTGCACATGGGATCAAGTTTTTTTGGCTACAAATCGTCCTGAGGGGTGAACTACGTCGACCTGATCTCCTCTTCAATAGGAGTACGTAGGCAACCATTTTATATGGACCGGTAGCAATAAAACAAAAACAACAAAAACATTTATACACCTTTCTCATTACAAAAACAAAAACAACAAAAACATTTCTACACCCTTTCTGCCACAAATAGCGTTGAACCTCTTACACCAGGTTCGAACTACGCAGACCTGATCTCCTCTTCAATAGGAGTACATAGGCAGCCATTTATGGTTCGGTCTCACCCCCTACCAAAACATAAACACTTGTCACCTGGTATTGGGATCATCCTTCAATCCACTACATTTCATCGGCTTCAGACCAAAGGGATGGAATTACCTGAACTCCTCCTAAATAGGATATTCGGTGACCATCCAAGCTGCGGTTGTGCCTCAAAGAGCAACACCAATCCATAAGAGATAGAATTAACTAGGCTCCTCCTAAATAGGAGTACTGGTGACTATCTGTGATGTGGTCAATCTCAGAGAGGAAAGCCACACTCCTCTCCACATTTCCATATAGAAACCAGTCCCAAGACACCAAAGATGGTAGGGATGCACACAGATCAATGATCCATTCTGAACTGTCCAGAGACAACTCAATGTCCATCCATCAAGGAGGAATTCAGAATACATCAAGATCACAAGCTCTGAAGAAGCAGGAAAAATATCAAGCAAGTATCCAGATATATCTAAAAGGGGAAGTGATCAAAAATATATTTCCCTGCTATATATATAATGTTGTTTGATATACACAATGTAAACTGTACATGACAAAATGGCTAAGCTCGTCTGTGCAGGAAAATACAAGTCCATCTATAAATCAGTGTATATGCGAGCTATCAAGCCTAACATGGCATCCCTCTCAGAAGGAGGTAAAGTTGTGGTCTCATGTACAAGGGTATCCACGCGAGCCAACAGATCTATAGCCATCTGCATGGTGACTCTATGCTCATCAATGTATGTGCTCATCTCTACAATCATGCCAGTGGTTAGAGACCTCAGGGTAGTACTGTTTGTGACGGCTACATCCCGGGAAAATATGGTGTAAGACCCCAACTTTTATGAATAAAGATTAATTTTTCTCAAAATATATTTTTGAATATTATGGTGTGGATTTGATATATTGTTATAGTTGTGGGTAATATTTACAAATTTTGCAAAGTAAGCAAATGGTTATATAATATTAGATTGGTCGGGGAATATTTATTTTAACAGGGAATATTCATACGACGGCACAATCATTGGTAGACCCCACAACGGAAGTATTGTCGTATTTAGAAAATGACAGAATTATCTTTTTATAAAAATAACGGCGAAAGTTTTACCGTTAAACTGTTGAACTATCCGGTGGTAAAAGAACAGTAATACGCGTGGTTGTATAATAGCACACGGTATTAATTATTGATGCTTATGTGAGAAGTCACTCAATTATACTCAATTATTACTACAGTAATTGCTGCATAATATCTCTCATATTATTGATTCAATTATTATCACAGTATCATCTGCATAATATTTTTTATTATTAAATCAATAATTGAGACGACAAAGTAATTCATATTATTATTTGCAATATTGACAATGTCTAGAAAGTTCTGTCAAGGAGAGGTTTTGTAATACCCAGAAAAAAATTAATGATAATAATAAATACCATATAAATTTATTTATCAATTTTTAATATTTTAATTGGACTTTACATTTTATTTGGGTCAAAGTGGTCATTTAATTTATGTGGGCTAATAAGTAGTAATAAGTGATGAATAAATTGAATTAATAAAATTTGGGCCTTAATATTAATTGAACCCAATTAGAAGTTTATTAGAACAAGACCTCATTATTAATGAGTACTAGACCTAATTTTCATACATCTGAATAAAGTAATTGAAAGAAAAGAGATAGCAGCCGCTGATACAGAAAAATAAAAAGAGGAAGAGATCTAGGCGGGTAGTTGTAAAGAGCAGAAAACAAAAGGGTAGATTCTCTCTATTAAGGTAATGTCAGTATGTGATCTAATTGTTTTCTTTTTCTCTAATAAATGAATTATGATGAATGAATTATTTTAATATTGATATCTATCACATCAAATGAAGATTGTGACACCCCCAAATCCTGGTACTTCATTTCCTCAAGATTTGGTGTTCACTTAATCAAAACATTCATTTCTAACTACCCAATCATAATAGAATTGAATAATAAAAGAAAACCTTCCCATACAGGATTAAACTTAAATAAAAATCTCTCAGGTTATCTAACCTTTAATTATAATCATTCAAATGCGAAAATTAAATTATTATATCATATCATCATTTAAAAGTCTATAACGATAAAATAAAATTACAAGTCTTCATCACTTGTACATTTTTCCCATTCCTTTGCCAGTGGTAGGTTCATTGACCTTCTCAACCTTAGCTTCAATAAGTATATAATACGCAAGAGTGAGCAAACAAGGCTCACTTGAAATAAGAATGAATAACTTTACAACATTACAACATTTGCCAGAGATAGGCTCAATAGAACTGAATGATAGGTTCTATTAAGATTTTTAAACATATTACTGAGGGTCTAATGACCACGAATCATGTCCACATTTATAAGTAATCTTTCAACTTTAACTTTAACCATCATAAGACTATAAGGACTCCACGTACTTGGGGGGATCAACCCTTCGTACAATGTATTGTGCACAACCATTTCAACGCTAAGCGTAAACCTCTAATAAAAGAGTTGTTCATCTTAGTATTTAGAATACAAGTCCGCACCAAAGTAAGTTTGGTTTGGATACATTACAGGGTAATTTAGAATTCAACGGTCATCAACTAAGGATTAGTTGAATACAAAAGAAATAACTATATGCTATGGAATAATCATAACTGAATTGATATTGGTAAATTAACATCATGCTTTAGGAATAATCTAATAGCATAAAAATTGAATAATCATATCATAATTTGCTTTGAACAATATTAATTCAAAGTTATTGAGAATTGGATACCGAGCATGTATAATGAATAGTAATTTGAACGATAAAGTTGTTCAACACTAGAATATTAAAATATAGCAATTTGCATGCTAAATAACAAGTTACATATTAAAGAAACTTACTCAATATAAAATATACGATTTAGAATACTTGCATCCTTATGAACAATTAGATACAAGAGCTTTCTCAATAATAAACCATCTAGCTCTACGAAAGTGTAGAGGTAGTAACTTACCAAACTGCAATTGAATTTAAACGCAATAACGTACATAATGAAATTAAACTTATACAACGAAGTTTTAGGGTTAGAGAAATTGCATAAACAAACTAACTCAATGAAAGTATGGAGTTAGAAAACATGCTCAATTATAAAAGTAGAGTTAGAAAACTTGCCTTGAGCACAAGCTAAACCTTACAACTTGAATCAATACCCTATACATATGTCATCATGACATAATTAGTCATTACCAACATTTTATATCTATATAAACAAATATATACATCATGTAAGTTAAATTACCAATTCACATAATCAAACTATGTTAATACTAGTTAACCCTTGATAACATGCTCATTTATAGTTTAATACTACTGAAATCATCATTTAACATTCCTATTATTAACCCATAACATTTATTTTCAAAATTTGTGTAATAAACTAAAACATCGAGACCATTACGCTAACTCATTCATTAATAAGGCCATTTATTTAACATGGTGGCATTTGCTATATACATTGATTAAATATTGCATGGCCATGAGTCACAAAGTGAACGATTGGCGCTCGACGTGGCAAGCAGGTCTTTGGCGTGAAACTTATATCGCTTTGAAGCGGCTGCAAGTGCCAAAGTCGAAACGGCGACCAAGCTTCGGCAGAACAAGGCGTGAATAAAAAGCCAAATTGGCCTACAAGCTCTAATCTAACAAACTAATTACATGTAATATATATGCAGAGACTTCCTGTAAACATATTGTAAAGACTTCTAGCCTGATTCTACCCATAAAATAACATAACCATGAATTTACAACACCCAATCTCATCGGTTTTGATAAAAACTCCATTTTTGACATTTTTAATGAAAATCAACACTATGATTTTGTTTTTCAATCAAAACAGTAAATTCAAAATACCATGGTTATGATTATACATACTCTATCAAATTCAATAGTCAATTTATATATATTAACAATTAATCAACCTTAATTTCATTTTAAACTAAGCCATACTCATATATTTTCATATAAACACTGTAATATGGTTTTCTTCACAAATTACATACATACATGACTTAATTTCTCTATAATCATATATAAACTCATGAAACAACCTTTTACAAACAATTATCATACAAAGTTATATATATATATATATATATATATATATATATATCAACAATTCATCTTTTTATAATTATTTTACAAAGACTTTTTTTTGGAAGAGGAAAAACTAAACTTTTTTAAAAAAAAAAAAGAAAGATTGAGCTTCTACCTTTGATTTAAGAAGATGATGGCTATCCTTTTGATTATCAAGCTTCTTTTCCCCAATTCCTTTCTCAAAAACCTGTTAGAAATCACTCACTTTCTCTCTAGAGTTTTCTCAAATTTTCTCTGTATTCTTCTTCTTCTTCTCTCCCTTTTCTTCAACTGAGTCTTTCTTTCTTCTTCTAACATACGTAGAATAATATAACGTATATAGTAATAATATATATTAATGATATAATATAAATATAGATATAACTTATATCAGTTATGTAAGTTTTTGAAAATCAAAAGCCATAAGGCTTGTTTGGCTAACCACTAAAAAAATAATCAATTAATCCTTATGCCTTGTTTGGAAAAACACTATTAGAATAAAGACTTAATAGACATTAGGTCTTGTTTGGCAAAACTGAATTAAACTTCTTTAATTTATTTTAATAACTCCTTTATAGCAAGGTTATTCGTCACACTTCCAATAAATTAAATAATTAATCAATTCCAATATTAATCTATTAAATTACTTTAACACATAATTCAATATCACAAAACTATAATTTCTTTATAATTATAATTTTATTTAATCCACTAACACCTTATTTTAATTACAAATTCTAATTAAAATATTATAATTCATTTAATCATTATAAGCTCTCTAGCTTACTTATTAAATTAAATTGGTATATAGTCTCATAACAATTAATTTTCTTAACTCCTTAATTATTTATTCAACAAATAATTAACTAAACCACATCAACTCAAATTGAATAATTATTTATTCAACAATAAACATATCCATTAAATACTTATATAAATCAATAAATATTTAATATTATAATTTAAAATTCTAGAATGTTACATCATTCCCTCCTTACAAGGATTCTGTCCTCAGAATCACAACTCAAACAAATCATTTGTTACATTCTTCCCTACTTATAAAGATTTTATCCACAGAATCGAAGATACAGATTAAACAAATAACTCAGGGTACTCTTTCAATATTTTCTCTTCGAGTTCCCACGTAGCTTCTTCAGCATTGTGGTTCCTCCATATCACCTTCACAGAAGGTATCACTTTATTCTGAGCACTTGTTCTTTCACGTCGACTATCCGGATAGGAACCTCTTCATAAGACAAATCTTTCTCGAAGCGCAAGCGGTTCGCACTTACTCGATCACGTGTTTGTAGTCGGGTTTATATGGTCGTAACACCGAAATGTGAAAATATTATGAATATTTTCCAACACTGGAGGTAGAGCTACCTCAAAAGCCACTTCTCCCACTCTTCGCAGCACTTCAAAGGATCCAATAAACCTCGGTCTTAGTTTTCCCTTTTTACCAAAACGAATTTTCCCCTTCCAGGGAGAAACTTTTAGGAATACAAAAGTTCCTACGTCGAATGCACGATCTTGTCTGTGTTAATCAGCATACTTTTTCTATCTGTCTTGAGCTGCTACCAATCTTGTCCTGATGAGTTTGACAACGTCAGCAGTTTGTTGTACCAGTTCTGGTCCTAACAATTGGCATTCACCGACTTCATCCCAGCACAGCGGAGTTCTGCACTTTCTGTCGTACAATGCCTCGTAAGGTGGCATACCGATGCTCACGTGGTAACTGTTGTTGTAAGAAAATTCCACCAACGGTAAATGTTCTTCCCAGCTTCCTTTAAAGTCCATGACACATGCTCTTAGCATATCTTCCAATGTATCGAATTGTTTTTCGCTTTGGCCATCTGTTTGTGGATGATAAGCCATACTCATTCATGAATCGTGTTCCCATGCATTCTTGTAGTCTCTTCCAAAATTAGGCGTGAATCGCGGATCTCTATCGGACATAATTGATAATCGCTACTCCATGCCCTCAAACGATCTCTTTAATGTACAATCTTGCCAAGTGATCAAGATTGAATCTAATCTTTATTGGTAAAAATGCTGTTGATTTAAATCGATTCGTCCACTATCACCCAAATCGCATTGCATCCTCTCTACGAGTAGTTGGAAGACCCACCACAAAATCCATCGTGATGTGTTCCCACTTCCATTACGGTATTTCCAACGGTTGGAGTAATCCATTTGGGTCTTTGATGTTCGGCTTTTACTCTTTTACATGTCAAGCATTTCGCTACGCATTCTGCAACGTCCCTTTTCATATTCAGCCACTAAAAATGTCGGCGCAAATCTTGATACATTTTCGTACTTCCTGGATGAATCGAATATCTTGAGCTATGAGCTTCAGTCAAGATTTCATCTTTTAGCTCTGGTGTTGCTGGAACCCAGATTCTTCCCACATACCGTAGTAATCCTTCGGTATCGACCTTGTATTTCGTATCGCTACCATCAACCATATTCTCTTCTATCTTCCCACATTCTTCATCTTATAACTGAGCGTTCTTCACCTTGTCTAGTAAAGATGGACCTGCTTCTAACTTAAATAGTCGTTCGTCGGATTCCTGTGGAAATTTGATTTCCAGCTCTAACTTTGTCATTGCTGAAATGAGCTCCTCCTGAGTTGTTATCAGCATCAACTTCTCCCGACCTTTCCTGCTTAAAGCATCTACAACCACATTCGCTTTGCCTGGATGATAAAAGATCCCACAATCATAATCTTTTATCAATTCCATCCACCTTCTTTGACGCATGTTCAGATCCTTCTGAGTGAAAATATACTTCAAACTTTTGTGGTCTGTGTAGATCTCACATTTCTCTCCATACAAATAGTGTCTCCATATCTTGAGAGCAAATATTACTGCTGCCAATTCCAAATCATGAGTCGGATACCCTTTCTCATAATCCTTTAGTTATCTTGATGCATATGCAATAACTTTGCCATTTTGCATAAGAACACAACCCAACCTTTTGTGTGAGGCATCACTATACACCACAAAATTTCCTATACTATCTGGCAGTGTCAACACAGGTGCCACACTTAGCTTCTTCTTCAAATCTTGGAAGCTTTCTTCACACTTCTCTGTCCAAACAAATTTCACAGCTTTCCGTGTCAAATTTGTTAACGGAGTGGCTATCTTGGAAAAATATTGAATGAATCTTCTATAATAACCGGCCAGTCCTAAGAAACTCCTCACTTTTGACGGTGTTCTTGGTTGTTCCCAATTGATTACATCTTCCACTTTTGATGGATCCACTGAAATCCCATCTGTGTCAATCACATGACCCAAAAATTGTACACGATCGGACCAAAATTTGTACTTAGAGAATTTCGCGTACAGCTTTTCCTTTCTTAGTGTCTCCAATGTCAAACGTAAATGTTCCACGTGTTCTTCTTGAGTCTTGGAATACACCAGAATGTCGTCGATAAATACCACTACAAACTTGTCTAAGAATGGTTTAAACACCCTATTCATCAAATCCATGAATACAGTAGGGGAATTGGTCAAACCAAAAGACATCACCAGAAACTCGTAATGTCCGTACCGAGTTCTGAATGCCGTTCTAGGTATATCCTCCTTTCTTACCTTCAATTGGTGATACCCACTTCTCAAATCAATTTTCGAGAAGTACTTATCACCCTTCAATTGGTCGAACAAGTCATCTATTCTAGGTAACGGATACCTATTCTTAATAGTGACCTTGTTTAATTTCCTATAATCAATACAAAGACGCATTGTTCCGTCCTTCTTCTTCACGAATAATACTGGCGCTCCCCACGGCGATACACTTGGTTGAATATATTTCTTATCTAGTAGCTCTTGCAACTGTACCATCAGTTCCTTCATTTCTACCGAAGCCATTCTGTACGGGGCCTTCGATATTGGTGTTGTTCCCGGCGCCAAGTCAATCACAAACTCAATTTCTCTATCAGGCAGAAGTCCTAACAAATCCTCTGGAAACACGTCTTCAAATTCTCTCACCACTGCTATTTCTTCTAGTTTCACATTCTTCTTCTGAGTATCGACTATGTAAGCTAAATAGCCCACACAGCCTTGACTCAACAATTTCTTGGCCTGCATAGTCTTCAGACATTTCATTTGTCTAGGCGACTTGCTACCATAAAATACTACCTTTGACGGGGTCGTAAGGTTTACACACTTCTTTTGGCAATCAATTACCGCTCCATATTTAAACAGCTAATCCATTCCTAAAATCACATCAAACTCTCCAAGCCTAATCGGAATCAAATCTACCAATAAGATATTCTCCTTAATGTTCACCCTAAAGTTCTTGTATACTAATCTAACAGGGATTACTTCCTTATTCGTAATTTCTATGTTCAAAGGAAAATTCAGTTCTTCTCTAGGCAATTCTAACCTCTTAGAAAATTCATCAGATATAAACGAACAAGTAGCACCCAAATCAAATAATACATAAGCATTTATATCATTGATTGGGATAATACTTGACACCACATCTTTTGATTGCACAACATCTTGCACAGTCATGTTGGCCGGTTACATTGATCATGTGTTTGTTTGATCTGTCGCGAGTCGTGAATGGCCCATGTACCTCCATTGTTACCTCCATTGCTTCTGGTTGTCACTACATCCTTCTTCTTAGGGCATTCACAAGCAAAGTGATCCTTGGATCCGCACGTGAAGCACACATTCTTCTTTGGTTGAGTGTAATTTGGGGCGATGTGACCCTCCTGGCCACAATTGAAGCAAACTCGTTTCCCCATCAAGCACGCACCCTTGTGAAATTTCCCGCATGTCGCACATGCTTCAAACTTTTTGTTTTGCTGGTTTCCAGCACCCATGTTCCCATTCCACTTCCTCTTCAAACTGTTGTTGTTGTTGTTGTTGTTGTTTCCACCGCTACCACCTCCACTCTTAATTTCTGCCTCATTCTTTTTCTTCTTCTGTTCCTGATTGAACTTTGTCACTTCCTCGCCTCCACCTTTAGCGAAACTGCCTTCTCCATCACTGCTGCAAACATCTTCAATTGGAACAGGGAAACCCTACTATACAGCCAGGGCTTCAGTCCCTGTTCAAATCTCTTCGCCTTGTGTTCATCCATACTGACCTGATATGGCACTAACCTTGCCAACTCGTTGAATTTAGCGGCATACTCGAGAGCATCTGAGTCATCATTCCTTATTTTAGTTCGAAGCGCACTTAAGCTTGAATCTTCGAACTCTCCGGGAAATAAGTCTCGAAGAACAACTCCTTGAACCTATACCAGGTCATCACTCCTGACCCTTCACGAGTTTTATTGGCCTACCACCAATAACTAGCTTCTGCTTTCAACATGAAAGTTGCAAAAGCGATCCGATCATCCCTACCCTAGCGACATCGAACACCTTTTCTATCTCCATAATCCGTGTGCGTGCTTCATTTGGATTCATAGACCCATGGAATTCAGGTGGTCCAACCGCCTTGAAATCCTTAAACGTTGTACCATGGTTTTGTGGTTGATTCTGTAATGTTCCTATCAATAGCGTCACTAGTTGTTGAACGGGGTTACCATCAACATTGTCGTTATTGGTTCCTTCAGTGGTTCTCTGTCGTGGTGGTTGACATCTGGGAGGCATTTTCTGTTCAAATACATTTATTAGATTATTATTCAACTCTTTTAAGGAATTTCTACTTAACTTGCCTCCAAAAGAAATAACCACTTAACACATAACACTTTGAATAAAGTAACAAGTTTTATTTATTCATAACCTTTTTGAAAACATAAAACAATAGCATCATTTGCTTATTTACATTACTTTCCGAACTACAAAAGTTTCAGGACAACATCATAGTCATATCCTATAGGTTGCATAACACCTGGGATTTACAATTTATTTAACATTTCATTCATCGTACAACAACTACGATGTTCTATTAAGATACTTCTTATCCCTATCACGTTCTTCCTCCATGACTCGGAACATTGTTCTGCGTCTAATACGTATGATGGCAGCGTCTCGAACTGAATCGGATATCCCATGACCCGATCTTGAGCTCGATTAATTGCGGTGTTAAATACTTTATCCATCTCTTCCATCTTCATCCTCTTTGCATGTGAGTTCCTTACTGCTATTCCAGTTCGTTGATAAGCTTCCTCATATGCATCTTCAGCTCTCGCCCTCTTGGTAGCTTCTTCCTTCAGCTTGTTTTTCAGTTCAGCGACTACCTCGATCAATTGTTCTTTTTCTCCTTTAGTCTATACTAGTTTCTCCTCGGCGTTTGTCAGTCGTTCCTCACGATCCTGGATCTCGCCGTCTTTTTGTGTCATTGCGGTCTGTTGTTCAGCTACTATCTCCTGCAACTCCTCAACTGTATCCTGAAGTTCCACGTTACGGTCGTAGACTTCATCGTACATACGAGCGGCTATCGAGGTTAGTGGAGTCTCCTCCTCCACGTCATCCTCCTGTGGCAACTCCACGAGATCCTCTTCATCCGTTTCCACGTCATCATCCTCATCTTCAACTATTGTGACCAACGGGGCTGACTCCCGTGGCAGTAGTTGTTCCCAAACTACCTGAATGTCGCGAGGCTCCTCCTCAATAGGCATTTGAGGTCCCTCCTCCCTAACCGACTAGATTCTCAGGCATTAGTCATCCCCGACAACAAAGTTTTAAAGTTTTAATTACTAATCATTACTACTCGACACTCACGAGTACATAAACTATAAACACATTAGCACATAAGTGTTTTATTACTTCTTCCTTAAAACTCGATAAGAGTTATCTCCACTATCTTTTCAAAGGTTACTTCCTAAGGCTTTTCCCCCCACCTAAGGTTAATAACCTAAAGCTTTGATACCAACCTGTGACACCCCCAAATCATGGTACTTCATTTCCTCAAGATTTGGTGTTCACTTAATCAAAACATTCATTTATAACTACCCAATCATAATAGAATTGAATAATAAAAGAAAACCTGCCCATACAGGATTAAACTTAAATAAAAATCTCCAAGGTTATCTAACCTTTAATTACAATCATTCAAATTCGGAAATTAAATTATTACATCATATCATCATTTAAAAGTCTATAACGATAAAATAAAATTACAAGTCTTCATCACTTGTACATTTTTCCCTTTCCTTTGCTAGTGGTAGGTTCATTGACCTTCTCAACCTTAGCTGCAATAAGTATATAATACGCAAGAGTGAGCAAACAAGGCTCACTTGAAATAAGAATGAATAACTTTACAACATTACAACATTAGCCAGAGATAGGCTCAATAGAACTGAATGATAGGTTCTATTAAGATTTTTAAACATACTACTGAGGGTCTAATGACCACGAATCATGTCCACAGTTATAAGTAATCTTTCAACTTTAACTTTAACAGTCATAAGACTATAAGGACTCTACGTACTTAGGGGGATCAACCCTTCGTAAAATGTATTGTGCACAACCATTTCAACGCTAAGCGTAAACCTCTAATAAAAGAGTTGTTCATCTCAGTATTTAGAATACAAGTTCGCACCAAAGTAAGTTTGGTTTGGATACATTACAGGGTAATTTAGAATTCAACAGTCATCAACTAAGGATTAGTTGAATACAAAAGAAATAACTGTATGCTATGGAATAATCATAACTGAATTGATATTTGTAAATTAACATCATGCTTTAGGAATAATCTAATAGCATAAACATTAAATAATCATATCATAATTTTCTTTGAACAATATTAATTCAAAGTTATTGAGAATTGGATACCAAGCATGCATAATGAATAGTAATTTGAACGATAAAGTTGTTCAACACTAGAATATTAAAATATAGCGATTTGCATGCTAAATAACAAGTTACATATTAAAGAAACTTACTCAATATAAAATATATGATTTAGAATACTTGCATCCTTATGAACAATTAGATACAAGAGCTTTCTCAATAATAAACCATCTTGCTCTACGAAAGTGTAGAGGTAGTAACTTGCGAAACTACAATTTAATTTAAACAAACTAACTCAATGAAATTATGGAGTTAGAAAACTTGCTCAATTATAAAAGTAGAGTAAGAAAACTTGCCTTGAGCACAAACTAAACCTTACAACTTGAATCAATACCCTATACATATGTCATCGTGACATAATTAGTCATTACCAACATTTTATATCTATATAAACAAATATATACATCATGTAGGTTAAATTACCAATTCACATAGTCAAACAATGTTAATACTAGTTAACCCTTGATAACATGCTCATTTGTAGTTTAATACTACTGAAATCATCATTTAACATTCCTATTATTAACCCATAACATTTATTTTCAAAATTTGTGTAATAAACTAAAACTGTCAGACCATTCTGCTAACTCGCGCTGCGGCACCACAGTTTACATTGTGGTTGGCGCTGCGGCGCGAGTCACAAGCCAACAATTGGTGCTGCGGCATGGCGTCGTATTGCGGCATATGAAACTTATATTGTTGTTGGGTATGACTGTGTGCCAAAGTCGAACTTCGGCGACCAAGCTCAAAGAACAAAGATGAACAAAAAGCCAAATTGGCCTACAAGCTCTAATCTAACAAACTAATTACATGTAATATATACAAAGACTTCCTGTAAACATATTGTAAAGACTTCTAGCATGATTCTACCCATAAAATAACATAACCATCAATTTACAACACCCAATCTCATTGGTTTTGATAAAAACTCCATTTTTGACATTTTTAATGAAAATCAACACTGTGGTTTTGTTTTTCAATCAAAACAGTAAATTCAAAATACCATGGTTATGATTATACATACTCTGTCAAATTCAATAGTCAATTTATATATATTAACAATTAATCAACCTTAATTTCATTTTAAACTAAGCCATACTCATATATTTTCATATAAACACTGTAATATGGTTTTCTTCACAAATTACATACATACATGACTTAATTTCTCTATAATCATATATAAACTCATGAAACAACCTTTTACAAACAATTATCATACAAAGTTATATATATATATATATATATATATATATATATATATATATATATATCAACAATTCATCTTTTTTACAATTATTTAAGACTTTTTTTTTTGGAAGAGGAAATACTAAACTTTTTTTATAAAAAAAGAAAGATTGAGCTTCTACCTTTGAAAAGAAGATGATATATCCTTTTGATTATCACTTCTTTTTTCAAAGTATACATCACCCATACATGTTGTCAATACATGGTACGAAATAACTACAACTTTATTATTACAACATATAAATCTGTGAGTTTGAATACAAATATTATCTTCTAGACAATATCTATACTCAAATAAATCCTCATCACATTTATTGATACATTATTTTACAAAAATGGTGAGGACTACTAAACAACTCTCTCTAGAACCTTCATTCCATACCTCGACTGCGTACTTCATTTATATTCTCGCCTCCCGAGAAGAAAAAATGGAACAAAAAGGAAAAGGGTGAGCTCAACTAGCCCAAAAGAAGAATATTATGACTAAGATAATATACAACAAATTATCGTTAGTCTTCAACAGGAAAAATCTAATAGAATACAATAGACAACAAGTTTTAAATCAATATTCGCAATGAAATAATAATTCATTAGAAGAGTTAAGTAGAGAATGCAAACTACTATCTTCTATGTATGAATTTAAAAGTTAATCGTCTCATCTTTTATCCCTCGTAACATCAATCAATATATATCTTGAATCAAATATTCATCTTTGCACTACATGTGCCAAAGATATTCATCATTGGTCATGTTCATCTAAACACTGCTCATCTTTGCACTACGGCCAAAGATATTCATCGAAATCATTCATCTTTGCACCACAGCCAAAGATATTCAATAATATCATCATTTAAGACCGAGGATGATGAAAATATTTTTAAAGAAATGAATCCAAGTGAAACAAAATGACAAGGATTAAGGATTAATGATTCGTACTTTGTTTTATCCATGTCCAAAAAATACCTCAAAAATAATCATAGTGGTGTAAAATTCAAGAATGATCAAAACATGGATACAATCAAAGCTAGTATCCACAATAGATATTTTAGATTTAAAAGGAAAATTTTTATTTTTCGATAAATAGGCCGTATTCGTGAATAAAGTGTCAGAGATACGTGAATAAGGTCGTGATACGTGAATAAGTAACTCCAACACCAAAAGTTCTAAATTTGATAAAAACTTCAAATCAATATTTCAGCATAATGATATTGAAGAAATAATATCATTACAAAAAAAATAATATCCCTTACCTCGAAAGATTATTACTTCTTGCTGGAATACTAGGTATACTGCTGAAGGGAACTTGCACCGTATAACAATACTCAAAGTATCAAAATCCTAACAAGAATACGCTTAATATATAGAGAGAGAAATAGAGAGAAAACTTCAGTTTCTGGTGTAATTTTCAATTCTAACCTAAGCACCCTATTTATAGGAAAATGCTTAGAACACCAAAGCAGTAAATTTAATATAATATTATTATATAATTTAAATTTTCCTACACCATCCTTTGTAGAACTGAATTCAGCCACCCTTAAAGCCCACAATAATGACAAAAACAAAAAAAACGTTTTTGTTATTAAAAATAATTAAAACTTCCAAAAATTAATTATTTTGAGCTTCTAACTTCAATAATTCATAATAAATAGCCCTTTTATCGTAAAAAATTAAAACTCATGAATTTTCATAGGAAATTCCATTATCTACAACTTTTCGAAGGAAATTTTTCTAAATTCCAAATGTAAATTGACCAAATCCATAAACCAGCAATTTACAAGTTATAATCAAATTTCAACCAATAAATGGGTCCACAGACATGCTTAACATGTTTTAAACATTTATTGCAACAAAAATACTCTTTCTCCTCAGATACTCATATATCCCACATTCATTGTAAAAATATCACCATTATTATATTATTAAAATATAATAATATATTTAAATAAATTATTTTATCGTAAAAAGATAAAATTTCAATTTTCAACAATTGTCACATTAAAATTTTCTCCATCTATATCCTTATAAAATCAATATTTTCCTCATCATATGAATCAATAATTAATTATTCACAATAATATTAGTAATCACAATATCGACAACCAGCAGCTTCCTCAGAAAGAGGGGCTTTCCAATAAGAATTTCTCCATCAAGCGCCGCAATTAGGTGACCAAACCTCTCCTGTAGATGTAACTTTCTAGACATTGCCAATAATGTTATCTAATAATATTATTCAGATAATATGAATTATTGCTTCGATAATGAAAATATAATCGTAATGACAATTATTCAAACAACAAAGAATATAAAATATCAACACAAAGAATTATTGAATCAATAAAATAAAATATCGAACAAGAATTATCGTGAATAATTATCGAGTAGTGCCTTTCACGTAAGAATCAATAATCGTGCAATACTGTGCTACCGTGTGTTAACCACGGGTATTTTAACAAAGTGTTAATTCAGAATAACTACGCCAAGTTATTTTTAAACAACTTATATTTGTCGTTTTCTTCATCCAATCGCTTTTTCAACGTTATGGGGCCCACATAAAGATCAAGGCCGTCATAAAAATATTCCCCAATAGCAAGAATATTCCACGACCAAAAGAATTTTCCCCTAACAACAATGAATATTTTATAACCACTTGCTTATTTTGAAAATATTTGCATATTTTACCCATAACTATCCACATTAATCAAATCAACTCTTACTATTTCAAAATAATAATTAGAGGAAATTAAATTTCATTTATTAATTATTTGGGGTCTTACAACCTCCCTCCTTATGAAATTTCGTCCTCTAAATTGACATACACGCACCGGTGTTTCAAAAGGTGAGGATACCTCGCTTTCATTTCCGCTTTCCAATTCCCGTGTCATTTCCTTTATAGCATGGTTCCTCCACAAAACTTTAACTTGTGGTATGACCTTCGTGCGTAGGGACATGCTCCTTCCTATCCAAGATCTTCGACAGTACCTCCTCATACGTTAAGTCTTCTGGCTATCTCGTCCGGTTCTAACTCTATAACGTGGTTCGGTCTTTCACATATTTATTTAAGTACATGATATGTGAAACACATTATGAACACGAGACATACTTTGAGGTAACGCGTGAGTCTATAGGCTACATTTCCTACTCGATCAAGAATTTTAAATGGACCAATAAATCGTGGATTGAGCTTTCCTCTCTTCCCAAATCTTGTAACTCCCTTCCATGGAGTAACTCGCAACAATACATGATCCCCTATACTAAATTCCACGCCCTTTCGATGAAGATCCGCATAACTCTTTTGTCGATCTTGTGCCGCTTTGTATACGTTGTCGAATCATTTGGATCTTTTCAGTAGTCATACATTTTAACTCAAGGTCCCAACAATGTTGCTTCACCCACCTCATCCCAAATATTGGAGAGCGACACTTTCGGCCCATATAATGCTTCAAATGGAGCCACACCTATACTTGCTCGATAATCGTTATTGTAGGAGAATTCCACCAATGGTAAATACTTATCCCAACCGCGCTCTTGAAGTCTAGGACATGTAGTCTTAATAGATCTTCAAGAGTTTGAATAGTCCTCTCTCGATTGTCCGTCTGCTTGAGGATGGGTATGCCGAATCAATCAGAACTGCGCTCCATAGCTTTTTGCAAGCTAACCCAAAATCTTGAAGTGAATCTTGGGTCACGATCCAAACTATGGATACCGGCATGCCATGCAACCTCACAATCTCATTTACATACATACTAGCAAGACGCTCAAGGGAATAAGTCTCCAGACGGCAAGAAATGAGAAGACTTGGTTAATCTATCAACAATAACCCAAATAGCATTGATGCCTTGAGAAACCGTAGGAAGACCCATAACGAAATCCATAGTAATGTGTTCCCACTTCCATTTCAGAATCTCAAGTGGTTGCAATGGACCCTTTGGCACTTGATGCTCCGCCTTTACACGTTGACAAGTTAAACACGTTGAGATAAACTTTGCAATCTCTCTCTTCATATTGTTCCACCAAAATGTATGTCAAGATCACAATACATTTTGGTACTTCCGTGATGGATTGCAAATGGTGTATTGTGTGCCTCCATCATGATCTTGTACTTCAAATCGAGTCGTTAGGAACACAAAGTCCGGAGTGGACTCAAGTATTCCTTCTTCATCGATTCTCGCTTCCGGAATAGCACCCTCTTGTACTTTCTTCTTCATATGCATCAACTCCGGATCAGTGGCTTGAGCAACCTTAAATTTTTCTATTAAAGTTGGCTCTATGCGTATACTTGACATCATCGCACTCGTTCCTCGTGATATGATCTTCTACTCAACGCCGCCTACCTACCACGCGTTCGCTTTTCCGGTGATGGTATTAAATAGTGTGATCGTAGTCTTTAATAGCTCGAGCCAACGTCACGCCGCCGCATGTTGAGTTCTTTTTTGAGTGAAGAAATATTTGAGGCTTTTATGGTCCGAATATATCTCCACTTTCTCCCCTCAGATAGATAGTGCCTCCAGATCTTTTAACAAAAAACGATCGGGCCGCTAATTCTAGATCATGAGTAGGATAATTCCTCTCATATTCTTTTAAGTTGTCGCGAGGCATAGGCTATGACTTTCCCACGTTGCATGAGAACACATCCTAACCCTTTGCCCGAAGCATCGTTGTAGATAACAAATCCATCCGAACCAGATGGTATTGTTAGAACAGGTGTCGAAATTAGTCTCCTCTTAAGCTCTTGGAAACCCTTCTCGCAATCTTCGCTCCATACGAATTTTGTATCCTTCCGAGTTAGCTGAGTTAATGGAGTAGCGATTCGAGAAAACCCTTCCACGAATCTCCGATAATAACCAGCTAAGCCTAGAAAACTACGACTTCACCATCGATTTGCTTGTTCCTAACTTTGTATTGCTTCAATCTTCGTTGGATCAACAGATACTCCATGTTTCGACACCACGTGCCCAAGGAATACTACTTCCTCAAGCCAGAATTCACATTTCTTCAACTTGGCATAAAGCTTATTTTCACGAAGCCTTTGGAGTACCAGCTTCAAATGGTGCTCATGATCTTCACGGATTTTGGAATATATGAGGATGTCATCAATAAAGACAACAACGAATCGATCCAAATAATCCTTGAATACTCGGTTCATCATATCCATGAAAGTCAGCAGGAGCATTAGTCAATCCAAAAGACATGACTAAGAATTCATAATGCCCATACCGAAGTTCTCAAGGCGCTTTTGAATATCCTCATTCTAATTTTCAATTGATGATATCTAGTAATCTAAGATCGATTTTGAAAAGAATTGTGCTCCTCAGAATCGGGTCAAACAGTCATCAATACGAGGTAGAGGATACCTATTCTTGATGGTGATATGGTTTAATTCCCGATAGTCAATACAAAGTCGCATACCCCGCCTTTCTTCTTTACTTAATAAAATAGAGCACCCCAAGGAGATGTACTAGATTTAATGAAACCGATGTCCAACAACTCCTCGTAGTTGGACCTTTAACTCCTCAAGTTCAATAGAGCCATTCGATATGGGGTTTTAGAAATGGGCTTTGTATCAAAGTTCAAGATCAATAAAGAATTCAACTTCACGCTCGGGGTAGACCGGAAGTTCTTCAGAAATACATCAGAAAGTCAATAACAATGTGAATATTATTCAATTTTGACGTGTCTTTATTCAAATCCATAACATGAGCTAAGAAAGCTTGACATCCGCTTTTCAATAAACGAATAGCTTTATGATTAGATATGATAGTGATTGATTTTAATGGTTTAGTTGTTCGAATTCAACAACAAAGTTGATTAGGAATATGAAAACTAACAACCTTATGAAAACAATCAATTTTGGCATGATGAGTAGTTAACCAATCAATCCCTAAAATCACATCAAAAGCAAGTATCTTTAAAGAGATAAGGTCAACAGTAAGGTAAGGTGCCAACTTGGATTAGACAAGATTTATAAACAAAGTGGATGTGATGAGAGTTTCTCCTAACTGAGTCTCCACAGATAGGTCAAAGTCTAATTTCTCCGAGTCAAGTTTAAACGCTGAGCACAAGCAGGAGAGATAAATGAATGGGTAAGACCGAGATCAAGTAAGGTATAAACTTCGCAAGAATTTATAAATAGCTTACCCGTGATCACCTCGCTTGGGTTCCTCATATTTTGACCACCACAACAAACGCTTCTTCCAGAACCGCTGGCTTTGACTTTTTGGGATGATCTTTTGAGTCACCGCCTCATTTAATTAGGTTTCGCTATCGCATAATCTCAAAGCGATATGTCCTTCCTTTCCACAATTATAGCATACCTTGAACTGCTAGGGCGTTTGACTAATATGTCCCTCTTTCCTCGTGATTTATAAGATACGACCGGTGGTCGTCTCTCCTCCCTTAGAACCCGCTTGTCGCCAAGAGTGTCATCTTCACATGGTCGTTGTTAAATCTCCTCTTTAAAATCTCCTCCCGACTCGCTTCTTCTATTTTCATGGCCATGATTACCACCAGAGTGGTTACCATTTTGTCCGCTCTTTTTTTCTTTCTCCACCGGGTTATCGTTGTTTTGTCGATCGCTATCTCCCAGATGATCCTCGATTGTGGTCCCTCGGTTGACCGTACTCGTTATCGCTTCTAATAATTGAGCCCCTCGTTAACAACATCCGAATAGAGAGAAAATTTATGAGAGATGAGATATTGTCGATGCCGGGTTTCAAACCTCTCGTAAACATCCGCCATACATTCCTCATTCTCCACCAAATGAGGTGCAAAACACCGATAACTCGCAAACTTTGCCTCGCATCGAGACACCGTCATGTTATTTCGCTCTAACTAATAAACTCCACTTCCTTCATATGATGAACACTTTTGAAAGTATTTGTCATTAAATAGTTTTCAAATGTCTCCCAATACATGCCGAAAAGTGGTGGATGGGTACGCTTCACGACTCCCCACCAATGTCCGCCTCGCCGGAACATAAAGGTGGCGAATGGAACCTCTGTTCCTCCGCATCCCAAGACATCGAATATCTTGGTAATTTTTTGACCCATGTTTCCGCCATGATCGGATCTGGCTTTTCCTTTAAATTCGTGGTCCCAACTCTTTGAATCGCTGCTTCACGTGACAACCCGTGAATTGCTATCATTTTCTCCTCAGATTTTGAACACGAGTCTCCTCGTCTCGATTTTGCATGAATCGCAAAAAGCTTCTAAACAACCCATCGCTCATCATCGCTTTCATTGGTGTTGTTCACGGGAGGAACATTGCCACACTGCTGTACGCTTCTCCTCGTTGGTGAGTACAAAGGCTCTCCACTCGGCCTCATTTCCATCGTTAATATTCTCATTCGACATTCTCAAACACCGCCATAAAACAAGGGTTAATTAAGGAAATCAATATATCACATAATATCCCTATATATCGACCAACTAACAAATAAGCTTTAGTAGGACACACTAGCTAAGGATTTACTCGCCTCCCTCCTAGTTCTATTCCCCGATCTCCGCCAGAGATCATATCCCTAAGCTCGATACCAACCGTGACGCCCACAAAATAGGTATACATCACCCATTTCGAGTTGTCAATACATGGTATGTAAACAACTACAACTTTATTATTACAACAAAGAAACTGTGAGAGTTTGAATACAAATATTATCTTCTAGACAATATCTATACTCAAATAAATCCTCATCACATTTATTGATACATTATTTTACAAAAATGGTGAGGACTACTAAACAACTCTCTCTAGAACCTTCATTCCATACCCCGACTGCACTCGCTTATATTCTCACCTCCCGAGAAGAAAAATGGAACAAAAAGGAAAAGGGTGAGCTCAACTAGCCCAAAGAAGAATATTATGACTAAGATAATATACAACAAATTATCGTTAGTCTTCAACAGGAAAAAATCTAATAGAATACAATAGACAACAAGTTTTAAATCAATATTCAATGAAAATAATAATTCATTAGAAGAGTTAAGAGGAGAATGCAAACTACTATCTTCTATGTATGAATTTAAAAGTTCATCGCTCATCTTTTATCCTCGTAACATCAATCAATATATATCCGAATCAAATATTCATCTTGCACTACTAAAGCCAAAGATATTCATCGCTTAGTCATGTTCATCTAAACACTGCTCATCTTTGCACTCACGGCCAAAGATATTCATAAGAAATCATTCATCTTTGCACTATGTGCCAAAGATATTCAATAATATCATCATTTAAGACTAAGGATGATGAAAAATAATTTTTAAAGAAACGAATCCAAAGTGAAACAAAATGACAAGGATTAAGGATTAATGATTCAGATTTTGTTTTATCCATGTCCAAGAAAATACCTCAAAAATAATCATAGTGGTATAAAATTCAAGAATGATCAAAACATGGATACAATCAAAGCTAGTATCCACAATAGATATTTTAGATTTAAAAGGAAAATTTTCATTTTTCGATGAATAAGGTCAGATTCGTGAATAGTGTCAGATACGTGAATAAGGTCGATACGTGAATAAGAATCTGATACCAAAAGTTCCAAATTTGATAAAAACTCAAATCGATATTTTCAAAGATAATGATATTGAAAAATAATATCATTACAAAAAAATAATATCCCTCACTCGAAAGATTATTACTTTAATGGAATACTAGGTATAGCTTTGAAGGAACTTGCACCAGTATAATAATACTCAAAGTATCAAAATCCTCACAAGAATACACTCAATATATATAGAGAGAAATAGAGAAAACTTCAGTTTCTGGTGTAATTTTCAATTCTAACCTAAGCACCCTATTTATAGGAAAATGCTTAGAACACCAAAGCGTAAAATTTAATATAATATTATTATATAATTTAAATTTTCCTACGCCATCCTTTTGTAGAACTGAAATTCACCACCCTTAAAGCCCATAATAATGACAAAAACAAAAAAACGTTTTTGTTATTAAAAATAATTAAAACTTCCAAAAATTAATTATTTCGGAGCTTCGGAACTTCAATAATTCATAATAAATAGCCCTTTTGTCAGAAAAATTCGAAACTCGCGAATTTTCATAGGAAATTCCATTATCTACAACTTTTCAGAAGGAAATTTTTCTAAATTCCAAACAAAAATTGACCAAAATCCATAAACGGGTGATTTTACAGGCTATAATCAAATTTCAGTCAATAAATGGGTCCACAGACATGCTTAACATGTTTTAAACATTTATTGCAACAAAAATACTCTTTCTCCTCATATACTCATATATCCCACATTCATTGTAAAAATATCACCATTATTATATTATTAAAATATAATAATATATTTAAATGAATTATTTTATCAGAAAAAGATAAAATTTCAATTTTCAACAATTGTCACATTAAAAATTTTCTCCATCTATATCCTTATAAAATTAATATTTTCCTCATCATATGAATCAATAATTAATTATTCACAAATAATATTACAGTAATCACAATATCGACAACTGTGCGCTCCTCAGAAAGAGGGGCTTTCCAATAAGAATTTCTCATTATCGCGCCGCAATTAGGTGACCAAACCTCTCCTTAGATGTAACTTTCTAGACATTGCCAATAATGTTATCTAATAATATTATTCAGATAATATGAATTATTGCTTCGATAATGAAAAATATTGTGTAATGACAATTATTGAAACAACAAGAATATAAAATATCAACACAAAGAATTATTGAATCAATAAAATAAAATAATTGAATAAGAATTATCGTAATAATTATCGAAAAGCCTTCTTCACGTAAGAATCAATAATCGTGCAATACAAATGTGCTACTTGTGTGTTAACTAATCGGGTATTTTAACAAGATTAATCTGTGAATAACTACGCCGTTATTTTTAAACAATTTATATTTGTCATTTTCTTCATCCAATCGCTTTTCGTTATGGGGCCCACAAAAGATCGTATTTAATATTCTCGACAAGAAGAATATTCCGTCATTTAATATTCCCGACGCTAAGAATATTTCACTTGCTTATTTTAAAATATTTGCGTATTTTACCCATAACTATCCACATTAATCAAATCAACTCTTACTATTTCAAAATAATAATTAGAGGAAATTAAATTTCATTTATTAATTATTTAGGGTCTTACATCTTTTCCCCAATTCCTTTCTCAAAAACCTGTTAGAAATCACTCACTTTTTCTCTAGAGTTTTCTCAAATTTTCTCTGTATTCTTTTTCTTCTTCTCTCCCTTTTCTTCAACTGAGTCTTTCTTTCTTCTTCTAACATACGTAGAATAATATAACGTATATAGTAATAATATATATTAATGATATAATATAAATATAGATATAACTTATATTAGTTATGTAAGTTTTTGAAAATCAAAAGTCATAAGGCTTGTTTGGCTAACCACTAAAAAATAATCAATTAATCCTTATGCCTTGTTTGGAAAAACACTATTAGAATAAAGATTTAATAGACATTAGGTCTTGTTTGGAAAAACTGAATTAAACTCCTTTAATTTATTTTAATAACTCCTTTATAGCAAGGTTATTCGTCACACTTCCAATAATTTAAATAATCAATCAATTCCAATATTAATCTATTAAATTACTTTAACACATAATTCAATATCACAAAACTATAATTTCTTTATAATTATAATTTTATTTAATCCACTAACACCTTATTTTAATTACAAATTTCAATTAAAATATTATAATTCATTTAATCATTATAAGCTCTCTAGCTTACTTATTAAATTAAATTGGTATATAGTCTCATAACAATTAATTTTCTTAACTCCTTAATTATTTATTCAACAAATAATTAACTAAACCACATCAACTCAAATTGAACAATTATTTATTCAACAATAAATATATCCAATAAAGACTTATATAAATCAATAAATATTTAATATTTAATTATTTATTCAAAAATAATTAACTAAACCACATCAACTCAAATTGAACAATTATTTATTCAACAATAAACATATCCATTAAATACTTATATAAATCAATAAATATTTAATATTACAATTTAAAATTCTGGAATGTTATAAAGATGGTCATTTATTGAATAAAATATGTAATCAATTGATTTTGTTGGTGTACTTGCGTGAGCAGTGCTTTGGTTGAATAACACATGTAATATGTACAACAATTATGATGACCAAGTAAGTTTTTGGAGTGCAGGATCACATGTTCCTTTATTATCTTAGAATAGAAAGCTAATTCTTTATATTTGGTTAAATCATGTATATATGGAATCATGTATAAATAAGTTGAATATATATATATATATATATATATATATATATATATATATATATATATATATATATATATATATATATATATATATATATTACTTTTGAAACGAAAGGAGGTGGTATTCATGTTTGGTATTTAGGTTGATTATATATATTATATCCATTAAGAAAATTAATTCGTTAAAAAATAAAATGATGATTAAAAGATTATTTATAATTTAATTCGGGTTTATTTTATAAAATTGATGTAATTGGAGAAATTAATTTCATATTAATATAATTTATAATTAGTAGGTAACTTATAATTGTATTATTTTTACTTTTAATTAGATCGCATTTGAGGGAATTTAAAAGGTTATATTTGGAATATAAATTTTGGAGTATTAATAATTGATATAAGGCATTGATTAAAGGAATATTAAATAGATTATGAATTATCTTGGAATTATTTAGTTTGGATTATTTTTAATTTGAGGTGAATATATTTAGGTTGTGAATAACGTTTCGTATTTGATATCGTTGGCAATTGAGAGTAAGATTTTGTGGAGTGTGCTATAAATGGTTTGGAAGTATCAAGTATAGATTCCGTACTCCACTACTTTGATTATTGTTGTATTCTTTATATCTCATGATATCTTGTCTCTCGTTTCATTTTTTTTATAATTCTATTGACACTCTTAAATAGAAATTTGATATTTGATACTTTGGCTTTATTCAGTAATTTGAATTCATTTCCTTCTATTACAATTTGTATATATTCTATAATTTTTCAGCGTTACTCTTGTTAAATTTGATTTGTTCGTTTTGTTCTTGTTTCGAATTTCGTTATTATTTCACATAATTATTTCTTGTGAAATTCATATAATAGTTTCATTTTGGAGTTGATACATATGACTCGAATTTATACTATTTGAATTATGTTATCATGTCTAATTAGTATTTATTTTTGATAATTGTAGAGCGGTACATGTTGCTACCTTCTTTTGAGACATTGTGATTATAATTTGATTTTGTTCAACATGTACATATAGAACCCTTTTGTTGGTATTATGTCGCATGTGTTGTGACATGGTATTTTTGTTAGAATATACCGTAAGGTATACCTGAGCTATAACCACCTGTGGGGGTACCACAGGCATGTCGTCTTGGCACGAGATGCATGACACTTTCTGTGGCAGTGTGATTAGTCCACGGCGTCTCCATTTTGGGCTCTAGAGGAAGTGGGCCATTTAGTGTTTTTTGTGGGAGGCGTATGGGTTAACCCTAGTTTTCTATTTTGCGGATTTGTGATGTACTAAACACACCTATCCGATTTACATACATTTGGATTCGCGGTCCAATGTGTGATTTGCATGTGTGAAATTATTTTGACTTACATGTGTGACATTATTTTGACTTGCATGTGTGGCATTATTTTGACTTGCCTGTGTGACAATGTATATTTCTGAGCTCACTCAGTATAAAATAACACCAAACCATTTGATTCAGCCTATTATTTTATTGTATTAGTTTTGTTTGTTTCTATTCAGTTCAATTCATTGAGTTAGTTACTTCAGTTCGTTATTTCTTTATTCTTCTATTGGTTTCGTTAATTCTATTGATTCAGATATATTTCATTCAGATCTTTAGAGATTATATTTTCGTCCATATTTACACTTGAGGCTTTGTTCAGTATTTTATCTCAGTTGTTTTCGTATATCAATTGTATATCTTTTGTATATCTGTATCTGTCTTTGACCGGCATTGGCTCATGTCAGTATTTTTCTTCCGGCGAGTTTCTGTGGGTGATTCAGGGCTAGTGTGATGAGAGAGTTGTCTTTGACCATCTAGGTTGTTTCGAATTTTGCTTTTGGTTATTTTGACTCTATTTAGAGAATTGTATTTAGTACTTCATTGATGGATATCACTATTAATATTTTTAAGTTATTAGTGCTATGTTTACTTATTTTGAGGTTTGTTATGCTTTGACGCGTGACCTCCTTTCCTTTTAGGAAGGAGTGTTCTGTAGATGGTATCAAAGCTTAGGTTCTTTCTTGTAGAAAACCTATTTAGGTTTTACCTGTGAGTTGTGGGTGAATTACTGGGTAGACGTAGGAGTTTGATTCGTTTTTGTTCTCTGTTTAGTTGGTCCTCATTTTGACCAAGTGTTTTTAGCTCTTTGAATTGTATTGATTTGAGAAAGGCGAGATACTTTGTTAAGATTATTATTGTTATGCATTGGAGCAATGATATTAGTTAAGAATTGTGATTTAATCATTGAGGTGAATAAAGTTATACTTTGTACAGATAAGAAATGATCTTATACGAGATGCGATTATGATGTGAGTATTTGTATCGACGAGTATTTAATTTTGGAAAATTATCTATTAGAGTTGTTTTTTTTTGTGACAATTATTATGATCGTTGAATTGAGGATTTTGATTTGAGTTATGTTTTGATTTATGTTAAGCTTGTGGATAATTTAAGGCTTGTGTATTGATGGCATACTGTGATAAAATGAAAGTTATTAAGTATAAAGGATCTTTTGTAAATTTGTGTTGTAGAGATTCGAGGTAATTAGATTAATCTTTTGGAGTAAATGAATTTTGCGATTATTTCCTAGTAGAATATTGGAGTTATCTTATATAAAATTTTGAGTGATAGTATGAGGAGATCTTGGAATTTATTGGGTTAAGATTTGCATTAAGAGAATGATTGATTCATTGAATGATTAGATATACAATAAGTGATGAATCTTTAAGAGATTTTGAAAGCTATAGTTTGCTTATTCAGATAGCAGGGTATATGATTTGGAGTTTGATATGGTGATGAAGAGATCTTAGTAGTAATATATATTTTCGGTGTAATATTATTTGAGAACTAATTTGATTCTAGGTTATGATATTTTGAAACTCTTGAGGACTTGGTGAGAGTTGGTGATATAATTTAAGTTGTTTCGTTTATCTGATGCCCTTAGAGTTTTGCATGAATTTATGTAAAATTAAATAAAAATAATTTGTTAAATATTTGTCATGTGTGGAACATAAACATTTTACGAGTTAAAAATAATTTTAAATATTTTGGGTATTCGAATCGTATTTAGATTAAGAAATTTTTTTGTGATTTCGAATTATGTTCCGAAGAGTACGTACGTTTGCAAAAATGAAACTCAAAGATATTAACGGGAGGGCCGCACCAACAGTTGATCATGTGATTTAACGCGAAGAACCTTACCAAGGCTTGACACGATGGTGCATTTAATCTTTTTACAAGTTCATGGATAATTATTGTGGAACGATGGACTTACCGGACTTGACTGTTACAAATGGCGCTTACATCTTAATTAATGTTTATGAATAATTATGTAATTTAAATAAAAACTAAAATAAAACTTTATGTAACTTATTTAAATTCCGAGGACGAAATTATTTTTAAGGAGAGAAAAATGTAATAATCCGAGTTTTTGTTAATAATTAAATATTAATTTTATTCATTACAAAAAATGGGGATTCAGCAACAACCGATTTTCGTTGCTAAATGTGTTAAATTTCATTGCAAAAGAGTTTTGGCAACGACTTTATTTGTCGTCAAGGTCTTTTGTCACAAGAATGAGCGTTGCTAATTGTTCCATGAATGAAGCGTTGCTAATTGTTCAATAACGAACGTATTTTTTCGTTGTAAAAAATAATACATTTTGCAACGAAATTTGGCTTTCGTATAGAGACATCGATCCTTTAGCAACAAAATATATTGTTGCAGAATAATTAACATTTCGTTGCTAAAAAACCCATTTCGTTGCAAAAGCCTTGTAATTGGCAACGAAATGAACTTTTTTTTTTTGCAACGACCATGCATTTTCGTTGCAATTGACACCATTTTGCAACGACATTTTTCGTTGCAGTAAATTATGAAAATTGTTGCCTAAACTTGCTTTTGTTGCGGAATGTAAACTTTTTAGCAACGATTTTCGTTCCTGATTATATTATTTGACGACATTATGCTGAATCAGCAACGAAAATATTTGTTGGTTATTTTTCAATAGCAACGAAAGTCGTCGATTAGCAACAACATTATATGTGTCCATTTCTTTATATGTGTAACGAAAGTTGATATGATTTGCAACGATTAAAAATATTGCCTTTTATTTTAGTATTAGCAACAATATCCTCTCCATTGTTATTATGTTAATTTTTCGTTGCCAAATATTATAATTTTAATGCCATTAGCAACAAAAATTTGTTACTAAATGTATAAAAAATTATTTCTATTTTAAAACTTGTTCAATGCGTTGGTAACGAATTATATTGTTGCCAAATCAAAATTTGACATTCTTTTTGCGTACCTAACTGGCTCAATGTCCCCATAGCAAATAATGACAAAAATACAAAAAACTAAAATATTTTAACTTAATAAAATCATCCACTACATATTCATTCATTATTTTTCCAATTAACCATCTAAAGCTACAACAGTTCTTCAATCAAAGTATATATCTACATATATAGAGAGTACACTTCATAATTTCGTCCCTCGTCTTCCGTAAACGTAGTACCTAAAATTTGATACCGAAGATTGTAAGGTGTCGAGAAGCGCCTTCTTCGCACATTTAAAAATAATAGCAAGTCAGGAAAATGAAGCAAATAAGTCACCAGAAGTACTTAATGTCAAAATCAATACACAAAGACAATAGAGTTGTTACGTGGTACTAACGATTATTGCTAGATACAAACATATAGCTTCCAAAGCACACATACCAACTCTTGCTCCACGTCCAGGTAGGTAATTATCTTCATATCTCCAAAAAGCACCTAAAATTTCAATAAATATCTAAGCCATGCTGGACATAGCATTTCAACATTTACAACTACAAATTTCTTTACCTTCTGACGCAGCCTCTTCTAGTCGTATTATTTCAGATATTTCATCTGCAAAGATGTCGCCAAAAAACAAGGCACAAATAACTCGACCTCGCATCCATGCAACTATTCCCCCACCCACACTCAAAAAAATGGTATAAATATTCAGTGCCTCGCTAACATGTGTGTTCACATGAGTAATCGCAACAGAAGCACGGATGTTTATGCATGCACATATATTTTAGGCTTCAGCTCTGAAGACTGACACATTTTTATTTTGACTAAACCATCTAGTATTCTAGTTGATTTCTCATCAAAGAAACTGTTCTTATTATGATCACTACTCCTAGTCCTCTACCAATAGACTCAACTCTTATTCCTTGTGCTACTCAATGATTGATGCGAAAAAAGACTATTGTTTACACGAGCTAAAAGGTATTTTCCGTGAGTATACCTGGTCAATAATAGCAAGTACTCCAACACTGACAACTAGAATATATTTCTTGTCTATATGTTGAAGAACTTTGGCACCCTTGAGACGGTCCTTACTGATGGATTTAGGAACTAATGAATCACCAGCAAGGTGCAATATCCCAAATGAAATGTCAAGTATATTTGCTCCTTTATTGTAAAGATTGTTCGACTTTTCTCCACTCTAATTAATCAGTGAAGAACTCATAATTATCATAGTCAAAATGTAATGAAACCAATCATATAGTGAACCAACACATTAAAATGTAATAAATAAATTCTTAGGCTACTCAACTGCAGTCAGTCAGCTGCTCCTCCATTTTATCCCAGAAGTTAATGAATCTCGACTATAAAGAACAAAAAGAATGGGCAGATCAGTGCTATGTCTCATCAGTGCAAGTAGAGAAAATTTTTGTCACAGCCTGCCTATGCCAAACATTTTAGAAAAAGAGAAGTGAATTAGAACTTTGAACATGATAGAATTTAATCTCACCGCAGGAGCAGGCCCGGATGTTGAGGGCTTGAGGCACATTTCTCTTTATCAGAATCGAATCAATGAAGGATAAAAACTTAGAACTGAATACTACACAAATATTGCAGCAACCAAACAGAGTTATTGCTATACAATGTTGTGCAACTTCAAACGAAATCCCAAATCAAGTCGACCTAATGGAGCTGGTATTGGTTGAGGGACTCGAGACACTTTTTGCTATAGTTGAATCATCCTGAAGCAGAGATGACACATTTAATTTCCCAGGATTCTTAGCTGCTTTTGCTCTAAGAGCATACCGCCTATTTTGGAACAAATTCCACAACTCTTCCGACGACAAATAACTTGCAGTATCAAAGAAGACCTCTTCTTTTTCATCAAAGCTCAGCATGTCTTATGATGGTTCCAATACCAAAATTCCACATCAAATGATATTAGTCTATTTGATAAGTTTATGTTATAAGCAAATCAAACTTTATTAACAGAAAACAAAATAGGTTTACAGATTCTTAAACAAGCACTAAAAGCTATGAACCCGGGAGCCCCTAATCCCTCCCTAGAGTTGACATGTAAAATTATAAACAAGGGAACATTTATCCACTTTGGGCAGAACATTCATATGTTTGGACTGCGATAGTAATCTACTATAACAACCCTGTATATTGTATGTGGTTCTCCAGTTTAATGATTCTGCAATGATCCTATTTTATAGGGATTATTTCTGTATGTGATGCAAAACAATGAAGGCTGAGTGCGGGACTTGGATTTTACCTTCCAGATAAGAATACTGATATCATATTGGGAATTTCTAACCGCAAAAACTGGGGAGATGCTTGCACCCATTGCTATTTCACTATTGATTTGAATGAAGCCTGAGCATAGTAGGTTGTAGCAACCAGTTGCCTAATAAGCATATCTCTGCAAATTTTATAGAGGAACATACCATTAAAGTTTTTGAAAAGCTAGCTTTAAAGAAGTTCAAAAAAAATGTAAGTTGCCAGAATTGATTTTGGAGCAATACCGTTGACCACTGAAGCTAACTTCCAGGCAAGATTATGCACGTCTTGAATCCCGGTATTCATTCCTGCATAAATCATGTGGGTTTTGCTAAGTTGATCTATCTCCCTTCAGAAAGGAACATCACTTCAGTATCAACTGACACAAATACATGGAGGTCATAAATCAGGCTGTGAACCCACCATTGTGTCCTAGACCAAAACCTTTCATATGCGGAAAGTAATCCACACTTGGTGAGTTGAAGAACTGAAGTAAGAAATATTCTATATGGGAATTTGACAAACTGCGGCTTTGACAAACAATGGCTTGTTAAAAGAATAGTTAGGCATTATCTAATCTGACATGATATCTGACTGTACATGTTGCAGTCCCTAGCTACTTAATAATTTGTAATGTGAGAGAAAACAATAACATCTTAGATCACTCAACAAAGCCTTGATCGAATAGTTGATTAGCTAACAATGAATACCTCAATGTGAAGGGGAAAAGTGGCATGGGAGAACAACTTAATGATAGATTATGATTTTGTTTACCCTTTCCATGTAACTTATAGGCTAATTAATCCACAAAGCTTCAACATGAACATGTGAAACAAATTTTCATCACTTGAACCAAAAGAAATATTAGTGGCTGTAGTAAAGAATACGAAAACTACTTTTAGTGGCTGTAGTAAAGAATTTACATACCAAAACCACCAGCAGGAGGAAACCAGTGAGCAGCATCACCAGCGAGTATTATGCAGTTGTCATGTAACAGATATTTCTCGGAAACTTCAGCGTGCATCACCCATGGCTTAATGTCTACCACATGTATATCTTCCAGCTCTCGCCCAACCAATTTGAAGATTAAACTCTCACATATCTACAAGAAATTAAACCTTCAAAAGAACAACTACAGTGGAGATTATACCAATCCGTCAAAACATAGGATATAACAAATCCTTCGAAAATTTTACTTTTCAGTGAGACATAAATGAAGAGTATCAAATTTATGCAAAGTGTCATTTTTTTCTCAATCACTCAACCAAACTCTACCATTCATCTCAGCACTTGAGCAGTTTGAAACCTAGCATCTTACGCAAGAACTATTCAGCAAAGAAAATTACCTTCGAGCTGAAGTCTTCGAGCTTCTGCTGAGGCGGATAAAAAGGTATCTGCATGGTAGTAATCAACCATCATATTGTAGGTTTACTGTTCATCTTGTAACAGTATCATGCAACAAATTACCTGCAATACAAACTCCCCTTCCATCAAATCATGAGCAACAAGAACCCCTATAGCTTCAGTATTGAAAATAAAAAATAGCATGCCAGGTATCTTATTTATCAAGTACAGCCCAAGTTCTTTGCTCATAACTATAATGATAGTTTGCAGTCCCTTCCCTAGATAAATATAGGTCAACTATTCAATAATTTTCAATAAGATTTTTTTTTGGATTATATAGATGAGTATAATTTATCAAAAGTTTATTCTCAAAAAGTGATTTATGGAATATATATTAGGTACCTATAATCATTAATCCACCAGGTATGCTATGCACTTGGTTGTATTTGAGTCATGTAGCAATAGAATATACTATTGTTACTGTAGCAATAGTAGTTTTTCCTGTCAGGTATTGCTACAATAACAATAGTATATAGAACTTTGTTTAAACCATTAATTTTGTTCTTTTACTAATTAAAGTTTTAAGTCTATAGTTAGAAAAAGGCCATGGTTGTCTACTCAGGAGATATTTGCAAGCTCTGCCTAGCCTTTCTCGAAATGTACACAAATAAAAGAAACAAAAATTGGAAAACCAACTAAAATGCACATGTAGACTGGTGTTAAAACACAATTGGCTCCAATAATATAGTAAAAAGATGAGTATATGGACTCACCTGATTGAGCAAAGAAAATGCTCTTCGAACTGGGTAATGATATATAGCAGCCCAAGAGAAAGGGCGGGCCTATAAGATATATCAGCAAATTTGAACCTTTCGTGGGCCCAAATTGCATCAGTCAAGACCATCATTACACTACCCAAGACACTAAAACTTGTGTGCTAGCAAAAACTGACAACTGCACCTGCCCCAACTAGTAGAAATCGGTGAGCTGCCGAATCCAAGTCCAGAACGGTAAAGGTGCCAAAAGGCCATTTGACCAACACATAGAATAACACCCAAACAGATTTAGTGGAGGAGAAACACATGAATCAATAAGGAACAGTCTCAAACTAAAATGGTGCCATCAATGACTTAAAACATCCCAATCTGAATAAGTAGAAGATAAGCAAAACCAGAAACTCAGATCAAAAAAGGACCCAAATCATACCCACCGGGAACATATGACCAACAACCATCTGAACCCAGATTTCGGCGAGCAAGTTCAGAGGACAGAAAACGATCACCAGAATCATAGGACCCCATACCAAATCAATGCCCATTAAGCCCATACCCAGATTTCAGCGAGGACATAACTAGATCTGAAAAAACCAGATCCGAAGCAGATCCATCATTCAAAACCCCAAACCTAGCATGGAGTCGATGGAATCCGTAGCCAACAATCATCAGATCCAAGAAAATTAGAGCTGATGATGAGAAATACATCCCAATATTTCAAAACAAATGATATTTTAGATGAAATAAACTGAAATCAAGAGAAATCGACATGAGCACCCAAACTGATATCTGAAGAGGATGAGGCTTTTGAACTGCAAAAATCAGTATGTTAAGCCTCCATGATTGCCGAAATCAATCGTCACCAATATCCCATAATCATATATCCACCGACCAGATCAGATCTACCATCTCGAAGACCAAAATGAGCAATAGCTCCTCTAGTCACAGAACATATATAGAAAGATCCCATAGCCTTTAACACACAACTTTTCTAAAAGGCTGGTAAATTGATTTCGATCAAATCCAGCTAAGAGTTGGCGGTTGGCTACTAGCAGATAGTATAAGCTAATGAGATGTGATGGAGAATGAGAAAGTGGGTGGGCCGCAAGTCGATGGGAGATAGAATGGTATTGGGGTGGAGAAGTATTGTGAAAGTATCATTTTTGGTTGTGAAAATATCAAATTACCATCTCCTATCCTCTTGTTACACTTTTATGGGTAAAAAAGATATTTGACATAATAAATAATAAATAATAAATTTGACATAATAAATGTTAGAGTCTGTATTCTAGAGGCCAATTATTTGATATAATTACTTAATATTTTGATATTATATTTGATTGAGTAAATAAATAATTTTATTATGGTTTTATTTACTGCGTTATATAAATGTTAACATAATAAAATTCCTTAGAATAGTGATACAAATTATATAATTTCAAGTATGTGACTTGAACATGAGATTATATAATTACAATTAGTATCATTGTTCTTAAATGTCCCTAGTCGAGTATCATTATTGATGGGACAACAATGATGCATTGAGATTAATATGTGGATTCACTGATGACCAAATCTCATTGGTCGTAAATATATGAGATATTAAGTCAATGCATAGGTACGTGTTAGAGAACGATGTACTGGACAGACCCACCATGAGAATTCTATGTGAAGCATTATGCAAAGTGTCATTAGCGATTCTCATACTGACAATGATGTAATGATCCTCCGACCTGAAATCACTATATTACTACACGAGAATTTATGTACTTTGATATCATCAAAGGTCACCTTTAATAGGGTGGACTATAAAAGTGATTATTGGGTACATCATGAATCGTGTGAGGACTATGAGTGATCTAGATGGAATTTAACTCTCCTATGTATTAGGGATGATATCTATAGGCCTTTTGATTGAGTAGGACTATGAAATGCATGGTCATGCTCAAATAGTGATTTGTTTCATATAGTCTACTCATTGATCAAGAAAAACTCAGATTAAATTATGAAGAGTATGACACATTCTATGACTCGAGTTTAATCTAGGATATTAAGGTTAAAAGGATTAAATTACATTGAAACATTGGTCACGAAAAGGTTGCATCGAATCATCGATCTTATTATTACTTGGGTAGCATTGATGCATACAATAAATAATAAATTGGTTACAAATTTAGTAGCAAACTCAATTTTTTACTATTACATGAACACTATATTAAAAATTTAATGGCAAACTATAAATTGTCACTAATAAAGCTGTAAATGGTAACAGAAAAATTCGTATTCGTTTAACATCCGACCGTTAATATATTCGACGGATAACGAATATTCAGATTCGAATCCGTATCCGTAATTCACATCTGAATAATTTACATATATATAGTAAGAAAAATAATTTTTTTAAGTGTTATTCCTTATATAATAATTAATTTTCACTATTATACGAAAATTATTCTAAAAATATGTCATTTCACTTCTAAGAAGTAGGAAATAACACTTTATTATAATATTAATAACCTGAAATAAATTGATTTAAGTATATAGTTAATAACTTTTTATTATTATAAAGTTAAAATATTTAAATGTATCATTTAACAAGAAAATTATAAGAACAAAACTATAGCTATTAGTTTGTTACAAGTTTTTTACTTTCAAGACTTACTTGCGATACCGGGAGGCGGGAGCAATGGACAATATAATTTTGAGAAAAATAATTAAATATTCAATTTAAAATTTTGAATCTAATTATAGATTATAAATATTTATACACATTACAGTATTACTTCACACACATAAAATGAACATCTACTTATTAATGGAAATCTAAACATTAATAAGTACAACATTTATTTTGAAATTTAGGATTTCAAAATTGATGAAAGATTATTTGAATTGGAATTTAGAGTATTGATTATTGTATTTATTAAAAATAAATAAATTAACATTCATTCATTAATGAACTATACTTTAAAACTCAATATTTTTTTCTTATTCTAGTTATAGTTGTAAAATACATAAAAAAATATAGCACATGAATTTAATAAAATTTATCACATGAAGCATAAAACTCAATATTTTATTTTTTGTTAATAAAATTTTTGTTCTTATTCTAGTTATATATGGTAGTAAAATTTATCTAATACATAAAAATATAGCACAAGAAGCATGAAAAAAATTTAATAATGACTTATAAGTAAAAAAGTTGAAATTTAAGTTGTTGTCAAACATTAAATAATAACAAATGACTTATAATTTAGTTTGACCAACTTATAATGTGACAACCCCAAAATAGATCCATTCCATCCAACCCATTCTGAGTCGCCAAATACATGGTACAGAAAACAACTACAACTTTATTACAACAATTGTCGTGTAAAATACAACAACACATATATTTCATGAGTTTTGATATTAAAATATACCAACTGTGACTCACGGACACCAACTTGGATAACACGTCACCATGACACCTTACATAAAGTACGGTCAAAAAGCATTTTGAGAAATTAAAATATTTGGGAAGTGCTCGAGAAACCTTCGTGCATACGGGAGGCCATGCGTCACAGGTTATGATAGATATCATATGTCCTTTGAATTATCCTTGGTTGACCCAATATAACCCCAAAGAAAAATGAGAAGATTACTATCATATTCTTCCCAATGGTGAGTCTTCTCTTGACATATCATTATCTCCATTGCCTCTAATTGGGAATTAAACTTCAAACAAACACCCTTCCAACGTTGGGTTCGCCTCACCCTAGTTTATTCACCAAATATAACTACTAAATGATGACCACCGATTCTATTCCTGTTATCCCCCCACGACCCATTTACACTTTTATTACACGAAAGGAATTGTGAAAAAAAAGGGTGAGCACAACTAGTTCGATAAAGAATATCATGACTAAAGATAAATAAATTATCAATAGCCTTCAACAAAGAATAAATCGGAGATTTAGAACATATGGTAGATGATAAAACTTTTCAACCATAGTTGCGGTGAACGAAGCGATCCATTAGAAGAGTCAAATAGACCATAAAATCTATTATCTTCTCCATGTTAAAAGTCCATCAACAATGTTTTATCCCTGTAACATTAATCAACAATTCCTGTCCACAATCACGTGTATAACTCATAATCGTAATTGTAGTTCTAAATTCCTTTCCTCATCCAGGACAAAGTTAATTTTCATCACCTGAAACATCAAAGATCATGGTTATACCCAAATCACAGTTCATGTTTATAATCCTACTAATAAATTTATCTTTGCACTACGGGCCAAAGATACTCATCAACAAGTCATCTTTGCACTACAGGCCAAAGATATTCATCAACAAATCATCTTTGCACTACAGGCCAAAGATATTCATCAACAAGTTACAGGCCAAAGATATTCATCAACAAGTCATCTTTGCACTACATGCCAAAGATATTCAACAACAGGTCATCTTTGCATTACGAGTCAAAGATATTCATCAAAAATCATTCATCTTTGCACTACAGGCCAAAGATATTCAGTTATATCATCATTTAAGACTGAGGATGATGCAAAATATTTTAAAGAAAACGAATCCAGTGAAACAAAAGAATAAATATTAAGGATTCGTACTTTAGACAACCCAAGTTCAAAAATACTTCATAAATAACCAGAGTGGAGTAAAATTCAAGAATGAAGACCAAAACATAGATCCAGTCAAAGATAGGAATCATAATAGACAATCTTGGACACAGAGAAGAAAACTTAATTTTTATGTGAATAATGTCGTATTTGTGAATAGTGCCGTATATGTGAATAGTGCCGTATACGTGAATAGTAACTCCGACACCAAAAGATAGAAGTTTCACAAAAAAACATCATCATGCTTCGTGAATAGTACTCGTGAATAGTAACTCGTGAATAGTAACTCATGAATAGTAACTCGTGAATAGTAACTCATGAATAGTAACCCCGACATGAAAAAGTTCCAAATTTGATAAAAATTTCAAACCAATACTTCGACATAATGATATTGAAGAAATAATATCATTTATGAAGAAAATAATCTCCCTTACAATCCCTTGAAATTCCTTACTATCCCTTACTATCCATTACCTCAAAAGAGCGTTAAGATTTGGAATAATAATTTGAACGAACTTGCACTTGCAGTATAGCAATACTCAAGATATCAAAATACTCACAAGAATACACTTTCGATAATATAGAGAGAGAAATAGAGAGAAAACTTCAGGTTTCGGTGTGATTTTCAATTCTAACCCTAAGCACCCTATTTATAGGAAAATGCTTAGAACACCAAATCAGAAAATTTAATATAATATTAATATAATTATTATAATTTCCACGCCAACCTTCCTAGATCTGAATTCAGCAAGATAACACATTTATAACATGTGGAACACTCACCAAAAACGTTTTTCTTTAAAAAAATAATTAAAACTTCCAAAAATCAATTATTTCAGAACTTCGGAACTTCTATAATTCATAATAAATAGCCCTTTTATCAGAAAATTTGAATCACGACACTTTTTATAGGAAATTCCATTATCTACAACTTTTCAGAAGAAAGTTTTTCCAAATACCAAACATAAATTGACCGAAATTCACAAACGGGCGATTTTACAGGCTATAATCAAATTTCAGTCAAGAAATGGGGTCCACCGACACACAAAACATGTGTTAATCATTTAATACAATAAAAATACTCTTCCTCCTCATATACTCATATATCACACATTCATTGTAAAAATATCATCATTATTATATTATAATAATATAATAAAATATTATTTTATCAGAAAAGATAAAATATCAATTTTCAACAATTGTCACTTTAAAATTTTTCTCCATCTATATCCACATAAAATAAATATTTTTCTCATTATATAAATTAATAATTAATTATTCTCAAATAATATTACAGAATCACAATAATGACAACCAGTAGTTTCCTAAAGAAAGAGGGCTTTCGATAAGAATTTCTCCTTACTTTGGCGGCGCAATTAGGTGACCAAACCTCTCCTTAGAGCCGAACTTTTAGACATTGCCAATAATGTTATCTAATAATATTATTAGGATAATATGAATTATTGCTCCGATAATAGAAAATATTGTGTAGTGACAATTATTGAAACAACAATAATATAAAATATCAACGCAAAGAATTATTGAATCAATTAAATAAAATCTTTGAAGCGAAGAACTCACGTAACAATTATTGAGTAGTGTCTTCTTCACGTAAGAATCAATAATTGGTGCAATCTGCAAATGTCTTCTTGGGCAACAATGCCAGCGTATTCGTGTTTTAACCACGTGGTATTCCAACAAGATAATAGCTGTGAATAACTACGATGTTATTTGTAAACAACTTATACTTATCGTTTTCTTCATCCAATCGCTTTTCGTTATGGGGCCCAATAAAGGCTGCTAAATGTAAATGCGAATATTCTCCGACAGAAAGAATATTCCACGACCAAACGAATATTCCCCGACAACAATGAATATTTTATAATCACTTGCGTATTTTGAAAAAATTCATATATCACTCTTAACTTTAAACTTTTTATCAATTTAACCATTTACTGAATAGTAATTATAAGAAAAAATTGAATATTTTTATTTCATAAAATTCGGGGTCTTACAATTATAAGTTATTGCCAAACACCCTCTAATTCAAGATATAAAGAGAAATTAATATTTGATTATAAAAAAATTTACAAGTCAAGAAAAAGGAGAACTTAAAAAAGGGGAATTAAAAAAGAACTTGTACACGGGTTAAATGCAAATTCGATTTTTTTCCAAAAATTTGTCTCTCCACTAGCTTGAACTCATGACCTCAAATTTGAAACTTTAGTCATATGACCATTGGAGCACTATAGGTCAACTATTAATATATTGCAAGGATTAATCTTTATATCAAAACATTTCATTTCCCTCCAAAAAATTAAAATACTACACTGTTACTACAATTTTGCTACATTTCACAACTTTTTCCTAATTTTAATGAGGAGGTGGGTGGGTGATCTCAATTTCCACCATCAAGATCTTAGTGGCACAACAAATGAATCAGAAAAAATAAAACTTTCTATTTCGACATTAAAATCTTACTAAATCACTGTTCAAAGAATTAAATAATTTAAAATAATGTTAAATTTTAACAAATAATTTAATTCTAAAAAATAAACATGGTGGTTATGTTAGGTATATAGATAGGTATTTCTTTACTCCTTAGTTTTTCTCCTTTTCTTTTTATTTATTTATTTATATATTTTTATTTTTTGGTTTCTAGTTTTCAACTAGTATTTTGTTAGTGGTTACTTTTAGGAAGAAAATCGTGGTGTGGCCGCGTGGGTAATGGGGGGGGGGGACTGGACTGAATATAAATTATTTTCATTATAAAATGTAATGGGAGAAATGTTATAAAAAAAACTCTTGTTTTGTAATGATAGTCGTGTGTTTCATTTACACATCTTAAATTATTATAAATTAAAAAATAATAATACATTTCATAAAATAAACGAAGCTAAAGCCTTTAAAAGTATTTGTAAAAACAAGGGTATATATATGACTAGATCCATCTTATGCAATTATTGATATAATAGAACAACTAGATATAAATTCTCTTCATTATAGTTTATTTAAAGCAACTTAAACTTTATTTTTTAATAAATAAGCTTAATAACTGGTGCAAAATACAACTAAATTTATAAATAATTTATTAGATAAATTTTAAATATGACATATTTTAATGACAAAATTTATAATAATTTGATTAATTTTAAGTGATATCATTATAATATATCACTTTAATTGGAATAAGAATATGAAAAAAGGGACACCATATATGCATTTGGTTTGCGAATTTTAGAAGTTATTGTAAGTTTATGAAGTTGTGGTACTGGTTTTTAGTCACTATTATTGGGTTTAGTCTGCAGGTTATGCTGTTTTGGTTTCACTAGCTGGTTTCTTGTTATATTGTGGGGTTAAATGCAAAGTCAACCACTGAACTTTTTTGATATTTGGGTATTGAGCCCCTTTCTATTCAAAAATTTGGACTTTGAACCCCCAGACACCACATGTACGTTGACCTGCTGACGTGGCACACGTGGCGCCTACGTGGTATTTAATATTATAAATTGACACGTGTTCGTTGCTGGCGTGGCAGGTCTTTTGAATTTTTTCCAAAAAATGCTTCTACATAGATTTAAACCTGTGACCTATCATTTGAAACTTTGGTCCAAAAATGCATTTGACCGCTGGAGCAACACAAGTTATCTATTAATATTTTGCAAGGATTAATATTTATATCAAAACATGTGATTTCCCCCATATATTATTTTCTTCTCCTTCACTACATACCATTAATATAATCTCGGGAAGATATAATAATAATAATAATAATAATAACAATAATAATAATAAATAAAAATAATAAAAATAAAATAGGACTGTGGCTATTTACAATGTTACTATAAAAATAAAAGTTCATTGGTTTTCAATGTATACAAAATATTTACTTCATGCATACATAACATATGATCTATATATATATGGTTATACGTTTTATAATTTGTACAACAATTATGCATGAAATACAAATATATTATCTTATAATAATAACACACTAATTTGTCGTTTTATTCTGTGATATATAAGATCGTTAGTATGGAAAGACCTGTTTGACTTTTTTTTTTTCTCTTTTTTCCACAAGCACTAATTATTATATCAATTCTCTCTTTCTTTACACAATAAAAAAGCAGTAGATTTTCGGGAAACAACAATATTAGTTATTTCTTATTCTAAAATGTCCAATATTAAAAAACTAATTAATTAACTTGGCTATTAATTTACGTTATAATCTTCTATATATTGATCATGTATGATCATCGATATGTCATTTAATTATTTCATTACCAATTTCAATCAAAAAAGTGTTCGATCACCCATTAATTATTTGTTGCAAAAGAAGAAGATAATTGAAAAGAATAACTTATACTATATTTCAAGGCAAAATAAATAAATTAAAGAACAGGTAAGATAAATATCATAATTTTGGAAGTATTTGACATATATAAGCAGAAATTATTATTATTATTATTATTATTATTATTATTATTATTATTATTATTATTATTATTATTATTATTATTATTATTATTATTATATCTTCACGAGATTATATTAATGGTATGTAAATGAAGGAGAAGAAGGAATATATATGGGGAATCTCATGTTTTGATATAAATATTAATCCTCGCAAGATATTAACAGATAACTTCAGTGTTGCTCAAATGCAATAAATGACCAAAGTTCCAAATAATAGGTCAATTCTCCGAATACCGAATATGGTCTTACATAAACATGCTTATTGGGATTATCTTAATTTAAGGCAACATTTTAATAGTCGTTGCAAAAAGTTGTATAAAATATGCAACAAAAATAAAAATTGTTGCCAATGAATGTGGTCCATATTAGGCAACGAAATATAACAACAAAAAAACTTTCGTTGCCTACGATGAGGAGAAATCAAGTGGTTAAAAATTTTACAACGAATTTCTAACGAATTTTGTTTTCAAATTTTGCAACGACTTATGAATTTCGTGCAAAAAGTGAAAGCCTGACACAATCTGCAACGAATGACAAGTTTTGTTGCTAAACATACATGTTTAGCAACGACTTATAAAGTCGTTGCCTGAAAAATCGTTGCTAAAGCCCCATTTTTAGCAACAAAAAAACTTTCGTTGCCCACGATGACGGGAAATCAAGTGGCCAAAAATTTTGCAACGAACTTTTTTCCCACCAATGAATTAGTAACGAAATTTTACAACGACTTATGAATTTCGTTGCAAAAAGTGAAAGTCTGACACAATTTGCAACGAAGGACAAATTTCGTTGCTAAACATATACTTTTAGCAATGACTTATAAAGGCGTTGCCCAAAAAATCGTTGCAAAAGGCCTATTTTTTTGTAGTGATTTTTCCTAAAATTATCCGGAGCATGAAGCTACTTGGGAGATGATAGAATTTATTCGAGCGGAGTATCCGCATCTCTTTAAAAATTAGGTACGTTCTTTTCTTTTGATTTAGGGGAGGAAATCCTTTTTAAGGAGTATGTAATGTAATACCCAGAGAAAAAATAATGAAAATAATAAATAACATATAAATTTATTTATTAATTTTTAATATTTTAATTGGACTTTACATTTTATTTGGGTCAAAGTGGTCATTTAATTTATGTGGGCTAATAAGTAGTAATAAGTGATGAATAAATTAAATTAATAAAATTTGGGCCTTAATATTAATTGAACCCAATTAGAAGTTTATTAGAACAAGAACTCATTATTAATAAGTACTAGACCTAATTTTCATACATATGAATAAAGTAACTGAAATAAAAGAGATAGCAGTCGTTGATACAGAAAAATAAAAAGAGGAAGAGATCTAGGCGATAGTGGTAGAGAGCAGAAAACAAAAGGGTAGACTCTCTCTATTAAGGTAATGTCAGTATGTGATCTCATTGCTTTCTTTTTCTCTGATAAACGAATTATGATGAATGAATTATTTTAATATTGATATCTATCACATCTGATGGAGATGGTCATTTACTGAATAAAATATGTAATAAATTGATTTTGTTGGTGTACTTGCGTGAGTAGTGTTTTGGTTGAATAACCCATGTAATATGTACAACAATTATGGTGACCAAGTAAGTTTTTGGAGTGCAGGATCACATGTTCCTATGTTATCTTAGGATAGAAAGCTAATTCTTTATATTTGGTCAAATCATGTATATATGGAATCATGTATAAAATAAGTTGAATATATATATATATATATATATATATATATATATATATATATATATATATATATTACTTTTGAAGCGGAAGGAGGTGGTATTCATGTTTGGTATTTAGGTTGATTATATATATTATATCCATTAAGAAAATTAATTAGTTTAAAAATGAAATGTTGATTAAAAGATTATTTATAATTTAATTAGGGGTTTATTTTGTAAAATTGATGTAATTGGAGAAATTAATTTCATATTGATATAATTTATAATTAGTAGGTAACTTATAATTGTGTTATTATTACTTTTAATTAGATCGGACGGAGGGAATTTAAAGAATTATATTTGGAATATAAATTTTTGAGTATTAATAATTGATATAAGGCGATGATTAAAGGCATATTAAATAGATTATGAATTATCTTGGAATTATTAATTTGGATTATTTTAAATTTGAGGTAAATATATTTAGGTTGTGAATAACGTTTCGTATTTGATATCGTTGGCAATTGAGAGTAAGATTTTATGGAGTGTGCTATAAATGGTTTGGAAGTATCAGGTACGGATTCCATACTCCATTCCTTTGATTATTATTGTATTCTTTATATCTCGTGATATCTTGTCTCTCGTTTCATTTTTTTAAAATTCTATTGACACTCTTAAATAGAAATTTGATCTTTGATACTTTGGCTTTATTCAGTAATTTGAATTCCTTTCTTTCTATTATAATTTGTACATATTCTATAATTTTTCAGCGTTACTCTTGTTAAATTTGATTTGTTCGTTTTGTTATTATTTCGAATTTCGTTATTATTTCACATAATTATTTCTTGTGAAATTCATATAATAGTTTTATTTTGGAGTTGATACATATGACTCGAATTTGAACTATTTGAATTAGGTTATCATGTCTAATTAGTATTTATTTTTGATAATTGTAGAGCGGTACATGTTGCTACCTTCTTTTTGAGACATTGTGATTATAATTTGATTTTGTTCAACATGTACATATAGAACCCTTTTGTTGGTATTATGTGGCATATGTTGTGACATGGTATTTTTGTTAGAATATACCGTAGGTTATACCTGAGCTATAACCACCTGTGGGGGTACCACATGCATGTTGTCTTGGCACGAGAGGCATGACACTTTCCGTGGCAGTGTGATTAGTCCACGACGTCTCTGTTTTGGGCTTCGGAGGAAGTGGGCCATTTGGTGTTTTGTTGTGGGAGGCGTATGAGTTAACCCTAGTTTTCTGTTTTGTGGATTTGTGATATTGTGCCAAACACACCTATCCGATTTACATACATTTGGATTGCGGTCCAATGTGTGATTTGCCTTTGTGACATTATTTTGACTTACATGTGTGACATTATTTTGACTTGCATGTGTGGCATTATTTTGACTTGCCTGTGTGGCAATATATATTTTTGAGCTCACTCGGTATGAAATAACACCCAACCATTTGATTCAGCCTATTATTTCATTGTATTAGTTTTGTTTGTTTTTGTTCAATTCAATTCATTGAGTTAGTTACTTCAGTTCGTTATTTCTTTATTCTTCTATTAGTTTCGTCAATTCTGTTTATTTAGATATATTTCATTCAGATCTTTAGAGATTATATTTTCGTCCATATTTACACTTGAAGCTTTGTTCAGTATTTTATCTCAGTTATTTTGTATATCAGTTGTATATCGTTTGTGTATATATATATATATATATATATATATATATATATATATATCTGTACTGGGTAATTAGCTCATGCTGTGTTTTTCTTTCGGCAGGTTTGTAGGGGTGATTCAGGGCTAGTGTGATGAAAGAGTTGTCTTTGACCATCTAGGTTGTTTCAAATTTTGCTTTTGGTTATTTTGACTCTATTTGGAGAATTGTATTTAGTACTTCATTGATGGATATCACTATTAATATTTTGAAGTTATTAGTGTTATGTTTACTTATTTTGAGGTTTGTTATGCTTTGCACGTGACCTCCCTTTCCTTTTCGGGAAGGGGTTGTTACAGGTTTGGTAACCTAATTGCGCGCCAATAAGAAAAAATCCTTATCGAAAATCCCCCTCTTTCTTGGGAATGATCTGGTTATTAAATATTGTGAGTTATAATATTAATGATGAATAAGTTCGTATTGATTAAAGATAAAATTGATATTTCCATTGTGTGGGGATTATTAGTGTTAGTAGAAATCGACATCTATTCCGATAATAATTGATGTCTGGAGGTTATATTGACCAATCGGGTAATTAAACGGATAAATGAGTAATTAATTGCTATTAATTCACATGCATATAACTATTTGTTCACATGTGTATTCTATTGATTCACATGCATGTAATATTAGGGGAGGTGGTGCAAGATTGATAATACTTGTATGACTAAATTTAAAATGGAGGTATAGATGAAGGTACTATACTGTAATTATTTTTTTCACATGTATAGAACTATTGATTCACATGAATGTACTATTGATTCACATGATGTACTATTAGGGGAGGTGGTGCAAATTTGATAATACTTGCAGGACTAAATTAAAAATGAAAGAAAAGATGAAGGTATTATACTGTAATATTTCGAGCCCCAAAATGTGCAATTATCGAAACTATGTTTTCCTATAAGTAGAGGCTCATTCTTCTTTCATCCTCACTAATTCACTAAGACTCAAAAGAGAAATTATAGAGAGAGAAGCTATAGAGAGAAAGAAGAAGAGAAGTCTGCTACTTCACTATTCCAGTATCTAGTCTTCTTCTGAGGTAAGAGATATTTTTTTTTCAGTATTCATTAGAAATAATATTTTCTTCCATACTCTGTAGTATGTGAGTAATATTATTTCGTCTCGTATTCCTGATTATACCCTCATTTTGTTAAAGTGTTGATTCTATACTCCGTGAAATTAGTAGAATATCCTTGAAATTTGCGCTTCATCTAGTATCATTTCACAAGGATATTTTCTGTACATTCTTGTTAAATTTTAAGCTTTTCATGCCGGAGTACTATCCATGAGTAGTATTCATTTTTACGATACTATTCACAAAATACTATTCACGGGGTACTATTCACAAAGTACTATTCACGAGTACTATTCACGGGGTACTATTCCCGAAGTACTATTTATGGGGTAGTATTCACTCGGGTACTATTCACCCAGAAAATTATTCATGACAAAAATTGCTTTCTTTGCTGTCCAAATCATTTTTGATACAATATTATTCTTGAATTTTACTCTACAAAGCAGTATCATGTTGACAATTTGGACATTATTCAATTCTGGATAAACTAAGTTATAAATCTTTAAAAATTTATCCTTTGCTTTCTTTTAATTGAATTCTTATATCATTGTCATCATCCTCATGCTTATATTGTTATAAAAGTCATATATGGCTTACGTGCATATATGTACTATTGATTGATATGATTATGACCAGGGATTATTCAGTATAATCATGACTGTAATGTTACAAATGATGTGGTAAAAGTCCTCATTGGCCTGTAGTGCATTGATGGACAGTTGTTGATATGCTCATGACCATTGATGATTACATGAATATCATTGGCCCATAGTGCAGGGATGATTCGATGATGTGGTTTATTTATTAAGCTGAGTCTCAGCGATAAAGTTGATGAAAACTTTTTAAATCATAGAAGATAGTAGATATCATGCTCTACTTGACTCTTCTAATGGATTGCTTGTTCCGCTGCAGTTAAACTTGATGTTTATTGTATTTTATCAGTTTAACACTGTTGAAGGCTAACGATAATTTATTCTGCATTATCTTAGTCATAATATTTCTTACTGGGCTAGTTGAGCTCACCCTTTTGCTTTCATTGTTCTCTTCAGGAAATGAGAACGTAGCCGGGACTAGTCGGGGAACATAGTGACAATCCGAGATGGTGGCTATAGTAGTCCTCACTATTTTATGAAATAGTGTAATAATAAATGTAATGAGGACTTCATTTGAGTTTGAATACTGTCTATGAGACAATATTCATGTAAAAACTTTAAGCTACGCTGTTGTCGTATTGTATAAAAGAAATTTATATTTGATTTATGTACCATGTATTCGGCGACTCAGAATGGGTGATGTATACTTATTTTGGGGGCGTCACAGTTGGTATCAAAGCTTAGGGATATGATCCATGACTGAGATATGAGACTAGAATTAGGAGGGGAGAGACGGGAAATTCCTTCGCTAGTATAACCTACTGATAAGTGGATTTTATATCCACGAATCGGTTCTTAATCCAAGCTTAATCGGTGTTAATTTCTCGCGTGGTGTGGCATTTGAGCATAAAAGGAGTGCATTTGTGGTAACCATGTGGCAAGAAAAGAAAGAAAGCAGTTAGTTGAGAGAAAGCCTACCCCATGGCAAGGTGCATGTTTTGCCTTGTCAGACGTAAAGTGAGAGGGTCTTCAATCGATGGTGACGAAGAGCTTATCTTGTAGGTAGGCATTTCTATCTAAAATACCCGGCAAGGTAGAAGGTGGTGGTCTGAGTTCTGACTCTCCTAGCTTGGTTCAAACTCTACTGGGACTTGGATTTGTGGACTTGGATAGCGTTTGGACTCTAATTGACATGGGACTTCGACCAAAACTCGTGTGTTGGATATATATTGAGCAACAAACAACAAAATCATCTTCATGCAAAGCAATTAACGAAGATTGAGAACAAAATTTCATATTCAGTAACGGAGTAAAGATTTTGAAGAACGTTCATATCGATTGCGGATTAAGGCTAAAGTGTAGGGTGTTCTGCGTTATTCTTCTTCTTTAGTTTTATATCTGTAATTGAAAGGATGATATCTTTAATTTATTCAGTTATTATTTCGTTTATGATGAACTAAATACTTTTTAGGCTTAAGACGGATCTTTAAGTGGAACGATGATTATGTAATCTTTGATTTCAGTTTAATAAGTTATTATCTGGTTTATCTATATTAATTTGAGCTTGAATTTATGAATTGTCTGGTCAACGATTCTTTGTGGACTTGTATGAACTCGAGAGATGAAATACGAGGCTAGACTTAGTTAATATAGCATGTGTTCTTAATTTATGTGAATGAACAGGATCTTGATGAATGTTAAGGTAGAGATATGCTTGACATCGCATGTAATCGGATAAACAACTTGAACTTAAACCTTCTTTAATTGTAATTCACATAGAGATATAGTGAGTTAGTTGATTAAGGTGTTTAACTTAATTCTATCTTAATTATGGATTTGGGTTAATACGGTATTAGTACATCGAGAGGTGGCTAGTGCTACAACAGTGTTCTTGATTAATAAACTGGGATAATGAGTTAAACTGGAATAGAGGTGCAATAATCTGAGTGATGCTTAGAGTGAAGTCGAAAGCCTAATTCTCCATTATTTGTTTGAAAATTCAGTTTTTAGCGTTTATTGATTGTGTGGTGATTTTAATATTTTTAATACTTTTGGTTACAAACTGGAATTTGATTAGTTTAATAAAATTAGGATTAATAGAAAATTGGTAATTGTGAGAGTTAATTTCTTATTATAGTCTCTGAGGGAACGATACTCTACTTACTATTATATTACTTGTTAACCACGTATACTTGTGTGTTATGCGTAATTAGATTTTACCCAACAAGTTTTTGGTGCCGTTGTCGGGGATTTTAGTATATATTTTAATATTTTGCAATATCAGTTTAATTAGTCCAGTTTTACTTAAACATTTTTATTTTTGTTTTGTTCGTCTTATTTCAGGTTTTTGAAGTTGGTTTATGCAAACTCGGTCCAAAAATCCAGACTTGCTTCCTTTTGAGGACGACATTGAGAGACGCTTTCAAAGGCTAAGTAAGTGGATTAAGGAAACAAGGGACGACTTCAAAAATTCTAAAAAAGAATAAGCAATGGCTGCCGAAGACCATAAAGCATTGAGGAATTTTGCTACACTCAAGGAGACTGAGCTACAATCAAGTATCACCAGGCCTGCTATAGCAACGAATACATTCGAGATTGAGCCTGGGACTATTCAGATGATCCAAAACTCGGTTCAGTTTGGGGGACTTGCAAATGATGATCCGAGCGAGCATTTGATCAGCTTTCTGGAAATATGCGACACGTTCAAGTATAATGGGGTGTCGGATAAAGCAGTTAGACTTCAATTCGCTTGTTCCCATTCACTCTGCGGGACAAGCCGAATAGTTGGTTACACTTTCTACCATCGGGTTCAATAACAACATGGGATGACCTGGCTCAGAAGTTTCTAGCTAAATTTTTCCCGCCAGCGAAGACTGCAAAGATGAGAAAAGAGATTACGCTGTTTGATCAGCAACATGGGGAGTCATTGTACGAGGCATGGGAGAGATACAAAAAATTGCTCAGAAAATGTCCACATCACGAATTGCCTAAGTGGTTGCAGATGAACACTTTTTAAAACGGACTACATGGGAATCTCAGGACCAGCATTGACGTAGCGTCGGGGAGAGCTGTTATGGCAAAGAATTATGAGGAGGCATATCAGTTGATAGAGATAATGGCAGCTAACAAATATTAGTGGCCCACAGCAAGAATGACACAACCTACGGTAGCTGGAGTGTTAGAATTAGATGGAGTGACGACAATAACAACACAGATTTTAGCACTCTCTAAGAAGTTTGACGGTTGGTCAGGGGTACAGACACAACAAGTTGTAGTTATTTGTGAATTGTGCATGGGTGAACACCTTACGGATCAATGTGCAATCAACCCAGAGTCAGTACAATTTGTGGGAAGCTACAACAGAATTCTACAGAATACATACCAGAATACATATAATCAAGGGAATAGGAATCATCCGAATTTGTCGTGGAACAATAATCAGAATCAACAATTTCCACGACCATCGTATCCCCCAAGTTTTCAGAATCAACAACCAGCTCAACATCAAGAGAGGAAATCAGATTTAGAGGAGCTGTTATCGAAGTATATAACGAGCAACGAGGTAGCCATGAAAAATCAATCAATGGAAATGAAATCACAAGAAATAACCATCAAGAATTTAGAAAATCAGATGGGACAAATAGCTTTTGCATTAAACAACAGGCCTCAAGGAACGTTGCCGAGCGATACGAAAAAGAATCCAAAGGGAAATCACGAGCAGTGTAATGCTATTACGCTTAGGAGCGGTAAGGAGTTGACTTCTAAATTGGATAAGAAAGCCAGTACAAGAGATGCATGTGAGGATGAAGAAAGGAAATTGAAAAGAAATATATAGAGAAAGTGGTGGAAAAAGAAGATAAACAAATTAAAGTTACACCACCTGCACCCTTTCCTCAAAGGCCAGAAAGTGACAAGTTAATGAACCAGTTTTCGAAGTTTATGGATATATTCAAACAATTACACATTAATATTCCATTTACCGAAGCACTTGAGCAGATGTCATGTTACATTATGTTCACGAAATACATACTGTCGAAGAAACGCAAGCTCAACGACTTCGAAATAGTGGCGTTGATCGAGGAATGCGGTGCAATACTACAGAAAAAGCTTCCTCCTAAATTGAAAGATCCGGGAAGTTTTACAATTCCTTGTGCAATTGGCAATCAAGATGTAGGGAGAGCTCTATGTGATCTAGGAACGAGTATAAATCTTATGCCATTGTCTATTTATCGAAAGCTGGGGGTTAAAGGAAGCAAAACCTACCAATATTAGTCTACAGCTCGCCGATAGATCAGTAACATACCCATTAGGAATAGTTGAAGACGTATTGGTCAAAGTTGATTCATTGATCTTTCCAGATGATTTTGTGGTCCTCGACTTTGAGGAAGATAAGAACATCCCTATCATTTTGGGACGACCATTCCTGGCAACTGGACTAACACTAATTGACGTGCCTAATGGAGAACTGATTATGAAAGTGTTTGATCAAGTAGTAAAGGTATAGGTGTTCAAGGAAATCCCAATCCCAACTGACAAGGAAGAGTGCAAGTTGCTCGAGAAATCTACACGTGTCAAGTTCAGGGATTGCAAAGAGGATAGTGGTCTTAAGGCGTTAATTGAGGATAGAAATTCAAATTTATCATCTAACATTCAAGTGAACGGACAAGCAATACAACAGTGTTGGTGTTATGCGATAAATTAACATCATGTCGCGGATAGCCCAACCGATCCAGGATGAAACAGGGAGTATTCAGGCTGAAAGACTTAAAATCAAGCGCTAATTGGGAGGCAACCTAATCGTCTTTTTTATTTTTCACATTTTTTTAGTCATGCTAGTTAGATTAGAGTTTAGATTAAGTAGGATATAATAAGTTCATTAAGTAAATATTATATTGTATTATTCTTGATAATCTATCAACCATGCTTCAAATGATCAAAATTTACTTACATTCATGTTTCATGGTCTAGCAGGATCCTAAAATGTTTATGGTCTGAGGATGAAGGGAAGAATTAAACAAAGCAAGCCAGTTAAAAGAAACCACCCCCGCCGTGGTGGGCCCTCACAAGCCTAACACTCGTCGGGGCGGGGGTCTCTCCAGTTCGAAGTCATGGAGCATGCCCGTCGGGGCGGGCCTTTTAAGCTTAATACCCCCCGCCGAGATGGGGGTCCTGGAATCCAACCGACTTTTCGGCAGTTACATATGCATAACCCCACCTCTCCTTCTTATTCATCCATTACAACTCCAACTCCCATCCATTATACCCTCTCAACCCACGATTTCAGTAACCGTAACTCCATCCCCCTCCTCCATTATCACACACCCACTACTTCATTACTCCAACCCTCAAGCCTCTCCATTACCTCCATCCACTTCTATAAATTCACTCCTTTATACCCCTTATTGACTACATACTCTAAACTCCACCTGCTATAGCTACGAATTAGGGCTTTCATTGAGGTACGTGTATATCAATTAAGAAAGAGTGTCCTGTTTTCTAATTCTTCCATTCCTAGTACCATAGTAAAAGCAACTGTGCACACCACGTGTTCGGTAGATTGTGTGAATAAAATTTAGGGAGAGAATATTGTTGTTAAGGCCTTCGGAATTCAATGGCATCAAAACCCATATCAAAGAGGCAACGGGGAGAGAGTTCCACAACAACACTGTAATAACCCAATATTTTTTATATAAATAAATAAGAAATTTTGCAAATAATTTTTTTTTATATAAAGGTGGGATTATGTGCCAGGTAATGTGTATGTATATATGTGATAAATAAAATTTATTTATTACATGAATAATTTCAAATAATTTATTTTAGAATTATTGATCATTATAAAGTATATTCTTATAATAATTAATTTTATAGTAGAAATGTTTTTATTATTTAATTTCCATGAAAATATGATTTTTTATTATTTAAATAATATATGAACCGATTATAGGAATTATTATAATTACTATTTTATTATATGAATTTTAGTTCAGATTATTAAGTTAATTATTTTAACTTAATTAATAATGTTATATATGAAATATATATTAGATATGGAATCAAACCCTAATTTTGAATTTTGAGCTATGAATGAGAATAATAATATTATATTAAATATAATATTATTTTTCGATATTATAAATATATAATATATGTGTATTGATAATAATTGGTCAATTATGGTGTATAATGTCATAACCCTAATATTAATTTATTAAACCCTATTTTGAAACTCAAATGAGAGATTCAAGAATTTGTAGTAATTGTGTTATATGAATTAAGTTGCATATTATAGGATTTTGTTAATTAGGGAAAACCCTAATTAATATTTGGAAAACCCTAATGAAAATTAGAAGTCTTAATTTACTAATTAGGAACCCTAATTGCTAAAATTAGAAACCGTGATTATTATTTTAGTAAATTGAATTGTTAATTTGGGAACCCTAATAATATTAAGGAACCCTAATTATTTAAAACCTAAATTTACTATTAAAAACCCTAATTTTAATTAGTGTGTTTTAGTTAAAATTTTATTAAACTTTAAACTTAATTTTTCAAACCCTAGAAATTATTTGGGAAATCTTAAGATTTAAAATCTAGTGATTAAACCCTAGATTCAAGTACCATGGACAAGAATACCATTAAAATTAAAATGCAATTGACCAAAGTACCCTTTTTGTCCCATTCTTGAAATAATTGCTAGCAAATCTTGCCAAATCTTAGCAAGTCATCAACCTAGTCTAGCTAGGAGCTAATAAACTCCAGCACATCAGCCATTAATCATCCACATGCATTGTATACAAGTTTTTATAAGGATCAAGAGAGAGAAAGTGCATTATTTCCCCCCATTTGTTCACTTATACTCAAACATGACTCTCTCTCTCTCTCTAAAACCTCCGAAATTTAGTAGTGTATCAGTCTCTAATTCAATCCCCACGACTTCCATTAACAAATCAGTAGCAAAGAATCAAAAGTTTGTTCATAGAAAGTAAAAACCCTAAACGAAATCTGAACTTTGATCCTATGTTTGATGTTAGTTTTTTTTGTGTTAAATATGTTGTATGAAGTGTTAATCAATGATCTGGGTTGCTAGATGTTAGATCTATAACATCTAGAGGCTCGAACTTGATGATTTTCCAAATCTGGAAATTTTTGATATTGAGGGTCTGATAATGAATGTCAGGTCCCATAGATATTAGTAGGTTATGTGTTTTTGTTGTTTAAAGGTTTGAATATATAGTATGCTATGAGATCTTGGATCTGGAACTTGAATAAAAGTCCGAACATGAACATGTTGAAAGTTATGGCTGGTCAAACATAGTTGCCCGACCATGACTTTCCTTTTCTGGGTAACCCAGAATTCCCCAGGTTGCTCTAACAGCTTGTTTGTAGCCTCAGATCTTTCAGGTGTGTTGTGTTATGTGTTTTTTGTTGAAACCATCTTATAGTATGGTAGTTATACTACAGATTAAAGTGTTTAGTTCACTTATATTGCAAATAGATTGGATTTGGATGATGGTCAAACCAAGTCGGAAGTTCATGGATTGCGTTTTCTGGGTAACCCAGATAACTCAAGTTCGTGGTTTCTGACATGGTTTAACCGGGCATCATCTGGCGATTATGATGTTGTTATGGTGAGTTTAAGTACTGGATCTCTTCCTTTTCATTCTGTCTAAACACTGCAACTTCTAGATCAAGAAAGCACTACATGAACAGAAAGTTGTGAATTATCAAAATAGGCCATCCAGTCATATTTTCTGTTTCTAGAATTTCCAGAAACCGATTGAACATTCGTTCTGACATGGGTTGATCAGGGAATATCTATCGATTGTATTGTTGTTAAGTTAGTTTGATGTAATAGATTTGTTCAGTTACATGTGGGCTACACACTGGACCCATTAGATCACTAAAACATTTCACCGATCACAGGTTGTAGAAGCCCAAATATAGCTTTGTCGAATCGTTTCTTCATTTAGGTAACCCGAGAAAATGAAGAACAACAACAACTTGACTTTTGTTCAAGGCCTTAGATCTTGCTCTTTGTTTATGTTTAGACTTGACTAGTGTTCAATACATTTTCTCTGTTAGTTCCTCTTCATAGCCCGACGTCTAGACCACCCATAACATGAACATATTTCATAATATAAGGCCATGAAAAGCGTTAACCGACCATGACCAAATTTTCTGGGCAGCCCAAAAATATGATGAACACGTCTGACAGTGATTTCAAAGCTTCATATCTGGCTCATGTGTTATGATTTGACCCAGTTATTGATTACACTTGTAGTATTACATCAATACTACAAGATCAAAGTTATAGCTACCCCAGAAACACTTTACACAATGAATTAATCATGGTCAAAGTTGGTACCTAGAAACTGTCTATGAAGGCTCAAGAACACATTAGACTACACTTTCTGTCGCTAAAGGCTATAACGACAAACTTTGTAATTTTAATTAATTTAATTTCTAAAATTCATTTAAAAATAGTAAATAAATTATGAAAATTCCAAAAATAGTTTTAAAAATTATTTTAAGTTATAAAAATTAACTTTTTATAATTTGACATATTTTCCATAAATAATAGTATATATTTAAATAATATTGATATTTAAATTATGTAATAAATGTATTAAATAAATTAATTAAAAATGATTTTATGATATTTAAAATCATTTTAAATGATAATAAGATATTTAATAATATTTTAAGTTATAAAACATAACTTTTAATATTTTAAGATAAGTTTCATTAATTATTTAATATTAATGATATTAGATTTATTGAGTAATTATATTAAATAAATTAATTAAAAATGATTTAAATACTATAAAAATCATTTTAAATGTGAATAAATAGTTTAAAAATATTTTAAGTTATAAAATATAACTTTTGATATTTAAAGGTAAATTTCATTAATAATTTAATATTAATGATATTAATTTTATTTAATAATTATATTAAATAAATAGTTTTAAAATGGTTTTATTAATTTAAAAATAATTTAAAAAGGAAATAAATGAATTAAATATATTTTAAGTTATAATAAATGACGTTTAATATTTTGATAAATAATAAATTAATATTCTAATATTAATAGTAATTATTTAAAAATGATTTAAATATTTTAAAAATCATTTAAGGGTAATATTAATGTTTTAATAAATAACTTTAACATTTTTAGCGATAGTTTCATTAATAATTTAATATTAATTAAATATTAATGATAATAGAATTATTTAGTATTTAAATCGTTTAATAATGATTCTAGTGTTTGAAAAATCATAATAAATTATAATAATTATTTAAAAACTATTATAAGGCTATGAAAAATATTTTGACTGATATTTAAAATATCTAAACGAATATTAAACTACATGATAGAGTCTTAGACTCGATAATACCCGATAAAGCCGTCGGTATACCGAAATATTTCAGAAATTGATTTGGACTTAGATAATTTTATTAAGATACGTATTTGTTTGTGATGCAATGATTGTTAAACATATGTGACAATGTGATTAGGTTATGTGCTGACTACAATTAGCAGTACTATGTGATATGATATATTATTCTAATCGAACGAATGATCTTATTAATGATAGGTTTTAGTATAAAAGATAAAACTAAGTTGCGTGATAGTAAGCAGTAGCTCAGGCAAGTATCCTAACTTTGCATTTACTTTATGCAATAGACATGAGTAAGAAAGTTTCAAAATTATATTATTATTGTGCTTGATTATTAACTCTATTATTATCGATTATGTATCCAATCTTTGTGTTCATACAAGTTCTTAAATTATCCGATCATTGTTTATCAACACAGTATTACTGTATAATTTAGATATTTATTATGTTCATTATTTCCTATATAGGGTTAGACAAGTGTCCTCACTTGGATAATCATTGTATTTAATCACATGTTGATACATACTTATTGGTTTCCAGTATGTATACGTTGACTTAAAAAGCCGTCTAAGATATTTGATTCAGCTAGACATAAACTTAAAAATATTGTTGAACATGATAGAACTTTATTGTATCCAACCAGATTGTTTTGGTTCGGATTCCCGACTAAGTATGAACATCCCGAACATGGGAAAACTTTGTGCACCTAAGGTGGATAAGATGAACGATGATATCGTTCTTGCATGCAGTATTGATCAATACAGGGCACATTGGGATGATCACCCTCACGCCCGTAAGGTAAGAAGGTTTACGGATGAAGTTCTACTAAACCTTAGCGAAAATTAAAAACAAAGTTCATAGTCTGTGGACTGCTCTTCATTTATAGTCAGTACGTAGTTTCAAAAATTTGATATAGAATTGATATGTTGTTATTATTGGTTCAGCTTACTTCACAACTGTTGATTCATTGTAGAAGTGTTATTCAAAGAAAATATTTAATCCTTTCAGCTTATATTTATTGTTGTTATTACTTGATAGGAAATCAAATGCTCATTCTTGCTTTAAATTTAAATGTTTTCAGCTAAGCGTGATCAACCGAAATGTTCAGGCCAGAATAAGGAAAAAGGAAAGCAAACAGAATAATCTTATGTAATAGTTTGACTTTATTAAGACAATGATATCTATTAATTATCATGTAATGAATGTTTAAAGGTCGTGTACCTGAGATTAGACTTTGATATATATAAATTAAGTTTGATAATTATATTATTGTTATTATTATTAGTATTATTTCGCTTATAGAAATAGTATCGTGAAGCACTGAGTTCGGGTTTTAAGTACCTGAATTTGGGGGCGTCACAAGTAGGTATTAAAGCTTTAGGGTTAGAAACCTTAGGTGGGATGGACCTTAGGCTATAACCTTAGAACAGAAGGAAACGTTAAAAAAATTAAAATAGATAACTCATTTAGAGTTTAAAAAGAGATGAATTGAATAAATTCATCGTTAAACAAAATAAAAGATAACTTGTATAAAATTATTAATTGTTGTGTGTATATACTACGTGCTAATCAAGATAGTTTTTGTGTAGATTTCAGATGGAAAAGAATTAGGATACCCTCAAATCGTAAAGAAGGATTTAACCTCCATAACCGAGTCAATATCAAAGTAAATAATAGAATTAGAGGCTCACTTTGAAAGCAACCCTTATGAGGTGACTATACTGGAGAAGGTATTACCGGACCCAGAGATGATAGTATAACTGATAGGTAGAGCATAGTTAGAGAATATATGGTCAAGCTCGAGTTCTTAAACTCATATGTTTGGGGTGAGTTCTTAAACTCATAATGTGTGGTAAGTTTGACGAACTTAGTATAGTTATGTGTGAATGAATTCTTGAGGATAATAGGAATATATAAAATGTTAAGCAATTGAACCTTAGTGAAGGCGTAAGAAATAAGTAGTATTAGTGTTACTTTAATGTGTATGATTCTATGATACGTATATGATAAGTATGTGGGTGTAAAGTAATATTCTCAACTTTTGTATAAGTTGTGGCAGCGATTCCCGACTTTTGTGTCACAAAAGGATAACAGATGTTTAAAGAAGTATTAACTATGCTATAAAAATTACTATGAATTAGTTAGATGAACATGATTTTATTTAATCAGATAATGCCGCCAAGACGAAAATGAAACCAAAAGGTAGAAGAACCTGTCAACAAAGCTGGAGGACAACCAGATCCGATACATAATTTGGCGGATATGGATGTTCAAGCTATGCAGAATGGATTACCAGCCGTGGGAAATCAGCCAGATAATCGATCGACAAACTTCAAAGACTTCAAGGCAATCGAACCGCCAGGATTTAGAGGATCAACTGACCCTGTAGAGGTGTTTGTGACAGCTAGAGTAACGGAGGGACAAAAGGAAAGAAGAAAATTTCAGGTGTAAGACCCCAACTTTTTGAATAAAGATTAAATTTTCTCGAAATATATTTTAAAATATTATGGTGTGGATTTGATATAATGTTATAGTTGTGGGTAATATTTACAAATTTTCCAAAGTACGCAAGTTGTTATATAATATTCGATTGGTCGGGGAATATTCGTTTTAATAGGGAATATTCGTACAACGACACAATCATTGGTGGACCCCCACAACGGAATTATTATGGATTGAGAAAACGACAAAAATACTTTATGAAAATAACGGCGGAAGTTTTACCGTTAACTTGTTGAACTACCGGTAGTAGTAAAAGTACGATAATCTGGCGTGGTTGCATAGTAGCACACGGTATTGATTATTAATGCTTACGTGAGAAGTCACTCAGTTATACTCAATTATTATTACAGTAATTGCTGCATCATATCTCTCATATTATTGATTCGATTATTGTCATACTATCATCTGCATAATATGTTATTTTATTAAATCAATAATTGAGGCGACAAAGTTATTCATATTATTAAATTGCAATATTTACAATGTCTAGAAGTTTACAAGGAGAGGTTTGGTCACCTAATCATGGCGTCGATAGGAGAAATCCTTATTGAAAAGCCCTTCTTTCCTCGTGAGCGACACGGTTGATAAATATTGTGTGTTATAATATTAATGATGAATGTTATTAAAATTAAAGTTGTGTTCGGAGTTGAATTTGGAGACGCGGACGTGATATTTGAGTCCAGAACGATGAAATTAGTAAAAATAGTTTATAAACACAAAATTTTTCGGAATTCACTATTTGGTCAAAAAGTCAACAGTTGACTTTTTTGGGAAAAGTCAAACTTTGAAATTTCAAAATTTATATTTTTGATAAAAATGGTTTCATTGTGTTAGAATTATTTGTGTTAGTGAAAATCGACAATTATTTCGATAATAATTGATGTCTGGAGGTTATATTGACCAATCGGGTATTTAACCGAATAAATGAGCCATTGATTGCTATTATTTCACATGATTATAACTATTTGTTCATATGTGTATACTATTGTTTCACATTCTTGTTACTATTAGGGGAGTTGGTGCAAGATTGATAATACTTGGATGACTAAGTTAAAAATGGAGGTATAGATGGAGGTACTATACTGTAATTCATATTTTCACATGTCTAGAACTATTGATTCACATAATTTACTATTGAATCACATTATTTACTATTAGGGGAGGTGGTGCAAGTTTGATAATACTTCCATGACTAAATTAAAAATAAAGGAAAAGTTGGAGGTATATCAGATCGTAATTTTTCGAGCCCCAAAAGCGTGCAATTATCGAAACTATATTTTTCTATAAATAGAAGCTCATTCTTCCTTCATTTCTCACCAATTCACAAAAGCTTTAGAGCGATTATTATAGAGAGAAATTATAGAAAGAAGAAAAGAAGTCTATTTACCTCATTATTCCAAAGATCCGATTTTTCTAAGGTAGGGAGTATTATTTCTTTCTTATCCATAAAGAGAACTTCTGTTATTCTATTTTTTATTATTCTATTGGAATAACCTGTATACGCGGGCTACCCTATACTTGGTGAAATTCTTCTGTTGTTCCATTCTTTATCATTCTATTGGAACATCATGTATACATGCATTCTACGCTTAGGACTGGTTAAAATCTTTATTATTCTGTTGGAATATCCATGCATGCATTTTATGCCGGACTCGATTCTCATCTTTATTATTCATTGGAATCTCGTCATGCATGCGTTTTTTGGGACCGATAAAATCTTTATTATTTTGTTGGAATATCCATGCATGCGTTTCTACGGACCGATTCTCGTTATTTATTATTCTCATTGGAATAACTTTCGCCTGCTGTGGTCTATCGCATGCCCGGTGATTTATTTTGTTATTCCATTCCTTATTATACTCGAGTTGGTTAAAGTTTTGACTTCTATACTCCATGAAATTAGTGGAATATCCTTGATATTTGCGCTTCATCTAAGTATCTTTTCATGGAAATATTCTTCGAGCATTCTTGAATTTTACTCTACAAAGCAAAGATTAACGTTGACAATTTGGACGTTATTAGTTCTGGATAAAATAATTCTTGAACTTGTTTTATTGAATTCTTATATCATTGTCATCATCCTCATGTTTATATTTTGTTGAAAGTCATCTCGTGGCCTATAGTGCATAGATGGACTTGGTATGATTATGACCGAGGATTATTGATTGTAATCATGACCGTAATGTTACAAATGATGTGGTAAAAGTCCTCATTGGCCCGTAGTGCATTGATGGACAGTTGTTGGCATGATCACGACCATTATTGAATACACAAATATTCTTGGCCCATAGTGCATGGATAATTGTGGTCGTGATACTAAAGAATATCCTTAGCCGTAGTGCAGGGGTGATTCGATGATGTGGATTATTTATTAAGCTGAGTCCCATCGATAAAAGAGATGAAAAACCTTTTAAATCATAAAAGATAGTAGATTTTATTCTCTACTTGACTCTTTTAATGGATTGCTTGTTCCGCTGCAGTTAAACTTGATGGTTGTTATATTGTATCAGTTTAACACTATTTAAGGCTAACGATAATATATTCTACATTATCTTAGTCATAATATTTCCTACTGGGCTAGTTGAGCTCACCCTTTTACTTTTATTGTTCTCTTCAGGAAATGAGAACGAAGCGAGGACTAGTCAATGGGGAATGGAGTAGCGGACCGGATGATAGCATTAGTAGTCCTCACTATTCGGTGAAATAGTGGAAAATAAATGTAATAATATTGAATTGAGTTTGAATATTGTGCAGACGACAATATTTGTATTAAAACTCACGACTTATGTTTTGTCGCATTACTTTACGACCTACAGTTGTATAATTAAGTTGTATTTGTATTACATACCATGTATTTGCGACTCGAGAATAGGTGATGTATACCTATTTTGGGGGTGTCACAGTTTGGTATCAAAGCTTAGGATATGATCCTGGCTAAGATGTGAGACTAGAACTAGGAGGGGAGGCGGGAATTCCTTCGCTTAGTATGACCTACCTAATTTTTTGGTATTTAATTGGTTGGTCAGAGTATAGAGATAATATATTGCATGTCAATTAACCCTTGTTTTGTGGCAATATTTGAAAATGGCATCCGAGAATGTTGAGAACATCAATGGTGCCACAGGAGACCGATTGAGTCTCCACGGATCAATCTTGAGGACAATGTGCATCGTGAAGGCGACAATCCTCATGCAAACAACAACACTGACTAAATGATGAACGATGGAATGTTTCGAGGCTTCATGCAATTCATGCAACATTAGGCAAGAGCGGCTCCTGTCCAAAATGCAGGTGGAAACACTGGCAACTCTCGGACGGTCACCGCCAAACAGTTCAAGGAGCTGGGACCATCGGAGTGTATTGGAGAGCCAAAACCACTTAAGGCGGAAGCATGGATAAAGCAGATAACCAAGATATTTGATGTCTTGGGATGCTCCGAGGAACAAAAGGTTCCCTTTGCCACCTTTATGTTGCGTGAAGAGGTGACATTACTAGTGGGAATCACGTAAAAGCATTACCGACTGGCCGACTCAAGATGTCTTGGGAGAAGTTCCAAGAGCTGTTCAACGACAAGTACTTTCCCAAAAGTATTCGTCACATGAAGGAGGTGGAGTTTATCAAGTTGGAACAAAGAGTTATCCCGGTTTGCATCCCATTTGGTTGATAATGAGGAGCGAATGACCCGAATATTTTTAAGAGGTTTGAAATCGGAGATACGACAATATCTTATTTCTCATAAACTGTGTTTGCATTTAGATGTTGTAAATAGGGCTCAGTTATTGGAGCGCGATAACGAGTCAACGCAACCAAGAGAAAGCAGCCAGCAGAATGAAAATACCAATAGTAACAGTCATCGAAGCGGTGACAACAAACGTGAAGGGAATCAACATGCCAGAAATGGTAACCACTTCGGTGGTAATCATAGCCAAGACAATATAAATGGACATTTCAAGAAAAGGAGATTCAACAATGATGGAAAGACGTCAGCACCAGCACCCGTTGTTAAGGAAGGAGAACGATCACCTATCATATGCTTCAAATGCGGAGGGGAGGACACATCAGTCCAAACTGCGCGATGCCGTCCAAAACATGTTATAATTGTGGAAGAGAAGGTCACTTAGCTCGATTTTTTCGTTCACCGAAGACAAATTCAGCTAGGATGGAGGCACCAAAGGCCGTCCCAGAAAAGTCAAAGCCGGTGGTGCAAGGGAAAACATTTGTTGTGACCTCCCAGAAAGTAAGGAATCCAAACGAGGTCATCACGGGTAAGCTTATCATAAACTCTAGCGAAGTCTATACCTTATTTGATACCGGTTCTTCCCATTCTTTTATTTTTCCTACTTGAGCTCAACAATTAAATTTGACTCCGGAGAAATTAGACTTTGACTTATCTGTTGAATCTCCGTTGGGAGAAACCTTCATTACATCCACTGTTTATAAGTCTTGTTTGGTTCAAATTGGTACCCTCACATTACATGTCGATCTTATTTCATTGAAAATACTTGCATTTGACGTGATTCTAGGGATTGATTGGTTAACTACTCATCATGCAAAAATTGATTATTTTTGTAAGGTTGTTAGCTTTCATATTCCTAACCAACCTATTATGCGAATTCAAACAACTAAACCATTAAAATCAATCAATGTCATTTCAAGCCATAAAGCTATTCGTTTATTGAAAAATGGATGTCAAGCTTTCTTAGCTCATGTCACGGATCTAAACAAAAATACGTCAGTTTTGAATGATATTTCTGTTGTTAATAAATTTCCTGACGTATTCCCCGAAGAACTTCTTGGCCTACCCCCAGAGCATGAAATTGAATTTTGTATCGACCTTAAACCCGGTACAAAACCCATTTCCAAAGCCCCATATCAAATGGCTCCTATTGAACTTCAGGAGTTAAAGACCCAGTTGCAGGAATTGTTAGACATTGGTTTCATTCGTCCTAGTACGTCTCCTTGGGGTGCTCCTGTTCTATTCGTGAAGAAGAAAGATGGGAGTATGCGACTTTATTGATTATCGGGAGTTGAATCATGCCACCATCAAAAATAGGTACCCATTGCCACGTATTGATGACTGTTTGACGATTACAGAAGGCGCCAAATTCTTTTCAAAGATTGATCTTCGTTCGAGGATATCATCAATTGAAGATTAGAACCGATGACATTCAAAAAGACGGCCGGAACTCTTAAGACGGGCATTATGAATTCCTAGTCATGTCCTTTGGATTGACTAATGCTCCTGCTGCCTTCATGGATATGATGAACCGAGTATTCAAGGAATATTTAGATCATTTTTTGGTCATCTTTATTGATGACATCCTCATGTATTCCAAAAGCCATGAAGATCATGAGCAACACTTGAGGCTGATACTCCAAAAGCTTTGTGAAAACAAGCTATATGCCAAGTTGAAGAAATGCGAGTTCTGGCTTGAGGAAGTTGCATTCCTTGGGCACGTGATATCAAATCATGGGACATCTTTTGACCCGGCAAAGATTGAAGCAATTCAAAGCTGGGAGCAACCTAAATCAGTGACCAAAGTACGTAGCTTTCTTGGCTTAGCTAGTTATTATCGGAGATTCGTAGAAGGGTTTTCTCGAATCGCTACTCCATTAACTCAGCTGACTCGAAAAGATACAAAATTCGGTTGGAGCGTGGAATGCGAGAAGAGTTTTCAAGAACTAAAGAGGAGACTCATTTCAGCACGTGTTCTGATAATTCCATCTGGCTCGGAGGGATTTGTCATCTATAGTGATGCTTCAGGCAAAGGGTTAGGATGTGTTCTCATACAACATGGGAAAGTCATAGCCTATACCTCACGACAACTCAAAGAATATGAGAGGAATTACCCTACTCATGATCTAGAGTTGGCAGCTATCATTTTTGCGCTTAAGATTTGGAGGCATTACCTGTATGTAGAGAAGGTGGAGATCTACACGGATCATAAAAGCCTCAAATATTTCTTCACCCAAAAGGAACTCAATATGCGACAACGACGTTGGCTTGAACTATTGAAAGATTATGATCATACCATCCAATACCATCTTGGAAAAGCGAACGTGGTAGCTGACGCACTGAGTAGAAGATCATATGCGGGTACGAGTGCAATATTGTCAACACAAAGGCCCATTTTGTATGACTTGCAAAGGATGGAGTTAGAGATAAAGACTCTAGGGACCCACATGATGATGGAAAACATACGAGTAGAACCGACTTTAATCGATAAAGTTAAAAGGCGCTTTCAAGCTACTGCACACGGAGCTAATGCGTATGAAGAAGAAGTGCAAGAAGGTGCTATCTTTGGAAGCAAGAATCGATGAAGAAGGAATACTTCGAGTCAACTCAAGACTTTATGTTCTTAACGACCCTGATTTAAAGTATAAAATCATGATGGAGGTGCACAACACACCGTTTACAATCCATCCTGTGAGTACCAAAATGTATCGTGATCTTCGACATACATTTTGGTGGAGCAATATGAAGAGAGAGATAGAAGAGTTTATCTCAAGGTGTTTAACTTGTCGGCGAAGTCAAGGTGAGCATCAAGTACCAAAAGGTCCATTGCAACCACTTAAAATTCCAGAATGGAAGTGGGAGCACATTACTATGGATTTCATTCCTGGTCTTCCCAAGGTTTCTCAGGGCATATATGCAATTTGGGTCATTATTGATAGATTGACCAAGTATGCTCATTTCTTACCAATACGAGAAACTTATACACTTGACCGTCTTGCTAGTATGTACATAAATGAGATTGTAAGACTGCATGGTATGCCAGTATCCATAGTTTCTGATCGAGACCCAAGATTCACTTCAAGATTTTGGGTTAGTTTGCAAAAAGCTATGGGCACGGATTTACGTTTTAGCTCGGCATATCATCCTTAGAAGGACGGGCAGTCGGAGAGGACTATTCAAACTCTTGAAGATTTATTAAGACTCTGTGTCCTTGACTTCAAAGGAAGTTGGGACAAGTTCTTACCATTGGTTGAGTTTTCCTACAACAACAGTTATCAAGCAAGTATTGGCATGGCTCCATTTGAGGGCGTTGTATGGAAGAAAATGTATAGATTTCTCGATATCTTTGGGATGAGGTGGGTGAAGCAACATTATTGGGACCAGAGTTGGTACGTATGACTACGGAAAAGATTCAAATGATCCGACAACGTATAAAAACCTCACAAGATCGATAAAAAGAGTTATGGCCGATCTTCATCGAAAGGGCGAGAATTCGATATTGGAGATCATGTGTTGTTACGTGTTGCTCCATGGAAAGGAGTTACAAGATTTGGAAAGAGAGACAAGCTCAATCCTCGATTCATTGGCCCATTTTTAATCCTCGATTGAGTAGGAACTGTGGCCTATATACTTGCGTTACCGCCAAGTATGTCTCGTGTTCATAACGTTTTTCACATATCCATGTTACGTAAATATGTGAAAGACCTGAACCACATTATTGAATTAGAACCAGACGAGATAGAGGAAGATTTAACGTATGAAGAGTTACCTGTTAAAATCTTGGATAAAAAGGATCATATTCTACGCTCCAAGGTTATACCTCAAGTCAAAGTTTTGTGGAGAAACCACGATGTGGAAGAAATGACCTGGGAGTTAGAATCTGAGATGAAATTAAGATATCCTTACCTCTTGACATACCGGTCGCACCCTAATTTCGAGGATGAAATTTCATAAGAAGGGGAGGTTGTAAGACCCCAACTTTTTGAATAAAGATTAAATTTTCTCAAAATATATTTTTGAATATTATGGTGTGGATTTGATATAATGTTATAGTTGTGGGTAATATTTACAAATTTTGCAAAGTACACAAGTTGTTATATATAATATTCGATTGGTCTGGGAATATTCGTTTTACAGGAAATATTCGTACAACAAAGACAATCATTGGTGGACCCCCTCACAATGTAATTATTATCGGATTGAAAGCGACAAAAATACTTTATGAAAATAACGACGGAAGTTTTACGTTAAGCTGTTGAACTACGGTAGTAAAAGTACGATGAATACGTGTGGTTGCATAGTAGCACACGATATTGATTATTGATGCTTACGTGAGAAGTCACTTCGGTTATACTCAATTATTGCTACGATGAATTCTCGCATCATATCTCTCATATTATTGATTCGATTATTGTCATACTATCATACGTGCATAATATGTTATTTTATTAAATCAATAATTGAGACGACAAAGTTATTCATATTATTAAATTGCAATATTTACAATGTCTAGAAGTTCTGTCAAGGAGAGGTTTGGTCACCTAATTGCGCGTCAATAGGGAGAAATCCTTATTGAAAAGCCCCCTCTTTCCTGTGAACGACCTGGTTGATAAATATTGTGTGTTATAATATTAATGATGAATGTTATTAAAATTGAAGTTGTGTTCGGAGTTGAATTTAGAGACGCGGACGTGATATTTGAGTCCAGAACGATGAAATTAGTAAAAATAGTTTATAAACACAAAATTTTTCGGAATTCACTATTTGGTCAAAAAGTCAACAGTTGACTTTTTTGGGAAAAGTCAAACTTTGAAATTTCAAAATTTATATTTTTGATAAAAATGGTTTCATTGTGTTAGAATTATTTGTGTTAGTGAAAATCGACAATTATTTCGATAATAATTGATGTACGGAGGTTATATTGACTAATCGGGAATTATTTAACCCAGGATAAATGAGCCATTGATTGCTATTATTTCACATGATTATAACTATTTGTTCACATGTGTATACTATTATTTCACATTCTTGTTACTATTAGGGGAGTTGGTGCAAGATTGATAATACTTGCATGACTAAGTTAAAAATAGAGGTATAGATGGATGTACTTATCTTGTAATTCAGTATTTTCACATGTCTAGAACTATTGATTCACATAATTTACTATTGAATCACATTATTTACTATTAGGGAGGTGGTGCAAGTTTGATAATACTTCCATGACTAAATTAAAAATAAAGGAAAAGTTGGAGGTATTGATTTGTAATTTTCAAGCCCCAAAGCGTGCGATTATCGAAACTATATTTTTCTATAAATAGAAGCTCATTCTTCCTTCATTTCTCACCAATTCACAAAAGCTTTAGAGCGATTATTATAGTGAGAAATTATAGAAAGAAGAAGAGAAGTCTACTACCTCATTATTCCAGTATCCAGTTTTTCTAAGGTAGGGAGTATTATTTCTTTCTTATCCATGAAGAGAACTTACATTATTCCATTCTTTATTATTCGTTAGAATAACTTTGTATAATGTGAGTTACCCTATACTTGGTGAAATTCTTCTGTTGTTCCATTCTTTATCATTCTGTTGGAACATCTTGTCTGTGCGTTCTACGCCGGACCTGGTTCCATCTTTATTATTCTGTTGGAATATCTTGTCTGTACGTTTTACGCTGGACCTAATTCTGTCTTTTTTATTCTGGTGGAATATCTTGTCTTTATGATGTATAATGTCATAACCCTAATATTAATTTATTAAACCCTATTTTGAAACTCAAATAGGAGATTCAAGAATGTGTAGTAATTGTGTTATATGAATTAAGTTGCATATTATAGGATTTTGTTAATTAGGGAAAACCCTAATTAATATTTGGAAAACCCTAATTAAAATTAGAAACCCTAATTTGCCAATTAGTAACCCTAACTACTAAAATTAGAAACCCTAATTATTATTTTAATAAATTGAATTGTTAATTTTGGAACCCTAATAATATTAAGGAACCCTAATTATTTAAAACCCTAATTTTCTATTAAAAACCCTAATTTTAATTAGTGTGTTTTAGTTAAAATTTTATTAAACTTTAAACTTAATTTTTCAAACCCTAGAAATTATTTGGGAAACCTTAAGATTTAAAATCTAGTGATTAAACCCTAGATTCAAGTACCATGGACAAGAATACCATTAAGATTAAAATGCAATTGACCAAAGTACCCTTTTTATCCTATTCTTGAAATAATTGCTAGCAAATCTTGCCAAATCTTGGCAAGTCATCAACCTAGTCTAGCTAGGAGCTAATAAACTCCAGCACATCAGCCATTAATCATCCACATGCATTGTATACAAGTTTTTATAAGGATCAAGAAAGAGAAAGTGCATTATTTCCCCCAGTTGTTCACTTATACTCAAACATGACTCTCTCTCTTCTTCTCTATCTAAAATCTCCAAAATTTAGTAGTGTATCAGTCTCTAAATCAAGCCCCACGACTTCCATTAATAGATCAGTAGCCAATAATCAAAAATTTATTCATAGAAGGTAAAAACCCTAAACGAAATCTGAACTTTGATCTTATGTTAGATGTTAGTTTTTTTGTGTTAAATATGTTGTATGAGGTGTTAATCAATGATCTGTGTTGCTAGATGTTAGATCCATAACATCTAGAGGCTCGGATTTGATGATTTTCCAAATTTGGAAATTTTTGATATTGAGGGTCTGACAATGAATGTCAGGTCCCATAGATCTCAGTAGGTTATGTGTTTTTGTTGTTTAGAGGTTTGAATATGTAGTATGCTATGAGATCTTGGATCTGGAGCTTGAATCAAAGTTAGAACATGAACAGGTCGAAAGTTATGGCTGGTCAAACATTGTTGACCGACCATGACTTTCATTTTCTGGGTAACCCAAAATTCCCCAGGTTGTTCTAACAGCTTGTTTGTAGCCTTGGATCTTGCAGATGTGTTGTGTTATGTGTTTTTTGTTGAAACCATCTTATAGTATGGTAGTTATACTACAGATTAAAGCGTTTAGTTCATTTATATTGCAAATATATTGGATTTGGATGATGGTTAAACTAAGCCAGAAGTTCACGGATTGCGTTTTCTAGGTAACCCAGAAAACTCAAGTTCGTGGTTTCTGACATGGTTTGACCGGACATCTTCTGGCGATTATGATGTTGTTATGGTGAGTTGAAGTACTGGATCTCTTCCTTGTCATTCTGTCTACACACTGCAACTTCTAGATCACGAAAGCACTACATGAACAGAAAGTTGTGAATGGTTAAAGTAGGCCATCCGGTCATATTTTTCGTTTTTGGAATTTCCAGAAAACGGTTGAACATTCGTTCTGACATGGTTTGATTAGGGAATATCTATCGATTGTATTGTTGTTATGTTAGTGTTATATAATAGATTTGTTCAGTTACATGTGGGCTACACACTGGACCCATTAGATCACTAAAACATTTCACCGATCACAGGTTGTAGAAGCCCAAATATAGCCTGTCGAACTGTTCTTCATTTCTGGGTAACCCAGAAAATGAAGAACAACACTGACAGCTTGTTCAAGGCCTTAGATCTTGCTCTTTGTTTATGTTTAGACTTGACTAGTGTTCAAAACATGTTCTCTGTTAGTTCGTCTTCGTAGCCCGACGTCTAGACCACCTATAACATGAAAATATTTCATAATATAAGGCCATGAAAAGCGTTGACTGGCCATGACCAGATTTTCTGGGCAGCCCAGAAATATGATGAACACGTCTTACAGTGATTTCAAAGCTTTATATCTGCCTCATGTGTTATGATTTGACCTAAATATTGATTACACTTGTAGTATTACATCAATACTACAAGATCAAAGTTATAGCTAGCCCAGAAACACTTTACACAATGAATTAATCATGGTCAAAGTTGGTACCTAAGCATCTATGAAGGCTCAAGAACACATTAGACTACACTTTTCGTCGCTAAAGGCTATAACGATTTATGACTTTGTAATTTTAATTAATTTAATTTCTAAAATCATTTAAAAATAGTGAATAAATTAAGAAAAATCTAAAAATAGTTTTAAAAATTATTTTAAGTTATAAAATTAACTTTTAATAATTTGACATATTTTCCATAAATATTAGTATTTATTTAAATAATATTGATATTTAAATTATGTAATAAATGTATTAAAGAAATTAATTAAAATGATTTTATGATATTAAAAATTATTTTAAATGATAA